>CM029530.1:30441260-30936260 GCA_017141395.1 Laodelphax striatellus | reverse complement strand
CACGCTTGAGAACGAAAAATCGACCAGCGCCGGCTAGTCGAAGCTGACACGATGCAATATGCAAACATTGAGTCGCGACAATTCTTGATAAATTGAGAGAGAGAGAGCTAGGTTCATGGTTAAAAGCGGCGGTCACTTGCCTCTGTTCTCACGCTACTAACACAAAGAGATAAATATTAATTGTACTGGTACAATACACCCACACTCCCTGTGTGAAACACCGAAAAAGAATAGAAGTCTAAAAAAAAAAAAAAAAAATATAAGGTAAATAGCAGAGCAGCTGATAATACAGAACTCCAAAGTGAAATAAACTTGAGTAAGTTTATTGACGTCGATCCAAGAAGTGGCCATTCTTCCGAGATAAAGGTAACAAACTTCCCAACAAAACCATTAAGGACAAAATTTAGAAGAGCTTAGCTTGGCGTGCGTCCACACCAAACGTCACCACAAAATGCCAACAAAGGTAAAAAAAAACAAGAGAACTCTGCTGATTAGGACAAGTGACAAAGCCTAACTTCAACACCAAATACAGAAAATATTATACAACAGCATTCCGTACGCGGATATTATCCCTAACACTACTTACGAAATTATCGTTACTACTACAAATGATATTACTTTTAATGCTACTAAAGATATTACTATAACACTACGAATGATATTATAATTACCGGTACCGGGTTTGAAATTTAAAAAAAAGAATGATGACAAAAGGGTATCCTCTCAACTGGAGGGGTAAAACAAAGAGATATCCATCAAAAAATGTCAACAGAGTCTATACAACATACGTTAATGATAATTCCTAATTATAATGATTATTATTTCTCAAGGTTCTTGAAAATTTTATCAGTAATCTGATTCTAAAATTTAATCCCTAATTATATGACTAACTGTTTCTATTACTATTACTGATTATATGACTTAAGTTATCAATAAGTGACGAAATCACTACCTTATCAACTATTTGAATATCTACATTACCAAAAATAATATTTTCAGAATATCTTTAATATTTTCTACACAGCTATAGTTTGCTCGACAGGGACTATGCTAAATTCTCCACAAACTTTACTACTTGTGAGTGCAGGCGACATGACTATGCGGTAGCGCGCATTACCGACAATAATCAGTACAAATACCAACTCAAAATCTTCCAAATCGGAAACTGACTTGAAGTCAAACATTCTGACACAAATTCAGGAATGAAGGGAAACAACACCAACACGATAAGTTGAGACAAATCAACCGTTATACAACTTTAGTTGAGAAACATGGCCTCTGTACGAAACGATCAGTAACCGGATCATGTAAAGCGGCAGTGACCGGAGTCAACCAAGACTTGATCACATAAGGACCTTTCCAACGAAAACTGAGTTTACTAGACACCTTATTAACAGCACTGCTTTGGACATGTGCTCGCAAATATACTAAATCACCAATCTTGAATGGGACATCCACTCTATGTCGGTCATATTTTCTTTTCACTTGAGCGTGTGCTCGCATCAAATTATTTCGGGCTTTTCTCCACATTTGCACAGTGCCCTGGTTCACTCGATCGGGTAGTACATCTTCAATATTCCAAGCATTGAGGAGGGATGATTTGGACTATACCTGAACATTAAAGAAAACGGAGTACAACCAGTACTTTCATGAGAAGCTAAGTTGAAAGCTAAAGGAGCCAAGTCAAACTTTCATTCCATCTAGTTTGACTGTCAGCATGGAATGCAATTAATGCACTCTTCAAATTGCGATTTACACGTTCGGCCACATTAGGACAAGGATAATAGGGCGTGGTCCGGATATGGGTAATGCCCAACTGAAAACAGAAGTTTGTGAACATGCTCGATGTAAAATTGTTGCATTATCAGTGACAATCCTCTTAGGCACAGAAAAATTGACAAAGATAGACTTGAGCGCATTGATAACAGCTACAGTGTTTCCTTTCCGCAACGGTACTAACCAACAGAATTTAGTGAACGCATCCACACAAGATAGAATTTGAGTGTGACCTTGAGTGGTTTTACAAGTGGGCCTACTAAATCACAATAAAAACGCCCTAAAGGCTCTTTTTCAACCTGAGAAGCAAGAAAACCGAAATTCTGTCTCTGAGCTGGTTTACTTTTTACCACACAAATCACATGATTTGACTAAACAAACAACATCTTTCCTAATACCAGGCCAATAAAAATTTTCTAAAATCTTATATTGGGTCTTAGCAATACCAAGATGTCCGCCTAGGGTAGACTGGTGATAATACTTGAAGACCAGGGGCACAAGAATTTTGGGAACCACAACCTTAAGATGATCAGAACCTCTCAATTTTATGACGAGTACGCCCTTACTGAGACTATAGGGAAATGATCGATATTATATTCAATTTTACCCAGTATCTCTTTGCAAAGGGGTCAGTCTCCTGGTGAGATCTTATGTCTGTGAACACCAGCGGAAAATCTGTCAACTTTAAAGTGTTGAACAATGAAAACAATGGTTCAATTTCAAAATCTGTAGTTTCGACAATATCACTGGTATCTCCTTCGTCTTGATACATCCTAGACAAACAGTCGGCGACAACATTCAAACGACCAGGTACATGGCAAACCTCAAATTGAAAAGACAGAAGTCTTAAAATCCAACGACTAAGACGACCAGTTTGTTTTGGGTTATTTAAAATCCAAGTGACAGCAGAATTGTCAGTGAGAAGCTTAAATTTGGCATGTTGTAAATAAAGTCTGAATTTTCCATACCAAAGATGGTGGCTAAACACCCGAGTTCATAAGCTGAGTATTTAAGTTCTTGTTGAGTCAACTTTTGGACGCAAAGGCAATGGGTTGTAAGATTCCATCTGACTCTTGTGACAACACAGCGGCGATCGCGGTGGAACTCGCATCGGTCTGCAATACAAACTGTTTATTAAAATCAGCTGTTCTCAAAATCGGAGGATTAGTGATAGCCTTTTTCAATTTTTGGAAAGCCTCTTCATGCTCTTCCTTCCAAATGAACTTAACATTTTTCTTTCTGAGAGAATTTAAGGGACAAGCGATCTCGGCGAAATTTGGAATAAATTTGTGAAAGTATCCTAACATACCAATGAAACGAGCTATCCCCTTCTGGGACTTAGGGGTTGGAAACTCCCGTATACTTTTTGTTCTATTGGGATCGATAGATATACCGTTTTCGTCAACCAGGTGACCTAAAAATGAGATTTGTTTCTTAGCAAATACGGCCTTCTCAGGATTCACTGTGAAACCGGCTTCTTTCAATTTAGACAAGACCACATTAATGTGGGACAAATGAGAATCGAAATCTTTTGAATAAATGACAATATCATCCAAATAATGAAATACAAACTTGTATTTGACCTCTTCAAAAAGAGTGTCAAGTACAGATGACAACACTTGAGCTCCGGTGGCCAAACCGAACGGTATTCTTTTAAATTGAAAAGTTTGTTGCATAGTGCAAAACGTAGTAAGGTGACGGCTTTCCTTGGCTAGGGGAATTTGATAATATGCCTGATTTAAATCAAGTACAGAAAAATATTTCGCGCCGTTGAAAAAGTGAAAGCAGTTCTCAATGTTTGGCAATGGGACTGAATCTAGACATACTTTCTTATTCAAATAGCGGTAGTCCACAACTAGACGCCAAGATTCACTATCGGGATCATCCTTATTACCTTTAGGCACCAAGAAGCAAGGACTAGAGTAATTGGAAATAGCTTTTTCAATCACTCCATCTTTCAACATTTTCTTAACCTTAGTATTGACAATCGCCATCTTCATGGGATTCAACTGATAGGGAGGACGTCGAACCGGTTCTGTAGAAGTTAATCGAATTTGATATTCAATAAGGTTGGTCTTACCTAAACGTTTGGATAATACTTCATCAAACTCGGATAATACAGCATTCAAACGAGACTGCTCCTCAGACTTCAGACTGACTTCACCTTCAGATGCGGTAATAGTGTTGGCCAGATTAGAGAATAAAGCCTTCCAGTTATTCACAAATTCAAATTTAAATTTAGGTCTGAAACCGAAATAATATTGTTTATTGAAAAGATCAAGTATTAATTTAGAATAATTTATGAAATCACATCCTAAGATCACAGGGAAAGACAAATTGTCAGCTACAAAAAATTTGAAACACCAACTAAAATTTTCAATTTTAATTTTCAGAACTATGGATTCAGAAAGAATCAATTGGCTTTGGTTGGCGGTAGTACAACTGAGATGTTCTTTTAATATGCTCAAATTAGGGTTTTTTAAAAGTAACTCTTCTAAAATTGGTTTAGAAATAATTGATCTGACAGCGCCAGAGTCGATTAATGCAGGAGCACTTAGCGTCTGTACGCCTAATTTGCATACTATAATAGGAGCAATATTGGTTGGCAAAGCTTTAATTTTACTGTTAGCCGGATGTCTCCTATCCAATTTCTTACGACGGTATGATCTTCTTTGAGTTTTGGAATTAGAATTGTGAGAAATCTCATTATTTTTGGGAACTACCTTGTAAGATAGAGTATTACAAACTGTTTTTAAATTTTGAAAAGGATTTATTGTTGTTTTTGGCCTTTGATCTTGTAGTATTAAATGCCTTCTTATTTATTCCGTTTTCTAGTCCACTTTTTGTTCCTACAATCTCTCGAAAATGCCCAAATTTTTGACAGGTATAGCACTTAACATTTTGATCTCTTTTAGGCTGATTATTTGAAAAGGCAGGTTTAGAATTTTGATTATTAGGGAATTTTCGGTAGTCGGCACTAGATGGATTAGACCTACAATTTCTAGCTATGTGTCCTTCCCTTTTACAATGAAAACAGATTTGTCTACTATTGGAATTGTTCACTTTCTGATTAGAATTATTACTATTCCGCGAACTCTCTACACGATTTCTTTCATTATCAGCAAAGCTGATGTTTTGAGCTTGTACACTTAATTCATTAAGTTCTTGGAATGTATGGGGCCTATTCTGAAAGACTAAGCGGCAGCGTTCCGCAGGATTTAAACCGGAACAAATGTTGTTTACTATTTCACTTTCACTTAATTTCAGCCTCAGCAATTTAGCTGCTTCTTTAATTGAAACTATATAAGCTGACAACGGTTCACCGGACCTTTGTAGACGGTAAAACTCTTCTCGTTCAATCACGGACAGAAGTCTTTTGGGATAAAAATCTAATGCTTCACGGTGAAGGTCATCAAATGAAAAATTAGAATTTATAGCAAAACTAATTCGATCACCAAGAGGTCCAAAGCAAAAGGGTTGAAGAATATGGAATAGCTGAGTAGCAGCTAAGTTAAATTGTGATTGAATTTTCAAGGCTATGGATAAAAATTTCAATAAATCTTCAATAACCAAACCATCAGTGTGGGGTAAGTCCCTCAACAAATTTTCAATAGGATTCGGGAGACGATTATATATGTTGCTGAACATAGGTTCAGAAGTCGATCTACCCAACGAATTATGCAAATTTCTACTTGGCTGGACCACAGGCACAAAACAACTAGTACTGGTTGACGCAATAGGTGGTCTGTCATCAACAGGAATAAGATTATGAGTTGCCAAGTTAGGAAGGGTAACAGTCAAACGTGGGCCTCCAGTACAAATTACATCACTGACCTTGGATGTTCCTGTTTTAACAACGGTATCAACCTTGGATGACTCGTCTTCACCTTCTCCCAATCCTTCTGTTTGTTCCACGACAACAGGACTCAATGCAGGAGTAGCATAGATACCAGCAACAGGCGACGTGGCACGACTCTTGACAACAGATTGCACTCCAACCAGGATATCAAAGACAGCCTTCAGCGTTTCAATATTACTCTGTAATTGTTCAATAAGATTATCATCAGGTTTTCCTTTAGCATAAATCAACAAGTGTACAATACGATTCAATATATGCAAAAATTGAGTAACACTCCTTTGGAAATGATTTTTCCTTTCTGTCTCAGTCAATACTTCGAAATGATCTAGGTAATTATCAAAGGTACTGATAGCAGATGAAATCGTCTTTAATTCTGCTTCAGCGCTAGTTTCATCATAGACCGCTCTATAAACTTTAGCATTAGGTACGGATCTTAATTCGCGGTACTTGGTTCTTAAAGCTTTGACATCCAGCTCTTGGACTGAACTACTTGGCAAGCCTAAGGCTTCAAGTTCAAAAAGAAGTGTTCCCCGGACTAAATGATTAGGGTTAATATTCTGAGAAAATAACAAGGATAAGTCGAAATGTTTTTCAACTTCGGCTTTGACATCCCAGTAATTAATATTTGGACCAGGGCCGGTTGCAGGCGAGCGCACGGGTGAACCCATCATGGCAGATATTACAATACACACAATATTTTCTTAATTTACCTTGAGTTTGTCAATTACTCACTACAATCTCGTCCTAACATAGTGTACACCTCAATCCAAGCATAAACAATGGTCAGTCATGAAAAAAAATTAAGAGAATTTTTTTTTTTCTTTTAAATTTTAAATTTTATATTTCAAGGGGGATGGACCAACCCTGAAAAGCAGAGTGGCGCAGTTGAAACAACCCTTCTAATTTGGAAAAGTAATTTTGATTTTAATTTTGATTTTGGGTTGAATGCTAGAAAAGAAAGTGAGCGCAGTTTTCATGTCTGACCCTGTATAAGCTTATCTAGTGGATTGAGGTGAAGTCAATAATACGACTAGATATAGTAAGACTCGGTGCTATAATATTTCAATTTCAAATTTAAATTGACACTATACAAATATTTCAGAAACTAGGAACTAACATCCTAAATCTGTGCTTTAAAGGTCTTAATACAGTTGCATAATTTACTTTGATCTCAGAAGGAGAAAATTTTATGATTAAATTTTGAGGTTACTTAAAATCTTGAAATTGATTGAAAATTTGAAGTTGATTAAATATTGTTACCAGGCCTGGACTTTTCAAATAACAAATATACTAAGTTTACTCGCTAGGTTACATTTACATTTACATCTTAGGCTAGTCGCAGACGCTGATATGTGCGTAGATAGGTTACGACGGTCCCAATTACGAATTTAAGTAGAACTTGAAAAAGTCTGTCACTCATAACACGCACTAGATCATCGGCCGAATATAAAATTGAATTTTGGTACTTAGCGAATCCTGGTGACTTGAGACTCCTTCCCGAGGGTGGTCACTTATCCCGACGTACACCCATTGTACGCCCAAGCAGCGGTTATCACTTCTAGGTCGGTGTCACTCAAGCCAGGGACACTCCAAGTGTAGAGGAACAGATTCATTGCCGAGTCACGGTTCAGACCCGCAATTGTCGAAGTTCAGGACATCAGAGTCGATCACGAAGACTTCCGGGTAAATCAAGGACCGCTGTAATTTTCAAATTACAGAATAATAATCATACATTCTACTACAGACTGAATACATACAATCAATTTACTGTTCACAAAATTCATGGGCAGAAGGCCTGAATAAATAATTTGAGACGTATACTGATATATATTCCACAAGAGCAATAGATCAATCTGCTAGGAACCTAGACTGGTGATTAAATTAATAACATGTTACCCAACAATATGGTAGTACAACTTTATCAACTAAATCGAACACAGAAATACTCTACTTAGCCATAATAAGTACTTTATCATCAAAATATACTTTGCCAGTGTGTAGTCTAATTCGATTACACTGACATTGTGGTTAGAAATTTTGAATTTATTCGTTTCCTACTAGAGGTTGGGTTAAGCCCAAAACATACTAACATCTCAGGTGCAGGTTACACTATGAACTATTGCACATAACCTCAATTTGAACAATTTATCAGACTAAATTTTGGAACACAAGAAGTTTTGATTTAACGCCTGTTTTTTCTTTCCTATAATATTGTATTGCTTGATCCAATAAATGATTGTGATTATAAATGAATAAAACTTAAAACACCAATCTTAATACTAATTTCACGTACCTTACATTAGCGGAGAGGTTGACCTATATCCAATTATAAAAATATATATATATAGCACGAGCTCACTACATTACAAAAGGAAGCTGAGGCGTGAGGCGCCTACAGCAAGATTAATTACTTGTATAAGTTAAAATATAAAAAAAATCCATGGTTTAAACAACTTTAACCGCCACAAATGAAATTTGTCATCTTGGTCTCAGTTCAGATTCGAAGTGACCCTCCTGGTCGACAACTCAGATGTCAGCCTTACTATTTCCTGTTGCCTTATGGGCCCTCTCGCGACTCGCCAGTAACCAGCCTCTTCATTGGCTCTTTCAAAACGCACGTTAGGGACGGCGGAAGGCGACCGACCAATCCTAGCCTTTCTTACTAACTTCGGTCAGAGTCAAATTTTTATAAACCATTTTCCGATGGTGTGAAACAAGAAATTACAAAGTCTGCGTTCTCACGCTTGAGAAATAAAAATCGACCAGCGCCGGCTAGTCGAAGCTGACACGATGCAATATGCAAACATTGAGTCGCGACAATTCTTGATAAATTGAGAGAGAGAGAGCTAGGTTCATGGTTAAAAGCGGCGGTCACTTGCCTCTGTTCTCACGCTACTAACACAAAGAGATAAATATTAATTGTACTGGTACAGAATAAAGAATAGACATTTTTTAAGGGGTGGCATGAAGGGGGGACATTTGGGGGGGGAGTGCGATACGAAGTTCGCCGGGACAGCTTGTTGTATATGAATGTGACTAAATTCTATTCTATTTTCTTTTTTTATTTCTTGGTGATGGCTACATAGGCTCTTGGCCTTCTAGTTAGTAATTTTCTGCTGATAAATTGTATGAGATGGAGCTGGGTCTCAAGTTTCGGTTATCCTTAATCAATCATGAATAAAGTGTGGAGATATCTAATAGACTATAAATTTGCCAATTCCAAGTTGATACATAGAAAAATTTTCGATAGGATATTACATCGAGATAAGAATATTCTACTAGAATGTCCAGTGTTTAGAAATTTTTTAAACTAAATTATCCCCATTCTCTAATCATATGTGATAATTTATACTTCTCATGTATCACTGGTTACGTGACAATTATACATGAATGGTAGTAATTCACTTACTGATTTAATGACTTTCTTGTCCACCCCATCTCCATAATTATTCAATATTTATCTGACATCTCCATTCACAATTCATACATAATCTACAATAATCTATAATTTCCATAGTAGAAAGATATTCCGTTTAAAACTCCGTGAAAAACTGGTGGGCTTTCTTGGAACTGGTTGAATAAGTATTCTTCTTCTTCTTCTTCTCCCTATCATCGGTTTTCCTCTTTTTCTTCTTCTTCTTCTTCTTCTTCTTCTTCTTCTTCTTCTTCTTCTTCTTCTTCTTCGTCTAATATCAATTGACAACCTCACTACTTTCAAAAAGAATTCACCATTAATAAAATACATTTGTAGAACAGCTGTAAAATATCCAAAGAACTTTGTACTCTCTAATTTTTTGAATCAAATACCTATCGTGTTATCTCTAATTTTAGATGTAATAGAGATCCAACGGACTGACCCAAATAATTTCGATAACTATAATTATTATAGTTATCGAATTATTTGGGTCAGTCCGTTGACGATATTATAGTTAATCATATGCAACAAGTGAACATACATCCAAAACTAGTATTAGAAGTAACGTATATGGCTGGTAATGAACGAAATTCAATATCACGTCTAAAAGTGCAAACAAAGAGATGAGATTGTTGAAGTATATCCATTCAGGAGAAATATTTACACTTTCCAAGGATAGAATGAGAAAAGCATGAACGTCTGTGTTGTTGATGCATCAGAAGTGCGCATTACAATAAGTGAAGCACGGAAAACGCGAAGGAAATTGAGAGTAGAGAAAAGAGGGGATGAGTGGTGGGTAGAGAGAGATTGGAGAGCGTGTTCTCGATGAGAGGAAAAGATTCAAGAAAGATAGATTTCGGAAAGCGGAGAAGAGGGAGCAAGTGAGAAGTTTGCGAAAGTAAAAGGCAGAAGATGGGGATTGTGCAGACAGTGAAAATTCCTTTGTGCCTGCCACAATACACGCTCTAATGAATATCCTACGCAGTGTTGAAGCTGCCTTCAGATTTGTATAAACCGATTTATGACGCGAATATATTTCCTCGGCATTGAGAATGAGGCGAAATTTATTTCCGTCTTATTGTCATATAATTTCACCCCTTCAGTTAAGTGTGTTAAGTAACAATGCGTTGGGGCTTAACGTTACCATACTTTATTGCTCGGAAAAGATTCACGCCGATCTTTCCAACGATAATAATTGCTGACAATCCTTCTCAATAAATCTCAACTCTGAAATTATCATTCCAAATTTTCAAGACGGAATACTCTCCATCCTTCATTTTTTCCAAGATCACGGATCAACTCTTGAATATAAGAATATGAGCTAATGTGGATTAGTCAAAGAGTATGAATTGCCATTTAATATAATAGGGTCTAATATGTATTTTTCGATAACATTGATATAAGTATCGATTCTCGATTCACCATCTAAAACAAACGTGAATTTTTCATGATCTCAATGTTTCATATAAATTATCTAACAGCTGTTATTAATGTAATTATAATAATGATAATGAAGAATAAATGTTGTTTTAGGAGTTTTACAAATGTGTTGATATTATGATTGTTGAGTTACGCAGCAGTCGATGGCATTGGCATCAGTCATATCAACAACAGCTGTTTTTAAACTTCCAAGTTCATTCGCATCAATGAACAAATACCTAACTTTCACAGCTCTTAATTGTCATTGTCTTGGAATATTTGAATATCACTGCATAAATATTTATTATCACATATTTATAAGTTCTCAATAAGTGTAACTAGTGTGCAAAGTTCATTACCAAACACGATATGGCCGAACTCAGCTGCTATAAGGCTTAGTACATGCAGATGAAAGCAACTGGTGATGGCAACGCAATGTAATCTCTTGCGTTTTACAAAGTTCGATGTTTTTCTCATCTAATGAAAACTTTATCATTCTTCAAGCTTTCAAATTGGACCACCTTTATGATGATGAATTGCTAATATTTGTGATAAATGTGAGAGTAGGGATTGCGTTTTCTAAACAGTTCCATTATTATTGGAAGGGAGGATAAAAAATAATTCAAGTTAATCGGATTAATTTTAGAATATGTGATTCCAATACGATAAAAGATAGATAATGAATAAGTTTTCGCTGATTCATTTCAGTAGATGTGATTCCAATGAAATACGATAAAAGATAGATAATGAATGAGTTGAGTTATTCTGATTCAATTCAGATGATAAGCTTCTGATCAAATACGATATTAAATACGAAATAGAGCAATTAATTTCCGTTTCATCCATATTTTGTTGATCTAATCCGGTAAATGAGAATTGATATTTATATGTTAGAATTTAGGTAAACGAAACTCATGCATGATACTTGAAATGGATTGATCGTTCATTCATAACTGAAAATTCCCACCACCTGTAAACATGCCGTATTTCACAGGAAAGTGGATGTAAACACAGAACCTTCGCACTACAAACGGCGGTTCAAAAGGGCCAAGTGAACAAAATTGGCAGCGGGCCGAGCCTTTGCATTGGTTTTGGCAGCTTTCTGAAATCAAGGACTTGATTTTATTGATTTATTCATTTCTATTCAGCTTCCAAAAAGGTGCTCGAGGGTGTGGGAGAAAACGCGATTCCTGATTAATTTAATTGCGTATTTACAGATAATGAATAGCATTCAATCGTTTCCTTCTGAAGTCTTTTCTCAATTCCTATTTGTTTCCGATGAACAATGGATAAATTTCCTCCAGTGGATCAGAGAACCAGTATTGGTCGCATTCCAAAGCTATATGAAAGAGATCGAACAAATCTTGCACAAATTTATTGTTATTTCTATTTAATTGAATGGAAATTTGATGATCCATAACTAATTTAAACTCTCGAGCTCCACTAAGTGCTTTCGATGTATGAATGGTGAACTCACAATGATCAATTTAACTAATAAATTTATTTTCAAACTATGGCTTGCGAATTTATTTTCAATCTATGGTTTGACAACTTATTCAAATTCGTATTTTGAAAATCGGAGTGATTTGTTCTTGCGATAGAACAGGGATCAGAAAATTCGATGCTATCCAAAATACATAATGAAACACTTCATTTATATTATAAAACAACGTTTTTACATCAATTAAGTGAGGATAGTTTTTTCTGTGGTAGTGAAGGTGATATTATGGTAGTTTAATCTTTTTTGAATAAAAATACTTAAAGTCGTCTCAACGAGAAAATTCATCAAATTATCGTGGTAACGGTTTCGGTTGTTACACCATTATCAATCTCTATGTTCTAATAAATTTGTTCTGACAATTCGGATTGTTTTTATTGAATTCAAAAGTTTTCTCCAAATTTCCGATAAACGTACAATTCAATTCTGAGTTGGATTGAACTTGAGCATCTTGGAATCTAGGAAAAATGAGAAAGCTCAACCTTTTTATCATTATTATAATCGATTTTGAATACCATGAGTTGACTAGTCGTAGCTGAATGCTCAAATCCAGAATCTACAAAAACGTCTATCGTGTAAGAAAATAATGGATTCTGTTGCAATGGAAATATATAAATATACTTCTTAATGGGAATATATAAATATACTTCCATCATTTCCACGTTCATCGAGTTCCATGTATGGATGTATGCGAATGAGCAAAGGGCATCAAAAATATTAGCATTAATAATCAACTATTAGCTTTTTTTATCATTATTATAAGCGATATCGATTATTATTAACTATGATTTGACTAGTTAATAACCAGCATATTATAAATATATTTCCCTTATATATTATTCCTGAATATATTATAATATTATAACAAGGTTTGCAAAGGTAGAACTTTGTACATAGTTTTGCTGTCAAGACATGCATGAAAGTTGTGAAGATGTCCTCATTTCGGAAACTTTATTTCGTAACGAGGCAACCTGCCCTCTAATTTTAAAGCTTTGATTACAATATATTAGGTTACTTGACACTTGGCTAGAATATACTACAATGAAGTAGTTTATGTAGTAACGGAGTCATCATTCCGCTTACATTCTGAATTGTAAATGTAACAGAATTTCTCATGACTAAACTTATCTGAAATACTATCTCAAACGGAAAATATTAATTGAAATAGCCAACTTAAAATAGAAAACTTATGGAAAAGCCACTTGGTGGATGGTGACAAGTCAATAGCACAATATTTCTAGTAACCAGTGGTATAATTATTATTGAAGCTTCTGACTCTCAAGTAGTAATTAAAGTATTCGAACAGAAAGTTGATTATCCGGGATGAATACATAAATATTTTCTGTCGAACAAGTATAATCAGATTCATTCAATTTGGTGCTTGGCATTAGATAGAAAGAAACAGTAGAACGTCGATAATCCGGATTAATTGGGACCGAACCCCATCCGGATTATCAAACTATCCGATTATCGAAATTACATTAAAAAATGGCCATCACGCACTATTTGAGAAAAAAGTTTTTAAAATTGTATATTTTTCATTATTGGTAAGTAGAGTATATGGTCTATAAATTGAAAACATGTTTTTCAAGCACTGTATCATATTTTAAAGAGATTTAAGAGACAAATATAGACTTTATTTCGATTTTATTTCTTAATAGAGACTAATCCAGATTATTGACCTAATCAGGTCCTGATTTTTGACGTCCGAATTATCGACGTTCTACTGTATTATTTCTTTGTCATCGTACTCTACGGTCATCAGCAACGTCAAGAAATAAAATCTCTCTATGTATCTATCTATTTATCTATCTAATGCCAAGCGCCGAATTAAATGAATCAGATTGTACTATGATATCAGTTCACAAATATGAGATATTGTGTTAGAGACGATAACATTCAAATAGAATCCAGCAGTCTATGGTTGTGTGAAAATAGATGTAAATCACTTGAATACGACGCACGTATTATTGAGGTACATTCTCATGATTGGCGGCCAAACCTATGTCAATTTGTGGAATAGGAAATGGAGTTACGGAATGCAACTAGCTTGTAAGTTTGGGTTTGTTCTGTTATTTGATTGTACTGTTGAAGTGACTGACAAATAGAAGGAACCAGTGACGCGGCAAATTGGTCCGCCTGCACAAATCAAAGGAGATGGCGATAAACATCACAACATGGTGTGGTACTAAAGAGCGTACCGCTGCTGCTAAACAGCGTACCACTAATCAACACTGGCCTGTAACGCTGTAATGCTGTTTGCCTATCCTGCGCCTGCAACAGCAGTTGGTTTGTTACACCACCCGCTACTTAATTACCAGTTACGTTCTTCGGACTGAGTGGACACTAACGGGCAATCCGCCGCAATGGTGCTAATTCTAATCTGAGTACTTAATCCAATGTAATCTCATAATGCATTCGGTATCACTTCCTGATTACTATTAATTATTACATTCGTCTGGCACTCTCACTTTCATTGAGTATTTATTGGGTGAGATGAAAGAAAGCTTGCTATAGGAAGAATAATCAAAAGATGGCACACTATTGATGATCAAATTTGAAAAAAAAAACAGTAAAGTTTCTATTGAGATGAAAAGTCTTTTATTCATTTAAATTTCATGAGATGTGCTTTAAACTAATCTCTTTACTTTCGAAGTAGAAAAAGATCGAACTCTCCTTGTTGTAACGACCCTTTCGTCCTGTTGTTAAACACCATCAAACTCAATGATGATTACCTAGAAATGGACGAAGTAGTAACCACAACAATGTGAATTTTATCATTTCTACTTAAACATTTTTGGCATCAGTTTGGCATCAATTGAACCAGTAGAACAAGAATGGATCTACAACATAATCATATTCACGCCAATTTAAAGCTGTTTTCAATTATGTATAATTTACGGATCAATCGAGAACACTAAATCTCCGTTGGCATCTGTTGAAAAACAAGTAATCATAAATGCATGTTTGTGTTCCTGAATTGGTGGAATTCGTATACTTCCATTTTATGATAAGTTTTGGTTTAAAGGCTTATAAGGCATTTATACGCTTTTTAACTTGAAAGCTTGCAAACTTGGTTAGTAATTTTATCATTATAAAATAGGTTACTGTCACATTGCAAAGGATTTAACGTTCACATGGTGTAGTGTTCAACTCTAACATAACATCATTTAGTGAGAGTCCATCATAATATAACATAGCGTCCTCTGGAGCATAATATCACACGCTAACATTGAAACGTAAAATTCCATCTGCCGAATTTAATAAAAATTGCTATTTGTATACTGTATAGAGGAGGCAATAGAGTTATTTAGTTTGGAATCAAAAGTTTGGAATTTGCAAAAAAAGATCGAGTGTTGCATGGACCAAAGCAAGAAAATACTGTACATATTTTTCCAATAAACTATAATTTTCAAGTTTTCACGTGTTTAAAAATTCTTCAGAATCCAGCAAAATTATATTCATTATTATTCTTTATACAATATTCATATATTATTTTCGCATCATCCTCTATCACCAGCCTGGCTAATCGTTAGTAACGCTAGTCAATCACTCTCCATATTTGGAGGCATATTGAATTGTTTCATTGCACTATATAGCTGCTTAACACTATGTTATCCAGCAGTGCTTTGTTCCTATCACTGGGTTGCGAAGACTAGCTTATGGTTGAGATGTCAATGTGCTAACCACACGTTACATCTTTTCTGTTTAATGATCTTTCACCTCTGCTGATTGAGTCAAGTGGATGTGAAACTGGCAACCAGCTGGTAGGCCTAAGCCCACATAGGGCTGTTGAGCCATTAACAAACAAACATTTTCGCATCATACCATCGAGAAAATCTATCATTCTGAAATCTAATTGAAGTTGTTTATAGTAGCATCTTCTCAGCTCTTAATTAAATAACTTTTCAGGATCAGAATCGTATTAGATGATTACAATCCTCTTTTACAAGAACAATATCATCCAACAGTACAGTGTGTTCACTTTGCTAAGGCACCTGAAGTGACAATGAATCACCTCGTTACAGCTTTTAACATCGATGAAAGTGTATAATAATTCATCCTCCATGATACAGTCATATTCAGTTATTATTCATATCATATATAGTGGATGAGATCATAAAAAATACACTTAAACATATCAAGAGCTGTAAAGGGTTGTAATAACATTAGTTCATCTCCAATCCAGATGCCACAGCAAGTAAACGAGCTATGATACATAGTCTTGAGACACATCAGTCTTGCAAATAATAAAAAATTAATCCCTTTTCAAAATTCTTTTTAAGTCCTTCTTGAACTATTTCTCCCGATCTTTTAAAGTGAAGATCATAATAAATTAAAAACACATGCCTGATTCAAATGAGCTTTGCACCACGTTTAATGAACGTTCTTGTAACCTAGCATCATTGCCTAACGTTGAACATGCCTTAGCAACTGGTCATAAAAAGTACATTCTTCTATGGCAGCTATTTATTTATGTTCACTACAAAGAGCGTTTTATGTGAGAGCGTCGAGATTGGCTGTAAAGTCCTGGCAAATACAATCGCAGCGAGAATGCAAATGACAAGAGGTGACAGTATGCGGTCTTTGCCGTTGCGTGACGTCACCACGTGAGCAATTAGAAATTTGCCTCGTCACTCTTCTACAGACTGCGTGGAGCGGTGCGGGGCCTGTCAGCCAAAACAAAAGAACGATCAGTCGATGTTATCGCAACCACACTGAAGCATCAAAGAAATGTTGAAACGTCATTGTTCCAGCTCATGAAGTTGCTGTTCTGACACTTGAAAGAGCGTTTTTGCCACCGTTCAGGGTAATTGAATACACACGCTGATTGAAAACTGTATCTTTTGAAGTAGCGATATAACAATTCAGGAGAGTGATTTTGATGGGAGTCCTTTGTTGCAATAAATTGCCTATCCTTTCATATAGATATTTGGTTTTGCAATACGAATAGGATACGATGACATGACGTCAAATACATGTCACTACTGAACTACGGTACTTGCATTCAGAAACAGATGGACTACACAGTTGTTCAGAGCCTATCATGTAACTCTGTTTCATGTAATAGGTTTTGAATTTTCATGTTGTCTTAGAGTAGGGTATCAGTAAACCAAACTATCAATAACTATTGCTATAAAATTTTCAATTTTATTTCAATATATGCTAATTATTTGGCAGCAGTATCCAGTTTCATGGATAATTTACACTTCTGTGTAATTACACTTTTTCAATTCACGAAGACAACAGAGCCTACTAGACGAATGACTACAGGTAATTAATTTTTCTCACACACAAGAACTGACAATAATGAATTTTAACAGGATTTTACAGTTTTGAATGTGTATAGAACTTAAACTAGTATAATAAGGCCATGTTTAAGTGAGAACTGTAAGTGGATAGGAGCCCCTACAGAACCAATCCAAAGAAAACCAATCAACGAATCTGACATCACTGCAATGACGTCATTTTCCGATGGTTGAATTCAATTCGATTCACGTGAATTGACCAATTTCATGCAATTCTGAAGTGAGTAATCATTATGTTTCATTCCAAAATGGTGAGCTGGAGCATCACAACAAAGACAATCCTACTACTTAAATTGTACTACTTAAACACTACTCAGATCCTCTAGTTAATTATCTGTAGTCCCACCTTCCGTCTGCTATCGCTTCACCGGTCACAAGTTCGATTCCCGTTCCATCTGGCGTTTTACCTAGTATCAACCTTCACCTCATTATCTACGCATAGGTAATTTACTGGTTGAATCTGAAATCATGATCCCTGAAAGGAATTTGTTGAGTAAACAGAGATCGCGCAATACCGATAAGAGCAGCATTGAATACCAACATTCCTTCTCCTCTTCCCTTCAGACTTCAGGGGTTATCATTACAGATTCAATCAGTATGTGTATCATATTCAGCAGAAAATTTTGTATAAAATTAATTTCGTCTATAACAAGACTATATAATAATACTTTCGTCTATAACAAACCATTATGTGTATTATATTCAGCAGAAAAATTTGTATCAAATTAGTTTCGTCTATAACGATACTTATCAAATACGTCATGGAGCAAGAATTCTATTGGAACATAATATCATGTGGTTTAGATCAGATTTCATTTGCTGCTACATAGAAATCAAATTACAGGATGTAGGTGCCCTTTGCCCTTCTAATCAATTGTGGAAGCATTTCAACTGCCTATTTGCGTCTCCAATGGCACTCGAAGAAATACGACAAACGTCCGTTTTTGGCAGCGCAAGAGTGTTCTCAATAAGCAGTGAGCTTGGTGGAGGACCATTTGTAATGTATCCTCTGACTTTAGCTCAGTTTGATTGATATCGGACTGCTTGTCGAAGCGACCAATCGTAGAAGAGGAAATCGAGCCCCTAACATTACTAGAATGGGAATACAAGTGAGGTTTGTAGGTCAGTGATTTCTGTATGGTTTTAAGTGCAGAATAATTGGAGTAGAGAGTCAAGCTTAGAGAGGAGGAGAAGGAGGAGGAGCAGGAAGAGGAGAAGGAGGGAAGGAGGAGGAGTAGGAGGAAGATGAGGAGGAGGAGGATGATGAGGTGGAGAAAGAGGAGGTGGAGAAGAAGGAGGAGGAGAAGGAGGTTTTCATCAGGAGCATGCATACGTTGGAATGCGAATGAGCGTATCATTCGCTATCAGGCTCAAAAGAGTGATAGACTGCTACATAGAAATCAAACAGTACAGTACATAGGTGCACTACTATTTGTCATGAATTAATTGAAACTAGACATCAAACTCTGTCTGTACATTGAAATCTATTATGATGGGATAAATCGTTTATAGGTTGATGAATAGGATTTCAACTGTAATTCATAATGCCAATAAACAAATTATGATTAATTAATCGGTTTATAAATAGGATGTTACTTCCTAGTATGCTCATCTGATTGAATTGATTAACTAAATATATTTTCATATTGTCTGTTTTTAAATTTTCTCATTGGAGTGAAACCAATATCACAAATACTGTACGTGGAAGCTAGATATATTTCAGTATTCAGATATAAAATTTTCTATATTCGATTTGTGTTTGATAAATTATCATCTCAGTTTCAAGAAAAATGTATTTAAATAAAAAGTCGTGAATCTTGTAGCCATAGTACTTGCTATTTCTTCCCTCCTTTTTTACATTTCCACACCGATCTACCGATCTTCATGACCCTTCGTCCCTCTTCGTTGAATTAAGACTTTCCTCTTTTATCTGTTAATATCTAAATGGTGAATTGGATGAATATACACTTATATAGTGGAAATCAATCTGTGAATCTTTCAAATTTAATGTACTCTGTGAATTAAAGAACTCAATTTGACAACTCTCTAATCAATCTATCATCATAAACCTGTTCAATTTGATCATCTCTAGTATCGTCTTGTTACATGGTATAGCTATACATTTACAATTTTTCACCCATTTATTTATTCCTGAAAGTATAGCATCTCAATTCATAGAATGGAAAAACTTACAATAAATCCAAACAGTTATTCTTCCTAATTTTGTTAAATATTACAACTCCTTTTCCACCATCAAGCTTCCTGATATTATGTAGAATAGACTAGAAATTTGTGGTTGTGAAAACTTCTAATATAGAAGGTCCGTAGCCGAGGGCGATAAGCGCCTGTCTGATAATCCAAAGGTTCCAAGATCGAAATACAGATCGAATACAGGTGACAATCACAGATTCATCTTTACTAGTACACACAAAAACTAAAAGGATATCATGTTTCTGATGAATTGGAAAGTTTGCAAACCTCATGTACCTATCAAATAAAACAGTAACCATTTCACATTTTCAAAATAAAATCAACCCGAATACCATCACTGGCACGGTGAGAAAATTAATAGAACGAGAGGCGAACTACTGAATCGGGCTGACCGGTTGTAGTGTGTGACGATCGATGTGATAAATAATTATAGCTTTGTGACGCAGCCAGCAGCAGCGACGGCGGCGGCAGCCATGAGGGGATGTCGCACCGTGACGTGGCTACATCAATCAGGCCAGTCGGGCCCTGCTCCTGTCATGCAGAATAATTCAGTGTCTCACAGATCTGATCCGGGTTTATCTCGGCGCGAAACCCACTGCATAGTTGTGCTGGCGACTCTGAGTGGATCCGTTTCCAACCCCCTTCCACTACTTACCCCTTTTTACCAACCCCCTCCCATCCAACCATGTGTTGTGTTCCACACAACACCATGGGGGTGGAGCCTGTTAAGTGCTCTAATGTTAAAGCCGCTTAATGGTGCTAATTGCACTCATACATGGACGTCCATCATTCACGTTAATACAGACGAACTGATTATTTCACTAGTGATAACTTGAAAATTGTTTTGCTCTCATATTTGAAAACAGGATAATCTATTTACGGCGAACATAAATATTAATTTTTGGTCATCATCTACTATCAATTATCACAACTGCTATAATATCTAGTTTCATCCACGGTATATAGAAACAGATATACCTTCAATATACCTTCTGTAGGAGGAGATGTTCCTTCAATATACCTTTTAAATATACCAACATCCTTTAATATACCGTGGTATCATCAGACCCATTATCATCGTCAGGCGAATTGAAAATTATTCGACGAAACTGTTGTAACTTAAAGTGAATCGTCTACCGCTTTTTTGCATCAATTTCCATTCATAGATGGATGAGGGTTTTGAAATTCAAACGTGCTCTTTTTCTACACATCTTTCTGGTGAAATTGTCTATTGATTTTTTCTTTATCTACTACTTATAGTGTTATCAAATTAGGGCAAATTATTTTACACTCCAGTATCTCTCCAGTATGTTCACAAAACCATCTCTCTAAACAATAAACTATTAACTTAATCTCATTAATTCTGTATTGACTATTGAACCCATTTAGTTTGAATGCTTGCTTCAAACTAAACTTCCCCTCAATTCAGGAGGGAAATTGATGTAATAGTCCTTCCAGTAGATTTTAATCTCAAGCGATGCGGTAGTAAAATTTGAAACAAAATCACTTTCGATCACTGAATGTTTTATACTTAAGGAATATTTCTTACTTCATGAGAGACGTAATCAAAATGACCGTGAAAACGAGAAGATCATTATCATTTTGATGGGAAAACTGATCACATGGAAGTGAAAATGATTGTTGATGTGGTTCTGAGGTGGAGCTCAAAACTTTACAGGATAGGAAGTGAACGACCAGGACACTGTAGAAGCAAGAGCAGAAACGACCACTATAACAAACAAGCTGGATTTTCTTCTCTGTGCTGCTCAATAAATATCGCTTTCCAAAACCAATTTCCCAAGGTTTTGTGAGGGGGATTATGATGTGGTCTTGTTCAGCTTATATTTTAGACGGTGTAGGTCAGTGAATGGAGTAGCTGTACATCGACTTACATGAGTGAAGTTCCTTTTTTCAAGCTACGAGTATTTTCGAACCAGGTCTGAATGCCCTTCTGCATTATGAATGGAACTCATTTTAAGAGAAGTTGAATCTTCATACCCACCAACAGAGCTGTACATTATTCTTTGTTCTTATTTGAGGCTTTAATATATAATTATATGCATGCCCCTCTAATCCATAAAAATCGTCTTTCACGTTTCTTATTACTTAAACACCCATTATTATTACGGTACATGTAATACATACTCCAAGAGTAAAAATTGAATTCTCCTTTTATGCTTTTTTCTCTTCTAACAAATGAGAGAGAAAATGCGACCTTCACTTCCATCAAGAATGTATTATAAAGAACTCATTACCTTTTCTTTTTAAAAAAGCGTGGACTGAACTTTACTGTTCTGTGTTATAAATCAACGAGAGAATCCACCATTAGCATTCTAATTATCCTCTCTTAACATGAGATAGTTTATGCTATTGTTACTCATGAAACACTGTGGAATTGGACCGTTTGTTATTCATATTATTATTTATACTTCGATTAGTTGAAATTCTCATTTGAGTTTTGATATTAGGTTGCTTTCTTGCTCACGTTTTGAACAATCATTCACAGCCTTTAAATACTTAATATATTTGTCATTATCAATATTGAATGAAAAACAAACAAAAGCCTGAACTATAATTGTGTTCATATCGTTTGATGTGTTATCTCGAATTTCTATTCGAAAAGCTGTTCAAATTCTCATTACACTCGTAATGGCTCTTGTAATGGAACTTGTGATAGCAATAAAGATGAGCTGGTATGTAGACTAGTTATAATA
The DNA here is from genome assembly GCA_017141395.1 of Laodelphax striatellus. Taxonomy (NCBI): domain Eukaryota; kingdom Metazoa; phylum Arthropoda; class Insecta; order Hemiptera; family Delphacidae; genus Laodelphax; species Laodelphax striatellus. The sequence goes on along the minus strand of CM029530.1, from coordinate 30,914,059 downwards.
AGGATGGTAGCTAATTGATATTATTGTTAGTTACGAAAATACATTGGCTCCATCTTCTCCATTCCAAAACAATTATTTGTATCATGTTATATTCAAAATGTATTGATACTTTGATGTTATCCTTATCAGAGAGCTTTATAAGAACGTGACTATGATAATATTGCCTTTGTGAGCATGTATGGGGATGACACCAGCTCTATTCAATCGGATATCATTAGTTTTACAGTTTTCATTTCAACTAGGACATCTCTGCGACTATTGAACTACGTAAAATAGTTCTCAATTATGAGCGTTTAAAAACTCCTAGATTGATGTTTAATTCTCTTCAATGAAATAATAGATTAATCGTAATAAATTTCTGAGAACCACAACTGCACTGTGAAATGCAGTTCAGGCATAACGATAGAATTATGTTTAAAAATTGGCAAAACATAAACTTGTTCCTATAACAAACATCAACCTTCAAATCTGTTAGTTTCAATTAGTCACTTCAACAAGCATTTTGTATTAGTCACTATCACGTCTCTTCACTTAAAGATCTAATTGAGAATATTGACCTATATTATTTTCAGAAATAACATCGAATTCGGGTCATAGAAGACTTTCTCATTGATCATTAAGACAGTAAACAAAATAGGAGAAGTAATGAATCATGTTATCAATGAACTTATGCAAGGGACAGACAGGATAGTGAAATGGAATCTCAAGAACAGAATGATGATGATTGGAACTCGTAGAAGGGATTCCAAACAAGGAAAAAGCTTTATAACATTTATTGTGGTTTTAGGAGTGCATTGAGAAAAGCTACAGTTGAAGTTCACCTATAGGTCTCCAAGTTATTGAGTTCGAATAATATCATTGAATGAGTGATTGATTCCATATTAAACTGAAATAAACTAATATAACTGGAAAGGAAATTGTTGGATATGAAAATATCCAATAATGTAACTCGACTCCTACAACTACCGAGCACGTACCGCTTGTCGGAAAGTGATTTCACCACAGTTTTCCGCGTATAAAGAGCAAATCAGGTGCGTGTTGATGTCAAGAAGACGCATTTTCTCAACCTTCTTCTGCAGAAACGCAGGGAAAAGTTCGGACCACTTATAACACTGCAGTGGCGGACAGCAGTAGGTGAGAGGAGGCGGTAGAGGCGGCGGCTCCTGCAAATAGGCCCGCCTCCCTATCACATGCAAACTTTGAACTGTTAGCAGTTTGGAGAGACAAGGCAAATATTGACTTTATATCCGGATTATCCTGTTTGTTCTCACAGCACATTCGCGGCAGCTGGTTGCTCTATGCTGCTGGCCACCTGATACAATTTCCAACATCGCTGCTGCTGCTGCCTGTCTGTTCGCATCTCATGCAGGTAAATTGGGTGTCGATTACTATCTGTAACACTGAGAAATGATGAATTTCGAGGTACTGTTGATTTCATGAACTCTAATCCTAGATAAAGGCAATTACTAAGCTTCTCACCTTACCATAAAATACAACCTGCAGCTTCAGAATCAAGTTCAGAATTGAAAGACCGTCGCTATTAACGTGATGACCAGTTGCACGAAAATCCAATTGAGTTAATTCAATTTAGAAAAAATTTAACAGATTATTTATAGACCTTAAATTAAGCTAAGTAGGTACCAAATTTCAACATTCTCTTCCAATTAGTTCTCGAAAAGGCTGAGAAAACGCACAAAATCGCTAGAAAAACGCGACTATTGGGCGTATCTTTGGGATGTTTTCAAAATCCGTTCTTAGTGCGCGTCTAAAGGTCCAAGTGAACATTTGGTCGAAATTTGAACGCATTTGGTTTAGTAGATTTTTAGTTCTGATAAATGAATGAAAGAGTGTCATTTCGCTTTCATATACTGTATACATATCTAGCTCGTATAGATGAGGGAAAAATCAGTAGTTGCAGTGAAAAATTACCTCAGTCCTGTTATCAAGCTATTGTGTAATCTGTTACATAAAACCAAATGATAATATAATTATTATTGATCCACGAGATAACGAATTGGAACTCATCCCTTTTTTATAAACGTATTAGGCTATATCGTCTTGTCAGCCCTAACTATTCTATCAATCAATCAAATATTCTCTTCTATACAATTTGGAAGAGAGCTGAGGAAAAAAGGTAAAGCGATGAGGGGAAAAATATAACGAAGGAAAATTGGAAAAAATATTCTTCTCGAATTGGATACTGTTTTGAAGAACAAAACAAGAAATTATTTGTGAGCTCTCTTCTCGAAATAATGATGGAAATGTAAATGATTCGTTACAGGAATCTTCTGTCTGACATTTTGTTGTTCAAAAAGTCATTTTGCAAACATTATATAAGACAAATATTTTTTGCAAATTTCATAATTATATTGAGTGAATTTTTCATTGGGAGGATTCTAAAAACTTACTTACCTTTACATCGAACGTATTTTGTATTTCTATTAGAAGGAATCTCTTTAAATGGTAAACGTTTTAATAAATTCATTGAATCGCCATTTATCCAGTATTGTGTCTGATCTGAAACACTGTATTGAATTATCAATATTGAGCATATTATTGCGATAAATATTGAATGTAAACATAACCTCAATTCAAAATCATTATCAAAATTAGGAAGAGAAGACGTTTTGGACCTAGTGTCTGTTTTTTCATCTTATGAGTTAATTTCATAATTTCTCGAATGAATAAATAAATTGAGTTGTATATCTATAAATAAATATTGTTGCCATCGCAACAGTAACATTCTCTACAAAACTCAGAAATCTACCGATCGCCACGAGATTGATTAATCCTTCAACAGTCGACGTATTATTACGCCTTCAACTCCATGAGTTGACAGCATCATCTCCTAATTTTGAAGTGAGAACAGACGTGGTGGGTGGTATCTGGTCTCTGAATCTGGTTTTGGGGTGGAGTTGAAGTCGTTTCGCCATTTTAAGTCGGGGCGGCAAAAGTTTAATCCGCAAGTTTTCCAGATGGATGCTAATTCGATAAAAGGATTCAGTAGGGGGCCGGAAAGTTTCGGCAAGGGAGGAAGGAAGAGAAAGAGAAGAAGGGAATGAGAAAGAGAGTAAGAGATTATAGAGTATCAGCCGGCTAGAACAATGCCTGGGCGTCGATTGTGGTCCTCCTTTTTACGAATTCAGGTTAATCGAATTCCTTGAAATAAGCTCGAGTCCGGTGAATTATCATTGCGGCAAAGTAATGGAACTCCATTTCCTCTTTCGTTCTTTTCCTGCTAGAATTTTCTCAACCACATTTTGGCGTCTCTTAAGGCGTCTTTTGATCCATTATCACCAGGGTGTGGAGACATGAGCAATATGAGCATTCTGTAACTCGAATAATGTGATGTCTACTTTGCCTTCATTGCTATCATTATTTTTTTTATATTCATCACCGTCTTTCAAGAATCCAATGATTTACTAGCTTCCTACACATATTTTTTAAACTCGACGAAATTAGAAAATACAAAATGGAACTTTGAATTTTCTCAAGTAGTCTTCCAACACGAGCTGCAATTATTAATTATTCTAGTGAGGAATCAGCTAATGAGGTGAATACTTGTCATTTTAACCGTGGAAATTGTATTGAAGCAAAGATATTGCAAAATTTTAAGTACTAATTCACGCTTTGTAATTCAAGCAGTTAAATGAGCGCATTCCTTTCAAAAACTGGAACTTGGGGTTGTTTTCCATAAGAATTGAAATAACGTAAAATTACTCCATCAAACAGACCTTAGAAGGGATTTAGTTGCATTGGTTTTATTGCAGGATGTTAAAAAAAGTGAAAAAGTTATTCTATCAGTTACTTCCATTGGTCTTCACCATGGAGGTTTATCTTACTGCTACGTTTCTATTATTGTTCCTGTCTATCTATCTATCTATTGTTCCTCTATTCTATCTTCTACAGTATATTTCAAGTTCTTCTCTTGATTCATCCATACTCCACCTCTTGGACTTTATCAACCTTTTTATAAATACCACTCCTTAGAAAAATACCACTCCTGACTCATTGCTTTGGTATTGATTGTGGATGCTCATACTTTATTCCAAAACTCAATTTCCTGTCAACCTCTGCCAATGATTTGAAGGATTCATATTATGATTATACAAAAAAAAGTGATACAAATTTATAGTTCTTCTACCAATTTCCAATAATTTAAAACTTCCAAAGGTAAGATTCTCATCCAATGTAACCTAGCTTTCCACTGATGAATTTCCGACTACAGTATTGATCCTATTCATTCACTATTACACAGATAGTACTCGTTCATTATAGAAGCGACTAGTATATTTCCCATAAGCTAGCACAAAGCTGCACTGAATCTCATCTCATCTCAGTAAATGGGAAACACTCCATTGTTTCAGTCTCTATCAATTTTAAAGGTCAGTATGGTGCTACTAATTATCTGGAACAACACCAAACAGTATGGAAATTCTGATTGCTGAACAACCTGTTTCCCGATTCTGTTTGCTAGAGCCAAAACTCCTGCATTCCAATATAATCCTTGAGCTAGCGTAGCAGAAGCTATGAATTATTTCTTGAAGCTCCATTGCGATAGAGATAATTTCATTATTGCTGATATCTCCGCTCCCCAGTATTACTAATATTAATCAAAGCTCATGGCCTCGAATGAAACAGTCCTGGATTATTCGCAAGTTTGTGGGGAGGAACAAACTAGAAATTAATTATAAAGAATGAACTGCTCGGTGCTTGTCTCAAAACTCCATTCAAATCAATATTCATTGTAAAGATTTCCTAATATATTTACTAGTAACTGATATGAGAAAGCCTTCTATTATCTTGAAATTATGTAGGGAAAATTCTATGAAATTCAGTAGTTATCGATGAGCCTCATCTCATTCATATCAGATCAAGAATGGATCTTTATTGGGTTTATAACATAATACAAAACTATTGAATAATGGATGATATTACCTTACGAACAGGTCTCAGTGAACTTATAAAAAGTCGATAGCGTATCTTTGTTGCAATATACGTATAAATGTTGCAATATTGCGGATCATTTGTTTTAGATTGATTTTTTGTAATACAGTTCTCATTTACTTTAAATTTCTATCAAAGTGAAGCTCTATATCAATAAAGAGAATGCGATGAATCTGAATGATAAAGGATACACAAAAATTGCTGTTTTTGTTTGTATTAAATTCTGTCTTGTTGAACAAAACAGGAGAATTTTGTTTCGAATGGTTCAAAATTCATCCATCTAAATTCAAAATAATATTCATTTCGGATGAACCTGATTACTTGTTTTAATGTTTGCTTTAAAGATGGATTCAAACTTTCTCTAATATGATATATGCAATGTGCAATCATTTTTGTATATAAGTTTTGAGTTGTAGTATAGCCTAATATTTTTCAAAGCCTATAGCCTTGAAAGTGAGAGTGGCTAGTAGGACGTGATACGACTATCTGCAGCCTGCAGAACCACAGGTCGAGAGATATGACAAAGTGGAAGGGAAACGAGGATTAGGAGAAGACTGTTGAAACAATAAAATGCTCGAGTATGGAGAATTTGAAAAATTTCTGCAGTCCGAAAATGAATGGCCCGGCTCAGATCGTGGGACATTTGCTCCCGGAGGGGGGGGGGGAGGAGTAGCAGGACAGTGCAGTGCATACAGAGGCGCTCGTTCGTCATGCAGCTTAGGCGCCGACTCTTTTTTCTCCACTTCAAAACTGGTCGTGCCGATAAAAGTGACCCAAATATCAGCCACCACGACTCGGCACCAAGGTAGTCCGGCCCTACTACACAAACTCCTGTCAGAACTCTGAGGCCGATACCACAACCATCACCCCGACACGGTACAAGGGACAACAACAATGCACCACTGTCATGTAAAACAAAAAACAAAAATCCTCTCCCATAATGCAAATTATAATAAAAAACTCACTCGCTCCCTGAAAATTTGCATTGTTCGAGAATTTGGTGTGCACGACGGTTTTTCAACAGAAGAGTCCAAATCCTAGTTAAGTCAGCATCTCTATAGATATATGAATAGATAAATAATTATTGATTTCATTTTTCACTTTCGAAGCATTACAAAAGTGATGTGGGTGAAGTTGAGGCATGAGAGCATCTTCAATATTAACAAGTATCCAGAAATCGGCGCATCAAAGCAGTTTAAACTTCAAACATAAAACAATCTGATAGACTTCGTGTACCAGTGAAACGTGAGTCTACTCTAGATTATGAAGGGAGAATATTTTTTATCAATTTTTAATTGTGACAACTTCAAGACTTTTTTCAATATGGATATCACAATATCACCTTCATTACTACACAAAAAGTGTATCAAGACCTTTAGAAATGTACAATAGATGTTTCAAAAGATGATAGAAGTTCACTGTATCAATTGACGACAAATTCGTCCTGGATCGATGAAAGTTTTGCATCAAGCGAAAGTGATCAGAGAAGAGGTGCTAGGTATTCATCGAGTTGAACTTGGAAGTTGGAAGAAGGTATGCATGCAGGCGTGAAAGCGGGTGTGTCTGGTCTGAGAAGAGTTGGCAGAAAAAGACGTGTGTGGGGGAGCCGCCGCTGCGCCGCTTACTACGTGCCGTGGATGAGTGGTGGCTGTGGTTTAAGGTGGAGGAGGGGGTTGCGGGAAAAGGGGGGAGAGGGGTACACGTGACAGGATGTCTGTGGAAATTCCTTTGTGCTTTTCCACAATGCGTGCTCTAATGAATATCCCGAACTCAGAACCCCAAGTGCAGTCGACGTCAGAATCGGCGAGCAGTTTACGTTATAAATAAATCAGCATCACTTGAAAATAAGACTACATTCACACTGACAGAATATGAAACGGTTGTCATCACTCACACTTGGTGAGCCGCGCTCTGTTTATCATACTTCCCAACACTGATTTATTCGATTCAATTAGTGATTTATTGTAGGCGAGTAATTGATGCACCGTACGCTTCACCTGGAATCTTGGGAAAGCTGCGGGAGCTGGCAACGAGGAGAGAATAGAGATCTTGTAAATGCTCTTGAATTCCATTTGAGACCCGACTACACGAAATATTACTGTTGGCAATGAGTTCAAAGAAACTCGAAAGCGCTCCAATCAATGTGAGTGGAAACGTTTATTTACAAAGTAAAAATGACTATGTCGGTAGTACAAGTGGAAAATCAATAGTATTTCGTGATGGATTAATACATTCACAACCAAATATCTGTTGACTTTTCAATGTAACATCTCAACAATCAACGATGTGGATATTGTAGTCTTACATCATAAAAAATATACGTTGATGAAATCCGATAAGTAGCGATCAATGAAGATGTCACAACAAATTAGAGCCATATAGATCACAGACTTCCTCAATCGAAAGACTGAGGGAGAATATTTTTTACTCAATATTTTTTAAATATTTCATTATTTCCTCATATTATAGACCATAGACTTCCTCAATCGAGAAAGAACAAGTTCAGATGTACCCAGAAATTTCACTGGAATTGGTCCAGTGCTTACCTCTTGAAGCTGAAAAACTCTTTAATTATTGATATCTCCTTTTATTAGTTTGATTTTCACTGTGCTATAGGCTTGTGCGTGGGTAATGATTAGAGAAAATGACCACTTTTTAGGATGCCGGGACCGACGGCTTAACGTCTCCTTCGAGCGACGGGAGTGGCTGTCTGTGGTCAAAATCTTCTGTAGTCAACAGGGATCGAACCGGGAACTTTTGTATTATGTCACTCTATCTAAGTAATTAATATTAGTAATTATCATTAATTCATTCTATGTTTGCATTTCTTAGTCATTTTATAATGTGCTTTTGGGAGCTCGACTTGAATTTCACACTTACAAGATCATAAAGCCATGAAGAAGGGGATAGAGGGGTTCCCTCTCATCCAATAATATAATGATTGTAGCCGCACACCTTGACCGTACTTCTCACCTTTCTGTGAACAGCTCATTCCCTACAGCTTTTCAAGTTGACTCAAATTCATATATTCCATGATGAAATTTGACCATACACTAGTTCGGAGTTCGGTCTAGAGACCATACACTATAGAGCACAGACTGAAAAATAGAATGCTTTTCATGTAAAAATCATACATTACTTCGAACATAGACTTGAATGTAAATTTATAACCATTGTCCTCCGAGAGCCATAACACAATTTCCTCTTCTTATGGGACAATTCTTATCTGAGCTTATTCTTGAAAATCCTTGAAAAAATATTTGAAAACCCTCTCCCTTAACTGGATCACCCTGTCAATCCGTCTTTCAGGCGTTCATTAACACCTTTCTTGTTAGCACAATAAGAAGCTGTGAGCTGTCGCTTTGTTTACAGTCTGTAGACAGTTGCCATGCCTTTGAAGGTGAATTTATTCATCAGGCGTATCTGTTCGGATGCGGTGTTTTCCTGAGGTAATTAGCTGCCTCATGTAGGGACTTGGAAGGTAATTGCTCAACGCAGAAGAGGCCAAAAGCAATGAACAGAGAGAAAGAAAGAGGATGATAGAGAGAGAGAGGGTGAGAGAAAAGGCATGCGTGAGTTCACTTCAGGATGCAGGACTAAATTAGCGGTTAGAATGAGAAGGGTTGTTGTGGTCTAGCCACACGTCTCTGCAACGCAACGTATAGAAATTCCACTTTCATCGTTCAATTTCGTCTTGATTAGCTACAATCATGAATCATGCCTACAAGATTCAGATTGAAAGATGGAAGTATGCAAACAGATCTTCAAGTAGTTTTGCTAAGAATTTTACAGAGTGTCTTGAGATTGATAGAAATGTATAGTATATGATAATATATAATTGCTTTTGCAGCAAAATTATCCGATTTGCAGTAGGATTAATTAATATAATTTGGGCATCACAATTGACAAGTATGGAGAAAGGTTGAACTACCAAGATGCAAACTCAATTTCAATCTATAAGAAATCAATCAGAAAACTCCCGTCTGAAATATCTATGTGATTTATATTCTCAATAAACGAACAAATAAATTACTTGTCAATACGAATAAGAGTATAGGATTAGGATCTCTTGGAGACAGACATTAAGAATATGCAACGACACATCTCGCCTAAGTTACTGCCTTAGTAATCGAACTTACTTATACTCGCTTTTTGCTCAGCAGGGGGCTTTGCCCCCTGCATTCCCTGGATCCCCTCCTGGTTTGTGAGTTATATTTATCATTTTGGTTGAACCCCTTTAGGGTAGGGGGTTGCCTTTGCAACCTTACTTATAACTAATTTATACTAAGTAAGTTCGTACCTAACGTTTGGAATGATAAATTTTACTGGATAGCTGTGAGACCTTTGAGTATATTTTTCAATATTTTCCAACTTCTTCATGGTTCATAATGTACCATGAATGTTCATAATGTATAATAACGTAGTTATCTTCATCAAAGCGTCATCATTTGTTATTACTCTAACGAGAAATCACTACTAATCGTTCTATGAAACTGGTACTTTTATTCCAAATCTAATTCATGTTCCTCCTTGATGTATCTTCAATTTCTCTAGATGATTAGATGATAGATGAGATTTTCTAGATGATAAGATTTTCAATTTAGGAGATGAATGTACTCTTTATATTTTTAAATAAATTTTTAGTTAGATTTAAAGGTAAAATTAAGGTTGTATAAGATTTGTATAATGCTCTGAATTTTGTACACATCGCTGCCTGTCTCTTCGTCGACCATTTTCCAAGTTCTTCATAGTATCTCCTTAGTTTGAGAAATATTCAAGAATTTGATCATCAACTTGTCTTTAATCGAATTCACTGACTTGAATTGAGAATTTGAAAAACGATTCTGTAAAATGAGTACAAACCATATTCGTAAAAAATCACTATTAGAAAATTTTAAACATTGTTTTATGATACATGGAAATCGTGCAATGTATTTCAATCGTTAACTTAATCAGTTCGTATATCTCACTCACTCATCCACCTCCTTACTTTTCCTATCTCATACATATTGTTCTTATCTCCTGTATTGGAGCTACTACACAACTTTCAGATTTTTTTGTATATTTCGCTGGCGCTGAGTCTCTCCCAGTTGTGCAAGATAGGTTTTTTCAAGTTAATTTTCAAAACGTGAATAGAATTTCTATTTTCTTCATCTTATTTGGGCTGCTATCGCTTCTCTTTTGAACTTTATAGCTTATTTCGCATTGGACATCTAGACTCCATTTTGAGAGCATCTCTGAGTTTGATAATGCTTCAAAGAGTTTCTGAAAGGAACACAAGAATTTGGAAGCAGTCCAAGGCCTGGTCTGAGCGCCCTGGACATGAACAGAACACGAACGGCTCTCATGTTCTCCAACGTGTAAGTGGTGCTCAGGGTTTGAATTTTCCGCCTTTTTTTTATTGTTCAGTCTCTATCGTCAGTTCAACTTGGAGATCTTACAAAGAAAAGACTGTATTGATTCTATGAAAAAATCAAGTGAGTAGGCAGTCTTACTTTTCAGAAATGTATAGCTCTAAAACAGACATAATCCATCATTTATTACAATTGAGGTGCTCTAATAATTATGTTTGAAGGCTTTCAAGTTGATGTATAAATAATGTTTAATCTTGTTTCAGGACCAGTAAACTTGGCCGCGCAAATCGCAGTGTTATCAGCCGAGGCAGTACTGCTGCAAATGTATAGCAAATACTAAAAACGTTGATTCTGGCTCATTAAAATAAATTCGTTTTCCTGCGTATATACAATGAACAATTTGATCCGAAAATATTGATAATATGAGCGAATAGTAGATTTCCGAATAAAAGTGAATTTTTCGAATTTAGCTTGAGCGTGGATAATCGGATGGATGATGATGGGAGATGAATTTAATGACTTGAAAATTGATAAAAATTCAAATTACTAATATTAACGACTTTAGATATTTTCAAATTCCCATATGAAAATCTTTACTTTCCGAAATATTAAGAAAAACCAAATAGCAATACCTCTACAGCAATTTTTTTAACTGATGTGAATAGTCAACGAAATCGCTAATTTGAATTAATGTTCAATTTCTTCGTTAAGTTAATGTCTTTTTTATTAATCGAGTTCCTTATTTTTTGTTCGTAATGTGTTTGGAACTAGAGCCGCAATCAATCAATTGGCATTAAGTTGTCAGCACAATCCCTTTTTGGAGTAAGATAGGGAAAAAGGGCAGACACCGATCCATCTCCTATCGTCCGATGGTTTTTGATTGTATCTCTCCCTTTTCTTTTCCTACTAAACTCGCTCAATGCTAGCTTGTCTAGATCCAAAGTGTCTCATTTTTTTCAGCTTGAATATTGGTTGAAAGTGATATTTACAAATACATCAATGAATACAGTTGAAAAATTCAGTAGTAAATAAATATAAATATTTATTGAATACTATCACAAATAAGACAAGGAGCTATCAGTAAATAGATGTGCTATTATTCAGATAGGTAATAGATTTAGTTGACCAGTAGCCTATTTCAACCTTAAATTCAAACTCTATCCAATATTTCAAAATTTTAGTTTTCAGAAAATGGGAATAGCATTGAGCTTTTTTTTGAATCACCAAGTATGAAAAAAACCTTCAAACTATTTTTCTTCTGAGAAGAAAATAAATTATACTTTATAAAAGAAAGATTTCAACCAATTTTTGTCAAAAAAAGTTATTTTTTCTGTGGAATTCATGATGAGCTATGAAATAATTTTTGTGATTTAAAAAACAGTAGTTGGACAATACATGGATTTTCATGTCCTTATGACTTGTTTTCTGCGTTTTCGTGTATTGAGGAGCATAAATATTTCAAAGTTGAACCTCTCATGAATTAGCTGCTCTTCGATGTTTAGTTAAGATCTTTTTCAAGGAAATAATGCTTCCATATAAGTGCATTTTTCCTTATTAGTGGATTTTTCCTTATTATTCATTCAGAGACAGATCTTCTTCTCAAGATTCTTCAACGGTAATCACCCTGCATAACATCAGTCCAATTCCCTCCATCGAACTCTTGGACCAGTGATTTCCTCCTTGTGGTTAGTGGATTTCGTGGTTAAGCGGTACAGTGGACATTACTGTCCAACTTCATCACGTCAGATAAATAAAGACGTCATTCTATCCTATTACATTCTTGTAATATCCTAATCTTCTTTTCAGTCTTTATTTTGAAGATTTCGAACAATTCATGATACTTAAAGTATAAACCCACTCATAATAGTTGTAATAATAGTATGACAACAAAGGGGAGAAAAATAGAATTATCAATTCATTCATTCAAAATTGTTCATTTTAGGAAAAAATCCAATATTATTCACGGAAGATCATTACGATATCATGAGAATAGTTCCATGGTATAGTTTTAAAACTTTCCACTAACAAAAATAAGATGAATTCTGTATTCTTCAATGATCAAAATTTGTTTAAAAAACTTTTATTTCATAGTTTCTACGGTTAAGTCCATAGTGAATAATCAAGTAATTAATCCACATATTGAAGGATATTGAAGGGTATTGGCATGGATCACAATTTATCAACACAGATAGCTTCTGAACTCGATTGTTACAATGTGTGATCCATAGTCACTATCTTAAGCCTACATAATATTATTATGACGCTAACGCTATTGAGTTGCAGTGTCTGGTTATCGGGATATGAACATGAACATGGACTATCGATAGACTGAATCATAATACAGTATAGATTCTCTCTCCTCCTCTTCATACTATAGTTTACCAAAACGCGATTGTATAAGCATAGCTTATTGGACTCATGGAGAGGTATAACCGTAGCGTACTACTATGGCAGTAAATTGAAAGTTAACAATCCTTTGTGGCTTGATTGAGTTTTGAGAGGATAGATTATTAATGAACAATAGATAATGTGAGTGACATGGGAATCATGCAAAATGTTTGTCCCTTTAATTGTAAGTCATCCTGAGAGTCCGTGGCGAAGCGTGGTATACTTAACCGGTCATCGCCGGGTATATTTCCTATATATACCCGACATATTATACCCGGCGATGACCGGTTAAGTACACCACGCTTCGCCACGGCTGAGAGTTCAATCAAACTGAATACATAGTATGATGGGGTAGTAATGTGAGCCTTATAGCCTTCATACCAGTGATGATGAAAATACCATACATTATTGAAAGCTTATATTCGATAAGCTTAGGCTGTTTGTTGTATGATGTTGTCAAATGAATTATGATGTGGGACAATTGAAACACGTTGTAACATTTCAGCAGTCTTCATATTATTTACCTGCAGAATTTTTAAATGTTGATTTTTCTGCTATTCCATCTTATCATCTTTTGATATTGAGTGTGGCATATATCTGCCTTTTTAACCAATAATGCAATCATACACCTACTAATAGTCTTACTCAACAATAAATTTTTATCAACAAACTATTCTTTCTGCCTTGAACTGGCCGATCTGAATCTTGAGTTTCTATTCTGTGAGCTATGTCGATTCATTCACGATCAGATATTTATTGAGCAGTTCATTCTTCAAATTCTGGTAACTTCTGATAAAACTGCTTTCTTTTTCCTTCACTTATCCAAAGCAGACATCTTCCAATATCAAAACCAAAGTTGGTAAAAATAAAAAGAAGTTCTTACTGTAGGCCTACATGACTGTCAACTTTCAAAAAAGATCAGTTTATGAGAAAATCCTTTCATCGAATTCCTTTGTTGCAAATATGCAAATTCAGTTTATTTGAATGTGTTTCAATATTTCGATCAATTGAATAGTTGGAGAGAGCTTTCCATTACACATTCACCTACTTTTGTATCAAAGTTAAGCTCACGCATGTACACTGTACCGCCATATTCGTGGATCTACTTTGTTTATGTGGTGCTCAACTTTTTCAACAAAACTAAACTCAACATAATACATATACAGTACACAGATTCCCATGTAAGTATTTCTATGGGTTACCACAATATTCGAACCAACCTTTGTTGTGAAATTCCCACTCTTCACGAGTCTGACTAAAGAGCATGTCATTTTCATACATATTTGGAAAACATTCTTTGTATGAGAAGCCACAATTTCGCGCAAAGCTATGGTATAAATTCAAGGATTAAACTAAATTTTCACTCTTCACGAATCAAACGAAACAGAAAGCAGTCCTATTTTGAATCAACAATAGCTAACGAACAATGACTACTCTCGACATCTGCCATGCAAAATTATTTTAAGCTGGTGCTTGCTCCATGATTTGATTATACTCGAAAATGTCAAACTCACTTGTTTGAGTTCAGCTCAGGCACAAACCTTCACTGATTGGTCAGATGAAATTATGCCCTATCACCATCAGTTTCATCGTTATCTTCCAAACGAGAATAATAAAGGGAAATTATAAATAACATAGTAAGCCATGAAGCTTTTTCACCGCTCCTTCACGTTGCTTTCACATTGTATGGATAAATCCATTAACTTTTGGAGCTCTCGTTGAAGCGATACAGTAATTGAATTTCGAACATTGTTGGAAGTTTTCGTGCTTCCATAATGATAATTATTGACAGTGACAGGATGTCGAGTATCCCAAATACTTGAACAAATATGTAGCCTGCAAATAACCTTCTATAATCAGCCTGAAAATCTGTTCATGGAGGTTGAACGAACAACTTAATTAGTGTCATTATTATCTTGTCAACAAGTTAGGATAGGATCAATGACGAGGTAAATTCCATGTTTTTCGATCTAATGATACAGATCACGTATGATTCTATTCAATTATGAAGTTTGGTATAAATTTGTGGGGACATTCATTGTCCTTATTCAGTCACAGGAATTTTAAAGGTTTGCTGCAATCCATTTGTGTTTGTGAGCAGAATATTGTATTTTTGTCTGGTAAGCAAATTTCAATAATTAATATGATATCATTTCTCATCATCATAGTTGTAGTTGAGCACTCTATACAGTGTTTACTAGAGATGGTTTAATTGAGTTTGGTTTTCAGGTTTTTAGTGAGTTCCATTTAATGTTTCAACCATTACCTTTGGAATAAGGAGTTCCAGGCCTGTCATTCTATCTGAATGGTTCAATTCCTGCTTTCATGCTCATCCTTTTATGGAGAGGTTTTGAGTTTCAACTAAATTTTATTTCTACTTATATTATGAAATTACTTGCTCTTCAACAGCTATAAATTTGAAGATGGAAGGAAATGAGATATTGCAACTATTCGATTGCTTTAAAATCATAATAATTAATTGAACGAAATTCCTATTTAGAAGCAGAAGTCTTCAGAGTATTATATGGCATTAAATAGGAATTTCGTTCTATTTTATTATTATAGCTAGAAATTTGTCAACAGCTTCAACAAAAATCAACTTATACTGTATAATGAAACTAGTGTCAAAATTTAAATTATAAATTTAAAGATAGAAGAGTAATTTATTTGTAGTTTAACAACAATAAAATCAGGACTTTTTCCTGATTCGTTTTCTTTGGCTCTACCATAAATTCAACATTCACTGGTATCAACTGACCTGAAAATTTAATATTTCCTGTTTACGTAACAACCTGAGTATAATTCACTCTAGGAAATCCGAATACAAATACGGATGTCAGTACAACTCTCTCATTTACCAATACATTTCTCGTCAATCAATTATAGCTCAGAGTTCCACTAGAAACTTTTCCAATAACTTGTTCGGAAGTCCTTCTCGTTCAGACGTCAGTTTTGGTTGAAGAGGGGAGAGAACACAGATGTTGGCAAATGTCGATTGATAACTGTGTCAGAATGTGGAAAGTATATTAAAAGACTTCTCTCATATATTTATATATTCAATATTCTATCATTGTATTATTCTTGTCAAAACATTGGGCTAGTGCCAAATTCAACATCATACATTGTAGTATGGATCTTCTTGAAAACTATTAGCGTAGATAGTTTGCTTCAAATTATGAACAATTTTCTCTGGACCAATTCGCAATCTTGAAAATCTCAACATTATTCAATTCATTTATTATTTTATTCATTCAACATTTAAAAATTCAATTTACTATTGATTCATCATTTTGTCATTCTCACATTGAATATCTATCACTTTATTCAATGCACATCAACATTATCATTATTTTAATTTACATCGAAATACTTGGGAAAATTTCAAATATTTTGATTGGGTATTATTTTTACCATATACCTGTATGTTGCAATTTTAATTAGTTTTCAATACCTTTTTTCAACTGTTTTTCCATGGTAGCTTTATTAAGTCCAACATATTTATATTTCGTTCCATACACTTCGTGTGCTCTTATTGTTTTGACAAGATAAGAATTGAACATTATAATAACATCATTCCAAGCAGAAAGAATACTTCGGGAATTATATCCCTATTATTTTATTGAGAGAACTTCAGTATGCTTGTCTCAGAAATGTTTAGTACATTAATTTCTGTGCATTAAGTTAAATATTATTAAAGGATGCTACTAATCTGAGCTGTCCCATGTTTCAGCTAATTATGATTGAGTACCATGTCTCCAATTTCAAAACTACAACCGCTTGAACTGGATCGCTTGCAGATAGTGAGTAGGTCATGGTGATTAGGAAGGATCGAGTGGGCCTAACGATTTGTCGGGGGTGGGGGGAAGGGGGTTTGAAAGGGGGAGAGGGTAGCCATCAGTTGACTAGCGACGGAATAGCTATTACCAACTTAATTAATTGGCTGATAAGGAGCCGCAAGGTTCGGTCCTTGGAGGCATTCCTATTCTCATTCCGACTGATGAGAAGGAAGCTTGAGGAGTGCGCATGTGCAGGATCAGACCAGCATCCAGGATGACTAGACGGAAGTCAGAAAGTCGAGATGGCAATGAGAGACACTAATTACTGCCTCGGGAAATCAACCCGCGTTAAGAAATAGTCCGCAGCCACCCCCTGCTAAATCCACTCCAGGCGGCTGCTATTGAATTTCTTCACGCTTGGGCATTAAATCAGCCACTGGCATACTTCTACTACAAATTAGATATCGATTCGGCGGACTCGCCGAATGTGTGACCACACCCTTCTGTTAATTAACACTTTATTCAACAACGTTTCAATTTCTACAAAGAAGACCCAAGCAATAATCCATTGCCAGAATCCATAATCAATCTGGTAATGATGATCCATCATTGTTCCAGGATCTATTCTTGGTACCTCCTGAGCCAACTGACATTGTTCCTCATTCCCATCTCAAACTCCTGTCACTCACGTGTCCTCACCTGAGTCCTCGACCCCAAGTATTAGAATTAGATGCTCAAACATGGTCAAGAAGGAATTAGAAAGTATTTTACATAATTTTTTTAATTATAATTATTGAATAATACATTTCTATTATCTAATTTAAATTTAGGTATGCAAATATTTTGTTTATCATTTTCTTCTCTTTCTCATTGTATAATGAATTGTTATTAAAATAATGTATGTTAATGGCAAATAAAATATTCCATTCATTTTTTGAGCTACACCATTCAGAAATAGTGTAAATGATACCGATTTGTAGTCGCTCACGAATGCATAGAACTCAAGCATTTTTCATAGAATTTTCCTCCATTCAGATAGGTACTTTTTTCATCATAGTGAAACATTAGAATTCAGTACAAATTTTTATATATCTATACTTGGATCACTTCATTTTCCAATTTATCAGATGTTCTGTAAATAAATTGATTCTAGGAGGTTTTGAGTGCATCAATGACATTCTATTTTACTCATGTTATGATAAGATTTATCACATCAAGTTGGTGGAAGAGTCTGGGGTTGTGAATAGAAGAATGTGAGATGGTAGATAAAAGTGTTATAACGAGAGAATTTAAGCCGCAGCTTGCTAGATCTCCGTTACTTTTTTGGATATCAGAGTGGAAACTCCTGCACTTTCATGACACCGTAGCAAAGTTATATGACCTTTCTTTAGCACGTCATCAAGAATATAAAAGTCAACTTCGTTCATAAGGCGAAATTACAAATCATTTGGCAACCTAGAAACAATACACGCACTTATTCAAATTCAATTTTTAAAAGCATAAAATCCATAATCACTAAAAATAATAATGATTTATTAATACACCATAAATCATTGCATTCCAAATTGAACTCAAGTGAGAACTGAACAACTCGCATTGAACAACAAAGTCATCACGATCTGAAAATTCCTATGTTCTCACAAAATATTGTTTCCCGATTCTAGCCCTGAAGATCTTCATTGCTCTACACGATAGTTATGAGCTTTTATGACAGGAGCTTCAGGACAAGAGTCAAGGACTGGTTGAGGGGGTTTGCATTCTAAGGCTAGGCGTACACCGGTTAGTCAAGACAAGACAAGACAAGATAAGTCACGTTTAGTCACAGTACTTCACATAATTGCTTATGAAGCAACACACACCGATTAGTCGTTGCATCGGTGTGTGCTGCTCCATGAGCAGCTATGAGAATTACTGTGACTAAACGTGACTAATTTCGTCTTGTGTTGTCTTGACTAACCGGTGTGCTCCTAGCCTAAAGGAGCTATCTGAATTCCAAGCGATTAATCTGATGCGATTGCCAGCAAGATCATCCTGATCAAGAGTTTTTTAATACATTAAAAAGTTTTCACGTAACATGACTAAGTTAACTTAGATGTGAATAACAGGTTTTTAACATAAACTATTTGTCAACCAATATGACAATGACCAAGTCAGGTCTCCTCACCGACTCAGTCAATCCAGATTCTGATCATGACTAAGAGAAGAAATATGAAGTAAGTAAGTATATAATTAGGCATATTTTCCTTCTTATATGTTGTCTTGTCCAAATAGAGTTTATTTTAGTAATACTTTGCAAAAATACATAATACATGTTCCATTTTGAAAATTTTAAGTAAATGCAAAAATCAACAATAACTCTCCAGTCATCTTGTGCGTTCATAAAATATTGTGTTAATTCAAAATTGACAAATTCCGAGTGAGTTGTTCGAGTTGATTCAGACGAATATTTTAATCTGAAGAAGTTTTCTACTGAATATTCATGTAGTTTCACAAGTGGCATCCTTGGTGACGGTCATTAGCGAACGAAAGCTGTGCTTTGACAAATTAGCAGAGAGGGGGGACTGCATCTGAATATATACAAATACGATTTACAGACTCAAAGATTAATATTTTCTTACACCCCCGAGTGACAATTTATTCAGCTTTAACGAACAATTTGACGTCTGTTTCTACTTGAAAAACAACACTGATTCAATAGTGGGTGCCACAAATGCAATATTGAGACTTAATCAATCAGCTACAGTACAATGGACTCAGTGAATTTCAATCAATCTCTGAACCAGTGGGATATTTGGAATAGCCGAGACCGGAGCTGCCTTTGTTGGTTGATAATAATTTGCTGTTATCAGAGTGGAATAGCGTTGTTCGGAATTTGATCGGCTTTAATTTACTGAAGACGATGTTGGAAGATTCAGAGGATTACTGGGTCTTCTTCGGCATTGTTCCTTCGTCCCCAGTTGTAACTTTCTCTCTTCCCAATCTTTATCCGATGAATCGCTATCGACCTTATTCTTTTGCCCTTGAGACTTATCATCGGATTTGTTTCCTTTGCACAAAGACGATCTTTCATTATACAGTATCACATTATCAATTCCTTGACACAAATTCTGAGTAGCCTATACTGTTTAGGATGATTTTGATGTGAACCATAGTTGAATTGATTACAAAATTATTATGTTGTACATACATTTTTCTACTGATTAAATTAGATAAGTGAGCGGCATGTTTGATTTCTTCTTGTTATTATTTCAAAAAGAATGTAAAATGAGATGATTTATACTTTTTTTACTTCGAAAGTTCCCAATATAGTAATAATCAGCCTTGTAGTATGATGATTATTGATGATAATTCATCAACCCTTAAGGCTAGGCGTACACCGGTTAGTCAAGACAAACAAGACAAGATTAGTCACGTTTAGTCACAGTACTTCACATAGTTGCTTATGAAGCAACACACACCGATTAGTCATTGCATCAGTGTGTGCTGCTTCATAAGCAACTATGTGAATTACTGTGACTAAACGTGACTAATCTCGTCTTGTCTTGTCTTGACTGACCGGTGTACGCCTAGCCTTAAAATCTGTACAAGAAAGAAACACCGTCTACTTTCGTATTGAATCGATTTTATAATATCATTTCATCAAATCTTGAATAATGATCAAGTTTTGCATTCTCAAAGATCACATTGACTCGATTATCCTTATCAAATTGACAGGAGAATGTTAAATAAAATGTTTATCCAACTTCTGAATTTGAGATTATTGGTTTAATGAGAGAGAACAGCTTTTGACATTCAAAACAGAAATTCTATTCGGCTGCTGTCATATCGTGGCAAATTGGAAGGCGAGAGTAAGAAGAAATAAGAGATATAATAACAGAAAAAGGCAGCTGGAAAGTCGGAGCTTATTTCTGCAGAAGGAGCAGTGATTTGCTGTCAAAAACGATGTAAGGGTCAATTAGATTACCTCGCGGAAAATGGCAGAGAAAAGGCGGAAAAGATTAAATATCGTCCACATTCATTTTGTGCAGTGTACACCATGGAAGTGAAAAGCAATCGTACGGCCAGTGCTTCAAATCGTATTCGACTCAAATTAGAGAGCCTTTTCCAATAACTTTTTCCTTTCAATTTCATTTACACTATCTTTTATCTTTCTAGCTTCCATGTTCATCTCATTGATTTTCATCAATTTTATTCCTCGTTTACACACACAGCTCAAGTAACTCCATACGTTCAAGTACGTTCCTCTTGCATACAGCATTCTATAAGAATTAAATCCGATTCGTATAGAATATTCCATACTGTAAGTTTTCAAGATTTGCATACAGCAGATCATGCTGTAGACATAGACAATCTTATATTCTAGAAATTCTGGCAGTATGAAATCAAACATAAAAAAATCAATCCTAAATAACCCTAACAAGGAATTTAAATCATGGAAATATTTCCATGAACTGACCCAATGCTCTATAAATTCGCCATTGAAGTTTGTAGTCTGATACTACAGTTCTAACTTGACAACACCTCAAGTAATCCTTATTATAATTTTCATGGAAATGCCAACCGTCCTTTTCATTCCAAAATTATGAAATTGGAAGCTTCCAACACCTCTTTCACTATACAAACGCATACTACTTTTATTGGCTAGCTTTTGAAATCGATGTTCTAGGAGCACGGTGGAGAAGCATGTATGATAGGCATTAGTACGAAATGACTAATAAGCTAATGAACGTATTTGAAAAAAAACTTGAAGTCGTCACAACCATGAATTTATCAACACATCGAGATACCGGTTTCGATTGTTCCACCATTATCAATCTCTGGTAAACTCCAGAGATTGTTTGAGATTTTGCAGAGTTTACAAAGAAACTCCAGAGATTGTTTATGAGATTTTCAGAGTTTACAAAGAAACTCCAAACTTTACCAGAGATTGATAATGGTGCAAAACTGACTACAACAAGCTTTATTTTATGGGCTCAAGGATATTATAGCCAGCATTATAGCCCAGGCAAATTAGACCAAAAAAAGGGTCTAGGTCCTAAAAAATAACATAAGGCTGGAAATGGTCTCAAACCACTTTGGGCATCCCAAAGAAGGCTAATATGAGTTTGCGACGATTTCTGAGTGCCGCGTAATATAGGGTGCCCAAGAAACCTCGAAATTTTGGTTCCGTTTCTAGTTATCTTCAATTTACGTCGAAACTAAGCGTCGGACAGAAAAACTCATCCAACCTTATTTCTAGTAAATAAAATTTCCAAGAGATTGGTGCCTAACTCATTCCTCTAAGTTCAATAACTACCGAGTTATGATTTTTCAAAAAAAGGGTAATTTTTGGAGAGAAACTAAAATTCAAGCATTCTAAGTTTTTGATTGTTCATATCTTTCGTATGATGTATTAGAATTGTGTGAATCAAAATCCTCTGGGGATAATTTTCTTCTCTACAATTTTAGACCAAGTAGGCCTTCTTATCTTGTCTACTATTTGAGCTAGAGCTGTTAACAAAATATACCCTTGCATTTTAAAAAGGACCATATTTTTGGTGGTGAAGTCTAACACACGTTTCTATGTACGTCTATTGAAGTATCCTATTAGAATATTGTTTCTGAGATCATTCTCCCTCAGAATATCTACTTTGCGGCTCCAAAAATCAAGTTTTTTAAGAAGTGGGAGGTAAGAAAGGACCCTTCAAGGATGATAAACTGAGGACGCCCCTAACTTTTGTATAAGTAGACGGATCTTAACAAACAATAGCTCATTGTTTTCAGCTCATTGAGGCGGTTCAAATTCATATATCATATGTTGAATTCGGTCAAAATTTAAAAATTTTGTGCCCAAAGAGTCCTTTGACTTTATTCCCATATACCGAGAAAAAGGCGATTTTTTGTTTTCAAATACATCTATTTTGAATACCATTGATGATAAAAAATTGTATTTGGTCTCAAATTGTAGAACAGAATCTCCTCTTTTATTTGCGATCATTTGCGACCAAAATATCGCGGCCTTCAATGTGACAACGTCGCTGCATCGGCTTGCATGAGCAATGCAAATCCATCATGTGTTTTATAAGTCATGTGTTTGTAGTGTTTTTAAAAGTATGATTTTATATATAAAACCAGCCGGTATTGCAAGGTTGTCACATTGAATTCCGCGGCCATGTAGTTTATAGGGGGCTATGCTTATTCTCATGTACATATTCTTATACGCACACTCGATTTTCTTTTTCCAGTGATCTAATATTATTTTTAATATCTTTTTTAAGCAAAATCAAGGCATTTTGCCTAACATCCGGGCTCTAGTTATAACAATTAGCAAACCGGAGAAACAAAACTGTGAATGTCATTCACGTGAAATAAGTTATAGCAACAATAATATAAAAATGCTATAGCCTGAAGTAAAAAATAAAAAGAAAACATCTTAGAATTATCACGGTTAGAGCAAGCAACGCAGAGTTGACAGCACTGCTTTTACACTAGGATCTTCAAATTCTCCCTTTATGCCTCCATAGAGAAAGCATACGCCAAGTAAGCTTGGTGAATGCTTTCTCTGTGATGCCTCTGACCAACCATGGCAAAGGCAATTCTTTTCGCACCTTGACTATTATTAAGGCTCTATAAAAACGGGGTATTCTCACCCATCCACCATTTTTGGTCGTTTTCATATTATTTAACGCAGCTTCAACCTCTGAACTGATCTTAAAAAAATCTTTAAAATTTAAGATCTAAAAAAAATGTTTAAAGAATCTATTTTGTTCCTTGAGTGTGCGTTCAGCCTAAGAACCTAAGTCATTGTTCACTATTCTATTACTTTATTACAGTTTTCAATATTAAGGAAGTGTATTCATCAACTATGATGCAGTTGTACAGTATTTATTATAATATTGTAAAGTGGATTAAATCTCATTCACTTTGAACATGTTGTAATGACAATAATATTCATTTTTAGTCCCGATGCCTTAGCAAAATGAATGAGTAACAATGGGATTAGTGTGATGAGAAACGAACTCGCCTGCCATCTGTTGGTGGCGGGAAGAAGCACCTTCAATGAGATTGAACTTTGGACGATAGATGGTATTCGCTGCAGCTCCTCAAAACCGTGACTGCTAAAGATCAGATAGCCACTTTTGATTATAATGGATGCAATCTACAATCTATATTATAGATTATACACTGTAGCGTATATCATTCTTAAGACTGATAATTATATATCAGTCACTGTATTCCTCAATGCCGTTCAGCAACTAACTTTTTATTCTATATTTTAATATTAATTGAAAAACTTCTAAATTTTCAATTGAATCATCATCTATTAAATTATTGAAAATTTTTAAGTGACATCAGGCCTGAAATTATTACGCGCTTCAATTAAAATTATTGGAATCAACTCACTTTTTGGAATACCTGAAAAAAAACTCTGTTAGCCAGTGAGTTTTTTAATATGTGTAAATGAATGGAATTTAACAATAACAAATGAGTCAATTCAAAGAGAAATACGGTACTTCTACAATATGGGTCACTCTGGATTCTCCATTGAGTTTGTAATCACTTCAAATAATACGTCTTGATTGTTTGAATACAGTGAATAATTTCTATTTAAATTCTCTTTATTATATTATTGGACAAAGTTTAAGATTCAGAAAAACTTTATTCCTATTCATATTATGTTCTCAGTATTCTTTTCCAATTTTTCATTTGAGCTCTCTTTATTCAGCTCAGTTGGTTGTCTGTTGTCAATTCTCCCTTCATCTTTGAAACTGTTCTGTCTGAAAGAAGGTACTGATTTCAGCGTAAGTTTAGCAGCATCATATTGACTCTTTGAAAAGCTAGATACTGTTTTCAATTTTTGATTGATTGCTTTCATCTTGAACTTTGTGAAGCTTAAACATTTGTACAGTAAGGTGACCATCCTATACTCGCAGAACTGTATCTCTGCTCGAAGGCAAATGACTAGACGATCATCGTGGAAATATTTGTAATCGCCAATTGTTATGCAGAACATGATGTACGATGGAGTGGCAGGCATGGGAGCACAAACTTTCGGTAAGTCAGTGCCAAGTTCTCCTGTAAAACAACATCGAAGGTTAAATATTTCGAAGGTAAATTTCTACCGTATTTTGGAGGCACAGAACTAATCCTAATCACTGAAAAACATAAAACTTAATCATTGGGTCAAAGGTAATATTTATTGCTGTATTAATTCTATATTAATTTTTATAATTTATTTTACTAGTGTTTCAAATATCTAATAAGTGCGAAAAGCTGAGAGCTCACCTCCAATTGAAAAGTATGTCTCATTTTTCCCCCAGATAACATCAAGCCTGATTTGTAATTCATCTAGTCCTTCTAGAGCTATTGATAATCTCACTGAAATCAAATATCAATGGATTTAATTAAGGGTTTCCAATATTATTTTAGCCTTTTATCTATATACCGTAACTACGGCCACTAGCATAAAAGCTACTTTATACTCAGTCGTAATCTGTCGTTCGAGGCGAGCGGACGTCTTATCAGAGAACCACGATAAAGTGAACTTCTATTTCTTAACCTAACTTTTGTCTTGTTTTGTTTCAAATTACGGTTTAGAATTCAAGTTTGTGATGGCGCAGTGTTATTATTGCGATAGTTCTTTACCAGCAGACTATGTGACATGCTATGGTTGCAACAACAAATTTCATTTCGGGTGCAGCCTCAAGGAAGTAGCCTATCGCCGAATGTCAGAAGATGAACGGAAAAAGTGGCGTTGCGTTCATTTTTGTAAGAACTCGAGGAAGGCAACAGGTATCACATCCGCAAGTAATGAAATTTCTAGTGATAATTTTGATGGGCCGCAAATTCTAAAACTTCTTCAATCATTGAACACTAAAGTGGCGAACATTGAATCGGTTGTGACCGCTGTACAGGCGAGTCAGGAGTTCCTATCATCTAAATACGATGAGCTTCTTAGTGAAATGAAAGTATTGCGTAATGAAAATAAAAACCTGTCAAGTGAAATTTCTAAACTAAATTCACAAGTTCGTGCGAAAGATGTTATCATTAATGACCTCAGGGTGCAAATAAACGATTTAGAACAGTACGGTAGAAAAAATAATTTAGAGATTCACTGTCTGGACTCATCTGATAGGTCTCCACTCGAAGACTTGAAACTCTTGTCTGACAAGATAGGTGTAAATTTCCAGGAACGTGACATTAGTGCGGTTCATAGACTACCTATTCGAAAAACTCTCGGAAACTCAAGTGAAAAATGCCCTGTTCTGATAGTGCAGTTTGTCTCAAAGCTAATACGTTCGGAATGGCTAACTAAAGGTCGTGCTGCTAAGCTGACAAACAAGGCGTTGGGTAATCCATCAGACAAGATGATCTTCTTCAACGAGAATCTCACACCTTATAATAAAAAACTACTCATGCAAGCTAAGCATAAAGCTAGATCTCTTGGTTATAAGTTTGTGTGGACCTCGCAGGGAAGAATACTCGTAAGAAGAGAACCTCAGGCTCATATTATTCGTATCGGGTGCGACTCAGACCTTGAGAAAATTGCATAGAGTTGAACTATTTCATAATATATCATCGTAGAGCTTATTATTTCGAAGTCTCAATCTTATCAAATTCTATTGACTATTAACTATTAAGTCACTTAGAAGGTAATATTCCTTTAATGACACTATTCTATGCTATAATTTGTCTTAATTAATCTCACCAATTCTACCTGGTAACTTCTATTATTACTTTTAAATACATGGTAAACAATATAAGTATTCCTTCATTTTTCTACTATTATGAATGAAGATGATATTCAACTAGAGGAGATGACCCTGCCCTGTGGGTCATTCCCAACTATAGATAACTGGCTTGCTGATAACAGCGATTCAACTCTCCAATCCTCGTTATCTCAAAGGTCTATCTCTCCTTTTAAGCTTATCTGTCTCAATATTAGATCTCTGAGAAAGAATTTCGATGAACTTAGCATAGCTGTCCGTAAGGCAAACATCGACATAATTTTGTTGTCGGAAATCAATATCGATTGTAATTCAGGTGAACTTTATCAACTTAACGGCTATAAATCTGTTTACAGATATGCTTCCAATAGATCACAACATGGCCTTGCAGCCTTTATCAAGGAGAATATTATCTTTAATGAAATTGTTTTTGATATTAACTTAGAAAACCTAGAATTTATTCTACTTGAGGTTCAATTGAAAAATATATTCGTTAGGGTTATTAGCTTATACAGACCCCATAGTACTAATAAAAATAATTTTATTTCTGACCTCGAGAACTTAATTCATGGGCTCGATAATAAAAGTAATCTTATAATTGTGGGTGATGCGAATATCGATCTTTTCAAGCGAGATGATCAAATCGTTCATTTGTATGAATCTATGTTAATGTCTTATGGATGTAAAAAAGGTATTTCTATAGTTACAAGAGAGGAGCTTAGACAAAATTTGCTCTCCCAAACTTGCATTGATCACCTATTTATGCGTCTAACTAGTTGTAATTTCAGTTCTGATACTGCAGTGATAAATCTAAAAATCTCAGATCACTATATTGTTGGCTGTAAAATTCACCATAACATCCAATTGGAACCAAATCAAGAACAAGAAAACACCAAAACTATCATTGATAAAGAAAAACTTATACATTTATTGAAAAACAGTGAGTGGAATAGCTGTCACTTTCTATACTCTCCCAACTTGGTTTACGATAGGATAAAATCAAACTTTGACAGTGCCACTAATCAATCTATAAAAGAAGTACATATTGGAAACGTAAATCTTAACTTTAAAAATAATTGGATGACAGATGAATTGTATAATAAATTAAAAATAAGAGATACCCTATTCAGGCGCGCCAAAAGTAATCCAACTAATCTTGTATATAGAAATGAATATCGCACTTATAGAAACAAGCTCAATAAAGAAGTCACACTAACTAAGCGTAAATATATACTTAAACTATTTATTGAATCCAAAAATGATATCAGAAAAAAATGGAAGTGTATTAATGGAATTATGGGGAGATCAAAAGACGACTCTGATAAAAGAATTTTAAAAGATCTCGCTCACAAATTCACGAGTCCTAATGATGTTTGCTCAGCCTTTGGTAACTCATTCATGAATAATATAAGAAAAACATTACACTCATGTTTGCTAGTTCTTGATAACTCAGTTCGAATTCCACCTAATGTAAATTTCCATCTTAGAAAAGCGAAGGTTAGTGATGTTGAGCAAATAGTAAATAACTTGAACAAAAGAAAATCACCAGGTTTTGACGGTATAGAGGTGTCAGTGTTGCAAAGTTTGGGTGATCTCATCTGTTCTCCACTTTGTCACATGATTAACCTGTCCATCTCAAAAGGCATATTTCCTAATGCTCTAAGGATTTCTATTGTTAAACCGATTCATAAGTCTGGTGCGCGAGATAACTTGGAGAATTTCAGACCAATTTCTAAATTGTCAATCCTGGAGAAGGTTTTCGAAAAATACCTATTAATTCACTTAAATAAATACTTATTGCAAAATAATATTCTCTCTGCTTCACAATATGGTTTTCGAAAAGGAAAATGTACAGAGGCCCTTCTAGTCAGTTTTACACATAAAATTAATACTTTATTAAACAACAGATATCATGTTCTTGCAGTATTTATTGATTATTCCAAAGCTTTCGATACCCTTGATCATAAAATTTTATTAAAAGAATTGCAGAATATTGGAATAACTGGTAATGTACTGCGTTTATTTGAGAGCTATTTAAATGATAGATGTTTTATGGTCAAGCTGGGAAATGGGATCAGTGAGCTACATGAAATTGATAATTTTGGCGTCCCCCAAGGAAGTATTCTTGGCCCTGTTTTGTACAATATTTATGTAAATTCCATTTCAAATGTAATTATGAATGGAGAAGTATTTATGTATGCTGACGACACAGCTTTAATAGTCGGGCATAAGGATATAAACATAGCAAATCAATTACTTCAATCTGATTATAATAGAATTCTGAGATGGTCTCATGACAGAAATTTAATTATAAACAAAAAGAAAACTGTATTGATGCATTTCAGATCCCCTCATTTGAGATGCAGCGATGTTCCAAAAATAGTAAGCCATGATTGTCATTGCCTTTACACAAATTGCTTCCAGACCTGTAGTTGTCCACCTATAGCTCTGGTGAGCAGTACCCGTTACCTTGGAGTTATGATTGATAGTAGCCTGAGATGGCATTCCCACATAGATCATGTTTCAAAAAAACTTCAAGCACTAAGTGCAAAAATTTTCTATCTCCATAAAAATATCACTGCCGACTGTTTATACATAATTTATAAGTCCCTAGTGGAATCGGTAATCAGATATGGAATCGAATCATGGGGAAGTGCGGCCAACTATCTTCTACATAGAGTAGAACGAATCCAACTGAGAATTCTAAAATGTATAACTTCCAGAATGTCTACCTTTAATATGAATATAAACAATCCTTCCTGCCTACAAAGTTTCTATCAAACTCTGACTCCAAAACACTTTTACATTTTTAAAATAATAGTATTTTTCAAAAATAATCTGCATTACAGAACATTAGCTCCTCCTGCACATTATAATTTAAGAGTACCACTAACATATCAGATTCCCAGGTTCAACAATGTCTACGGAAAAAGATCACTCTATTATGTATTACCACACTTATTTAACAAATTACCTCCAAACATAATGGATTATTCAAAGTTTGATATTTTAATGTATATAATCAATCATAGCAACTCAATTATATCACAGTAAGATAGAATAAATTGATGATTTTTTTTTTTTTAGCCAAGAACTGTTTTGCTGGTTAGTCTCATTTTTATAAATTCACTGCCGCCAGCCTGAACGACCACTAACAAGATAATCTTTTTGTGAATATGTAACCTTTTATTTTCCCTCCACTTAAATTTTTGTATTTTTCATTTTCTTAAGTATTTATAAGTTTATACTTCATAATTATTTAGTTTAATATTATATAGTTGGAATAAATTAATTTAAGTTTTTTTTAGTTTCTCTCTCTTGTATTGATAGTGTTAGGTTTTTTTTATTTCTTATTCATTTCTTCTATTTTTTCCCCCTATGAACTGTTAACACAAGTAAATTTGTTCATTTGTTTTGTACTATTGTATTCTAATGGGCACCTGCTGAAAAACCTTCGGGTTTAGCAGGACCCTAAGCTGTTCATAAAATGTGAAATAAACTTTTTGATTTGATTTGATTTGATATCCACTTGAATGATCGTATAGAACAATTTGAACAATTTGTATAGAATACTGAACTATTATTCTATTATAATCAATTTACTTGTTCCATGAACAGGCTACTCTATAATATTATTCAGAAATAAAATTTGTAGCGTACAATTTAATTCTGAATGATTGTGAAACTTGTTCAACAAATCGCTATGAAAAATATGAAGGATGAAAGAGAATTCAATTAGGTAGATTGGGTTAATTCTATTCACTACTCTACTTACAACCAAATGTGACGTTCTTTCCAGTGCTGTTGTTGGCATAGATCAGGCGCCCTTCTCCGGATATGGTGTTTTCAGTAACTACATTATATCCTACTATTATTTTCCCTAAAACACGAAATTGTATGTATATAAGAATAATTTGGATAATAATTTTCAGTAAATTAACTTTTTTGAATAAATATTTCAATAATTTGTATTGGAAATTTGTTTGACATGCCATAGTATATTTGTGTATTATAATTGTGTTTAACATTATTAGACTAAGAATAAAAATCATTCTTATTATAGTATTGATTGAAAGAAACAGATTGTTTGTACTATTATATAAAACAGAAATATATTATTTATTCATATAATGTAGTATACAAAAATTACCCCGCTCTGTAATGTAGGTGAATGTGGAAGAATTATTGAAGTTTTTGCAAATTCAATTAAAATTTCAAAATACAGGGTGATTCAAAAAGAATACCACAACTTTGAAAATGTGTATTTAACGAAAGAAACATAATAGAACCTCCTGTTATACATCATTCAGCAAGCGTATTTAAAAATGCTTTTCACTCACAAAGAAGCTCAGAGATGTTCAATATGACCCTCCAGACACTCGACTAATATCAACCCGATAGGTACTCAAACTCGTTCCTCAGCATGTCCAGGTGTAACAGTTTGGATGACTGTTATTTCTTGTTTCAAATCATCAATATCCATCCACCATTGATGATTTGAAACAAGAAATAACAGCAGCCATCAAACTGTTACCCCTGACATGCTACAGATAGTGTGGAACAAGTTTGAGGAGGTTTGATTGATATTGCTCGAGTGTCTGGAGCACATTGAACATCTCTGAACTGAACCAATTCCTCTTTGTAAAGATGTATAACGGAAGGTTCTATGATGTTTCTTTCATAACATACAAATTTTTAAAGTTGTGGTATTCTTCTTGAATCACCCGGTATATATATTTTTTAAATGGATTGATTTGACAGAGATATTTGTGGACATAATTTTTAAAGTGCGATTCAGCAATATTTTAAAATGCATCTCCCCTACAAGCATAAGGATCGATTTTTTCACAAAACTTTGAAATGAAAAACCACTCACCTCCAACAGTAATGGATGTCAAAGGAATACGTGCTTCCACAGACAAACTACAAATATTATTCTCACATCGTAGTACTGGTAGGCCAAAAGAATAAGTCCTTACTAAATTTCTAGCAGCCAACTCAGAGCTAACACCCTCTATGATCAATAGAAGAAAATAAAATACAACGAATTAGTTTTAAATAATTTTCCACTTAATCATTTTTGATTGCATTCTCTAGTGAAATTCTCGGAGTAAAAATAGGTTTAAAAAACTAATTTCTAACGCACTAGATATTCTATTATTTTTTGGATCTGTAAAAGATTGATGATCAGCTTCGCTGAAAAGGTGTACGGTAACTCGCAAGAGTGGGCTCCTGTTTCGAACACAGCTCATGACTCTTCTTTTTAATAAGTATCTTCTAGTCTTTAGAAGTACTGAGTCTTTTGTATGAAACGTGACTCTAAAAACGTACAATACTCTTAACTTGATTGGTGTTGGGTATTTTGGATTTGTTCAAGTTTATTGTAAGAGATACTGATGATCCTATTCTTTGTGAATTTGAATTCATTCAATAAAGTATAGCAAGAGCTTAGTAATAATAATTAATGTAGAGCACATTTTTTAAAGCTAGGCTACATAATATTTTTCAAATCTCATCAGCTTTCAAGAAATACAAAAGTAATATAAAAATACACGCTGTGTATGAAACGGAAAAATTTATCAGGGTGATATATAGAACCACTAGGTTATTGAATTATTCATTTTTATGAAATTAAAAAGGATTTTGTTATTGTTATAGACGCATTTTCATTGTTACCCACCTTCTGAGTTCTCTTCCTGTATTGGATGCAAACTTGTGACATATCTTATGTGAAACAGTATTATAAAATAAACTTTGTATATCCCAACCAACTCCATTGGGAAATCTGGAAAAGACGTCAATTTCTTTCCAATTGAAAATATACAGCTCTATTTTAATCTCAGAAAAGAAATGAAGCTGAATGAGGTGTTTCAAATTCAATTCATTTATAATATTGTCTGTCGAGTCTTGTCAATAACATCTCAAAATTGATACATTCATTTAACACTCTGAGTACCGTATTGAATGTGAGTTAAATTTTATTTTCAGAAAACAAAACTGTGATAGGTGAAAACGTAATTTTAAAAGTACGTACTTAATAAAAATGATGACACACAAACAATAGTTCTTATCCACTGAAACGTTTACAGATCGACTTTGAATTGTCGTTTCACTCATTGAAGAAAAATGTGAATTTCTATAATCTTCATGATTTTATACGAACCTATTTGTTTTAGGAACTCATATACATATCCAATTTGAGTCAGATTAATCCGAGATTGAAGTAGATTTTTAATAAGATACAAGCTCCATCAACGAGAATTTTTTCATATAACTCAATTCAATACACTTTACGTTCACTCACTTCTTCACATCACTACAGTTGATTTGAACCTGTTCTCATGTAAACAATATAGGAATAGGTAAAAGAGTATACGCTGTACTACTGACTCATCAGAGAACAAAGAAACAGTCATAAAATATAGCTGGTGAACAAGTGATGACAACTCTGTTAATATGACTGCATTTTCAATAAAAGGTAGTTTGATTGTTGAATGAGGAATGGAAGTTATCAGGCTTATATAGTACCTATCTAAACTAAAAAATAATGACATGTAATTGCTAAAGTGTAGTTTATTTTTCAAATTACTCTTCAATCAATATACTGGTTACAGTTATGAACAAACAATATATATGTATGGCACTTGCTAAAATGGAAGCCATATAGTATAGACATTTGTTTAAATTGAAATCTTATATATTGAATTATAATTATTGTATTTAACTGTATTTCAGATCAGATTTCAGATGGATGAGGAAAAATCTTGTAACATTTGGCCATTGAAAATATCTTTAAGAGATTCTCATAGATTACAAGACTATGAAATAATGATAATATATATGAGAGAATATAGGTAGCCTACTTATAAAGGAGAAATAGATTGATAAAAATAATAAACTATACTCCTGTTTTTAGATGTAGTATATTATATTCATCTTTTGGCTCTTGATTCATTATTCTTATAAATTCAATCAAAAGAATAATACAATAACAAATAACACACTTGGAAATAAATTGAGCATATAAGTTTATAATTACATACTGTATACATTTCCTTGTTTCTTTACTTCACAGGTAGAAAGAGAGTTATAGTTGTAGTCAGGTCTTAATTTGTGACGGTGCGCACCGGTAAGCCGTACCAGTACCTCTGAGAAATTGGTGGAATCGGGCCTAAGATTTTCGTACATTCATTATAAGGTAGGTATCTCATATAATGATCCAAATCGGGTTTACAAAATAAATACTCAACAATAATTATTTAACAACCAATTCGTGCTGCCAATTCGAGTTAAAATTCTGCATGCGCAAACGAGAGACTCCATAATGGATAAGAGAACCTTCATGGATACCTGAATATAAATGAACTCTCCAAGAGTTTAAAAAATACAGTACCCAGTTGTATTGAAAACGTCTCAGCAAAAATTTTGTTGAGTAAGCAGCTTTTAATCATATGAAGTAATAATAATTATTATAGTAATTGAAATTTTTTTTTAAGGTACCGTACCTTACATATTTTTATAAATAAGCCTGGATTGTTTCATAAGTAAAAAATGTTACACCTGATCCAAAACAAACTCTTATGAGTCGTGGAAGAAGTCCCTTATAGAATGCAGTGAATCCTTCATCCACCCAAATTCTCATAATGCAATTGGCTGTGTTCTTATATTTACTTGCTTCAAGACTTTGCATCCGCGTCTGCACTACATCAAATGGAGTAGTCCCAAAAACGCTGATTGCACCAGAAAAAGCTCCAAAAAAAATTATAAGAAATTTTGGTATTTGCTTTGATTGATCCCCTTTCCAATATTGGTCCTTACACGTTTCCATAACAGAAAACCGAATAGACTGGCTAATACCCTGTTTGAGCATAGTTGCGATCAATCCTTGATAGAAACCAGCCAAACCTTCTTCTTTAAATATTGTTCTAATTCCATGTATAAGGCCTTTGAATTTCCTCTTCTCAGAACGATTGTCAGTGATAAACTTAACTTTGACACATTCGAACGGCGTAACTGTCAATAAAGATTCACATAACCCAGCCCCAAGACCACAAACAGCTTTCATTTTATAGCTCAACATCCCATCATCTTGTAGGAAGTTATTCTTCAAGGTTTCAAATGCACAAAACCTGACAGCAGCTCTAGGGAATGACCCAAGAAGAACCACACTCATTCCACGATATAATCCGGGAAATCCATCAGCTTTTATAGTTTTTGAGACGCAGTCAACAACTCCCGAATACATCTTTCTCCCCAACCCTGCAGAACTTTGTTTCTCATCAAGCTGCAATTGAGTTTTTATATAATCAGTGGGATATGTTATTATCACGTCGGTTACTCCAGCAACTCCACCAGCAATCGCAGAGCCACCACTTGCAGAGGCTGCAAGCAGAGTACTGTGCGTTCTTGGTCTACTTGAGAGACCTCGCGATGAGTATTTTCGATCATCCATCAAAAGTCTTGTGAAAAATAGTTTTTGTACAATTTTACAAAATAAGATGTTATTAAATCATACTTGATACATGATTATGAAATATTCTGAACTAGTTGATGAAAAAGTCTCTCATTAAACCTTCTAACTTATTAGTAAATACAGTTTTTCAGTACGGGGTCTATTTGACTTCAACACGGCAACACTGTAAATTTTCTTAAAAACAAATCTAATTTTCACACTGAACAATGTCTTCGAAGTCAAACAAGCATACAAAAACTTTCATTCTACTTATCGATATTCTAAACAAATACAGTGTTGAGCGGTACCCTCAGTTATCATTTTTGATCCCTGCAGTAGGCCTATGCAGGTCAATGAATTTTTGCTAATTTCCATGAAAGAATTGGTTATGTTTTCAGTGTAATTAAAAACAATAATAAGATTGAATGTTTATAACGCTGAAGCGGACGATGCAAAATCAGCAGATTATTCATAAATTATTAGCTTATATTATTATCATAACTTTTCTAGAGTCCAGTTGTTTTGGAAAATGTTTTCCGTTCCTATTCTATAACTTATATTTATCCACAATAAAATTAATTAAATTAACTCGAATCTTCCTTCAACTTGTTAATATTTATCTCAAATTCTCCAACTTAGAACCTACTATTCTTTTCGAATGTATTTCGTGGGTCTGGAATTGGCGGGAAATCATCACAGATTCCCTCCAATTCAGTCGGTTCTTTGGCAAGCAAATTTCTTATTATAATTATTTTAAAATTGAATATCTTATGAATATACAATTCTTGGATGATAATTTACTATCACATAAACATCCTAAGAGAGAGAAAATGTAGTATTTGAGAACACACATGATAGGTTTCAAACAAATCAACAAATCATGAAGGCATTGGTTTAGCTCAGTTCATCGGTTTTGTTGTTTGGTTGTAAAATGTGGGAAAATCCCAAAGTGTAGAATTGGTAGTTTTAATTTGTTGATTTATCGTTTATTTCAGTGTTCATTTAATTCAGTAGCTTATTTAATTCAGTTCGAAGTGGGATCATGAGTGTCTAACTTTTCTAGTGATATCACTGCTGATTTCGCTGTATCAGATGGATGAGTGTTTGCTACCTTCTGAAATAGCTAGGCTTGTGTTTGGTACGTATTGCTGAAAGTACTTACTTATCCTATACTTTTATTTCCTCATCCAGAAACACATAAATTCTCAAAGTAATTATGAGTAGCTTACCTTATGGCTGGTTGTCATCATATTTCCGTCAGTCTCAGATTCATATTTTATTGAATAAGTTTAGTAGTAGGCTACTTTTGAGGGTTATACAATAGGCATCATCATTTTCTCTTTACATCATTCACAATTATCTTATTCTCTAATCTGTAACTTATTCAAATTTCTGGTAATTATTGAGAAGAGAATCGTATTCTTATTTGATTGTATTAACCTTGTTCATTGGTCATCTCAATCATGGATATTTCAACGTATATGAAATAGAATTTGGGCTTGTCCCAAATTTCCACATCAAATTTTACCAGAGTATGGTGCTGATACTGTATTCTAAAACGCATTCTAAATAGGAGTTTTAATTTGTTTTCAATCTCAATCCACAGTTGAATGAATGACAGGTTTATAATCTGAAAATCATAACTTACTTTCCAGCATTAGTTTGTGATGCTGAAGGTTTAGGTTAGGAATTGTATTTTTCAACTCGGCATTTTAGTTTACTTTACTATCACATGTTGTCCATGAAATTAACTATTAATTTCAAATTCAAATAATCTTTATTCCTTCTCATATTTTTTACAATAAATCAGAATTAAAATCAAATATTAAATTACACGGAATTCCTCCACAAAGACCAGTCGTCTGCGTGTGGAGGAGAAAACAGGTAGGCTATTGCTAATTTCTTCTTTGTCTCTCCACTTAACTGTTAAAGTGTAATGTTGATGTAAAGGCACAATGTATCTTGGGTGTAAGGGCCTGGTCACATATACGATTGGGGTTTGCTTTACTTTACTTCACTTCAATAGCAAAGAGCTACTTTGATTCACTTCACTTAAAGGAAAGAACAATCGTAGCTCTTTGCTAGTGAAGTGAAGTAAATCAAAGTAGCTCTTTGCTAGTAAAGTAAAGCAAACCCCAATCGTATGTGACCAGGCCCTTAGAGTTTTACAGTTTGTTTAAATCTCAATTTCGTGACACATTCAAGTCAATCAATCGTTGACCAGCTTTCGTGCTAGAAAGATGCTTTATTTAATAAGATTCACAACTTATGCCTGATTTAGAAATGGGCAAATATGACAATCGAGAAATATTCAACGTGTTTCTTACTTTAGGCTATTTGGAGGATGAAGGATGTGCTGAAGCTGCTCAGAAGTTCTTGGAAACCTCTGAGAACTTGAAAGAATGTCGCCTGAAAACTTCTCAAGGAGTCCGGTTCAGAACACGTGTGCTGGGGTTCAATCTTGTCGAAATGTTGCAATTGATTTCAAGTGTTTATTCTCTTGGTGAGTGCATACACAATTATTTATATTCAACATATTATCTTTAACAGTCTTAAGCACGGTCTACACGCAACGATAAGTTTGTCAAACTTTTTGTTCAAACTTTTCAGGATTATTTTAAATTTTCATAAAACAGCTGATTTAACGTTAGCAAATAAGCGTACATCAATCAGCTGTTTTATGACAAGTTAAATGGATCCTGCTAAATAGCAGGATTATTTTTAATTGTTAGAAAACAGCTGATTGTTGTAAGCTTGTTTACTCACGTTAAATCAGCTGTTTTATAACAATTTATAATAATCTTGAAAAGTTTGAACAAAAAGTTTGACAAACTTATCGTTGCGTCTAGACCGGGCTTTACACTGAACGAGTAATAACAGTTATAACTTAGGCTGCTATACCTGTAGGCTACATCATATGTAGCCAATCGGGCAACGGGCCTGTGGTTAGGTTATGTTGGCATCAAGTCAACTTGACAAGATCATTTTAATCGTATCTCTATTATTACCGAAAATGTACTGCACCTAAAGGGGCAATAGACGACTTGATTGTGAACCTTGTCGTCAACTTGCCATGTTGGAGGAGATGTTGCTCGTCTGTGGGCAGGTTGGCTGTTGGTGTGAGATCAAATTGTTAAATCAAGTACAACAGCGAACATCAACAAATACTAGCAAACAAAGCACTCTGGTCTTCATATAATACTCAATTATCTTATTTGTTATTCTGCAACAAGGTAAGGAAACATACCTTGCATAATAGAAATTATAATCTTGCCTCTGTATCAACTGAAGGTCTGATCTTTAGATTCAGAAGATCTCAATTAAAAAAGTGTTTTCTGAAATATTATATAGCTTTTATTTTTAAGTTTATTTATCCTCTTACCATTCATGAATTATGAAGTGTCGACGTTATCAACACTTGAATTACCTACTCTATGTACTAAAACTAATGCTTCTTACGAGCTCCCAGACTTTAATTTGAGTTAGTACCACAATTTCTTTATGTCTTCTTTTTGTTGGAAAAATAATTTCAACAATCATTTTCTATTAGAAAGTATTTGCCAAAAGACACTAAGAATCTTTGAATTTCTTCGTTGAGACTAGAAGCGATCAATTAAAAGCTGAAATTATGAACTCTTCAATTTAAATTCTCTCAAGGTCTGTCCAAGACGAAAGATATTTATTATAATTTGGCTGATCTATCAGTTTTTATAATATCCAGACTGATTGAATTCTTACTCGTCAAATCAAACTTTTCTGTAATGTGGGTTTACCTTGGACAATATAAATTGTAATAAAATAATAATTTTGTGTAACCTGGCTGGCTCAGGTCTGGTGTCAGAGTTTTCAGGTCACTCCTGATCAGTTCAGGGTCTCTGACGTGACTTAACGACTGTTTTCTAGGCAGCCGGGACCGACTAAATTGTAATACTATGGTATTGTCTTTGGTTCAACTGTAGACTTTGTATTCAAAAGATCTTTATTAAGCATACTTGAAAAAGTTTGTTACTGCAAATGCAATATGTAGCTCTCATTTTACAATATTATGTGTTGTACTTACAATATCCACTATATTATATTCAAAATATATATTCTAGTTCATTTGGATTTTCTAATGTTTATAGTTGAGGAGAGAACACGAAGAACGCCTGTGCCTAAACACATAGCACATGGCTCATTCTTAGAGCAGCTCAATTATCTTCTCAATGCTTCTGATATCAGTAATGATTCGCCTACTGGCGTTTCTGAAAACAATACCGGACTCTTAAAAGTAAGTACTATTGAACAACTATTACAGTAACTTAGTGGATTCTTGCAAGCTGTTGGGTACTTTCCTTGTATGAGTATTCGAGTAGCTGTTGGACAGTATCTTATTACTTATAGATCCTCGCTGTTTGCAGGATTTAAAACCTTACCATGGTGCCACATGTTTTTTTAATCAAATCATTCATTTGCCATACAAAAAAATAAATTTTCAAATCACAAAAGAAAAGAAAATAATAAACATAAAGTAAAGAATAAATCATACAAAATTATGAATAAATTTATATTTATAGGCTACTTAAATACAAATTTATAAGTAGCCTATATTTTTAACGAATAACTTGTAATGGCATCACCAGCAAAAAGAAACAACTTAGCCCGCTGGTGTTTGGTTGTTTAGTGGCGCTTTGTTATTTCAATAGTCTGCTTTGTTGCAGGATCTGCGATTTTTAAACTTCTGATAGGTTAGCACAATAAAAAGAGGTGCCATCAACAGCTCTCTGTTTTAAGATATAATGGCGACCAGAACGTCAATATTATTCGAATTTATGATAGTCTACTTTTAATATAAGAGTTATATTCACTTAACGAGATGCCTTTCTGGTATAAAGTCATAACATAATCCAGAAAAAAAGCAAGGCTACCTCTACTATCTTGGATGAAATCAAATTGAGAGCGGAATGTGAATAACAGCAAAATTTTCAATGTGGAAAAAAGGCAGAAATCGATGGCTCTCAATCATGATGCTGTATTTTTGTGCAGTCTCGAATATTATAAAGTTCTAAATTTTCTTTCAGCCTCGTACCCATCATTGATGTCCAATACATTGGTTTAGCTCTGCAAATATATTCCCGGACTCATGAGACTATAATAAGACTTTGCACAAGCTTCATAATAGCAACTTGACAATAATTATGATGCTTGACCATACATTATGTATTGTTTTCTAACTTTAAAAAAATATATCCTTAAGTTGAGGTAGTTTTATACTTCCTCCCACTTATCTAATCATAATTCTTGATAGTTATTGTTCAATTATATTTATTTTTTCTAGGCTTTAAATCGAACAATGTTCGAAAACACAACATTTCACAAGAGATTGGCAGAGAATATAAATAAAATGAGAACAACGCCCGAAGGTTTAGCACCTGAAACAATAGCCGAAAGCATAGTGAAGGAGAAAGGCTTTGAAGAAATTATAGAGGAGTTACTCGGTAAGTGAAAAGTTCTAAAGTTCTATATCTGTATGTTTAATAATATAATCTGTATTTTTCTTAACTCTGCTTTGGGTGGACGCACATTACAGGCGACACGACGGGACAGTAAGTTTGTCTTCTATGTCGCGGTTTGAATGGAAGCTCACACACAGAAGGCAACACAATGCGAGGCGACGGATCACAACGCGAAGCGAGGTAACAGGACAGGAGGCGACGCAACAAAGAGAGACAATAAGGAACAAGAACGCCATGAAATCTTCCAATTATGAGAAAA
Organism: Laodelphax striatellus; assembly: GCA_017141395.1. Classification (NCBI taxonomy): domain Eukaryota; kingdom Metazoa; phylum Arthropoda; class Insecta; order Hemiptera; family Delphacidae; genus Laodelphax; species Laodelphax striatellus. The sequence goes on along the minus strand of CM029530.1, from coordinate 30,873,681 downwards.
TACTCTTAATTCTAGACAATTAATTTGAAATGGAGAAGTTGTCATTGAAATTATTGTATTAAAGAGGTAGAATAACGCAGAAATACCAGTTGACAGTTTCCAGAATTCTCTTATTACTGTATAATTATGATGATTATTATCAAATTGAATAATTCTGTTTAGTACAACGCATGTTATTGTAGTCAAATGGACTGTTTTCTTATTATTTATCAGTATTTTTTGGTACACATTTGGAGGGTTGGATTTTGAAAGATTTTAAATGGTGAATTAATTCAAAGTGTTGGATCTACTTAACCTATATTTTCCAAAAAATCGGGGAACATATTTGATGATTCGGCGAGGCGGAACACCCGAGAGGGTCTCTCTGCCAAAAAAGAAGCTGTAATATATTGATATATTAATAAGCTATTGATATTCGTTGATCAAAGAAACCGCCACGTCCCCCCGTGTTGCCTGTAATAGAATAGAATAGAATAGAATAGAATATGTTTATTGCTTTCAATGAATATTACATCATAGCAACATTTCAATTAATATACATTTGGAAACAGCTCATATTTACACTCAATAATTTATTTGGATAGTGCATCTCTGTATACTGTATACTATATTTCATAGTCTTTTCTGTATCATTCATTTAGGCAGAAAGATCGGATCATTAAACACTGATCAACAAAAATGAAAAAACTTTTAATGTCTCTCTCTGAAAGCAATGAGAAATCACTGACAACACTCATCACATTGCCACCTGCAAGCAGTGGAACACTCCTCATCAGCCACGAGCGGGGGGCGCTGTATTGTGGACACTCGAACAGCATGTGCTGCAATGATTCCGGACACTGCAGATTACAGATGGCACATAACTGATCCACCTTCAGTTTGTGAATATTCCTCCTGATAGTGATATTGACCTGCCGCCTGGTAGCAAGCCGCAGCTGAACCATGAGTCTGATAAAGCGAAAAGGCCAGTGTAGACTGAAGTAACCAGCATCCCCGTCCGCAATCCCCCTTGGAACTCTGAAGAGTATTGATGCAGATCCATTGTATCTTTCAAGGTCCTGGTTCCTTAGCTCAATTTCAAAGATTTTTTTTGAAAGATTTTTTGTAAATGGTGAATTAAAATTCAAAGTTTTGGATCTACTTAACCTATATTTTCCAATAAATTGGGGAACATTTTTGATGATTCGGCGAGGCGGAACGCCCGAGAGGGTCTCTCTGCCAGAAAAAAGCTATAATATATTAATATATTTTCAAGATATTGATATTCGTTGATCAAAGAAACCGCCACGTCCCCCCGTGTTGCCTGTAATATGCGTCCACCATTTGACGATGTATTGACGATGAGCTCTAGAAGCTAGGTTATCATTGAATCAAATGTAAAAATGCCTGTTTTCAAAACAATCATATTTGAAAAATATTTATCCAAAATATTCCAGTTACTATAAAACCAAAGCTACGTTTTAGATCACTTCAGTAGTAGGCATTTTGAGAGAAAAGAAACAATGATCTTTTCAATTTTCTCCTCCTTCCCAAATACTTCACTGCCGGAAGAGAGTGAGAGAGATGGCGATATATAAAATATTATATTGAACGTAAATAGTTGAAATATGGAAAATATGAGATGTAAATATGATGTTGTAATTGAATTAAATATCATTAGTGTGGAATAGTAATGTTTTTTGTACTTGCAATATAGATTGTTTCAAAAAGCGGGAAGTTCAAACTTCAAACATAACCGAGTCTATCAAGAAGATGACGAAAATGCTGATAAAAATACTTCAATCTGATTAATACATACATTAAAACACATTGAAACCACTAAATAATAGATAGCAATAAAGTATTAATGATACGTTAATGGTCAAAATCTCAAAATCGTGTTTTGTTCCTATCTTAGGCTAGGTTAGACAAGACAAGACAAGACAAGACGAGATTAGTCACGTTTAGTCACAGTACTTCACATAGTTGTTTATGAAGCAACACACAGCGATTAGTCATTGCATCATTGTGTGCTGCTTCATAAGCAACTATGTGAATATGTGCTAAAAACCGCATACAGACATCAGAAATCGTATTGTTTCTTTTGTGTTTTTCTCTATTCAACTTTAAAATCTGTATTCTAAAAAAGGTGAATCAAGAAGTCTGATTGAAAATTATTGGTACATTAGACATGTTAATTTGAACTTGAAATGAGAAGTAATTAGAACTGTCAATTGAGAAGTAATGGTCGATTTTAGTAGCAAGACTATTATTTTCTGCTCATTAAATTTCTAATAAATTGTAAATTATGGATAAGATAAATAAATTGCTGAAGTTTAAGTTTATTTCATGCTTACTAGTATCTAGAAAATATCTTTAGAATTGAATTTACACAAGTGTTATTCTGGTGAGGGCAATGAGATATAGGCTAAAAATAGTATTGTTGAATCCATGCGACACACACCCATATAAACGTTTTTCTATTTATCATCCCACATACGATAAATTTATCGCCTGGTGTGTCTTTCAATTCACAATAAAAAGACACTCCATTTCAGTGTTGGAATTGCAATGAAATTCCCCCAAATCAAACAAAATTTGTTTTCAAATTAAACCATTGCCTTTAAAAATTCGAAATTACTGTTTAATTTTGTTTGAAAACATTCGATAGTAGGAATCCTTGTTTTTCTTCACAAATTTCCATTGCTGGCAATTATGAATAATTCATTTATTAAACTGGCAACTTATTCATTTTATTACAGATGCAGTGCCAACCCCAGAAACCAATCAAACTGGAGGAAAGAGCTCGAAAGAAAATAGGTAATAAAAGCATAATATTTATCAGTTCTTCTATTTTTTATCAACTGACCTAACCTTGAAACTTGAATCTAGCAATTTTAAAACTTTTGAAAATGATTGATGAATCCATCATTGATGAAAGATTCTACGTTGAACATCTCAAACATATCTTCTTGAAAATACATGAAAATCTCAAATTACACAAAACAGTAATCTATTGAACCACAGTGTTGTTACTATTCTTATATTCTTAATGTCTGTAATTTACCCTTTAAGATAATTAAAGATAATACCTATTAATTATTGATTAATTAAGATAAAATCTCTAGGATAATTCATCCAAGACTCAAAATCCCTTTGAATACTGAACTTGCAAAGACCATTATAAATTTTCAATTATATAATGCTTAGGTTGGTTATTATTTTCCAATTGTTTATTTGTTTCTCAACAAACTGCTATTAATATGAATATTGGTTTTTTATCTTCATGCAGGCCTGTCAAGTGTGGCACCAACATTAATGTTAATACTACGAAAGAACATGGCAGAAAGAAGACACCGGATAGCAGTTTTGACTCAGCGAAATTGATTAGCAATTGTAAGTATAAATCAGCGTTGAGATACTTTCATATCTGTTGCACTTACTTCATTCAAATTTTAATCCACGATCAACTATTGTATTATTCATTGTAATATTATTTTAGTTGTCTTTTTAGTGGTAAAAGTAATAACTATTTTTTGGTAGATATACATAATGAATATTGTCGTTTATACCTTGATCAATCTTGGGCTAACTCAGCAACCAAAACTAATTAATACCTTAGATTACAGTATTGTTCTTATTGTTCAGTACAGTTCTGGCAGATTGAATAGGATCGAAGCTCAGAAAGCCAAGCAAAAAATTGTCCCATATAATAAAAGACCTTTTACTGCATTCTTAAGTTTAGTACAGAGTATAATATCTCATTGTTTATAAAAATATATGGCAGTGACATCTGTCAAGTCAATTACGGGTATTCATCTTTTCAATTATAATTAAATTCAATCCATTTATGAATACAGACACAAATAATCGTATTATGATTTGGGAGAGAAGCAACAGTCTCAAACCAAAACTGCTTCTCTTACGAATTTTGATAAATAATTTAGTCGAGAATATTATGTTCGTTCTCACTTCACTTCAACACAAAAAAACCATGATCCAAATATGTACATGTACTAAAATTTTCCAACTACTTCGATGAGGTACGAAATCAAAAAATATTCTCAACTATCAATTGAAAAATTTTAATAATATTCATATTAGCCTATTTTGTAATGTCAAAATGTTTTTAGTTATTATGGCAGTATTTTATAAATATTTTGACTTATACTAACGTGTAAGTCCTTATCTACACAATCAAAATCTCCAACAAATTCCATGCAATAAAAATAACGTTGAACTAACAGCTGATTGTATAAGTTACACATACACTGGACATGGACATGAACTTTAAGGCTAGGCGTACACCGGTTAGTTGAGACAAGACGACATTAGTCACGTTTAGTCACAGTAATTCACATAGCTGCTTATGAAGCAGCACACACCGATGCAATGACCAATTAGTGTGTGTTGCTTCATAAGCAACTACGTGAAGTACTGTGACTAAATGTGACTAATCTCGTCTTGTCTTGTCATTGAACATTTACATTACATGGATTATTTTACATTTCAAACCAACTCATTAACATTTTTGTTAACAGGCAACCAAATCTCATTAGAAGACGAGAACGCTGCAGCGGTGCAAAGCATATTGGAGAGTTGTTGTATGCCCTCATGGAAGGGGGGCAGAGATCAAAGTGATAGTGCTCCTAAAAGCGCAGCTGACAGATCAACAAATTCAACAAGCCCTCAAAAACAATCGTCTCTCGATAATCACGAATCGATAATCGAAAAAGCTATGGTCGATTGTGTCACTCCGCTCAAGGAGATTGCCTTCAATACTTACAACAATACCTTGAATCTAGAACTGACTACAGATCAGGAGGACTTGGGTGGGCCGAAGGATGATACGGGAAGTGTTGGGGGTGAAAGTGTGAATGGGGACTTGTGTAACAAAAGTGCAACAAGTGGGCTGGATCACAATCGTGCCGATAGCACCTCCGGCTTGGCACTTCCTTCGCCTCAGGTGTTGACTTGTACTCCTCTTCTGATAGTGTGTGACACGCCCAATTCACAAAATCAGAAAGTCAGTCTAGGTGAGTAAATTCGTTCTAAATCTTTATATAAAATAGGCGAACATTTTTTTGTGACCTCAACTCCTCCGTGGTTCCTCAACCGATTTTGTTCGTTTACGTCTTATTTGAAAGATCTCATTAAGTAGATGTTTGATAAGGTCTTATATTTTTAAAACCGTTATCGTGGTGATGAGGAATGAACGATCAAAGTTTCGATTTTTCCCATTGCTTTAACATAAGGATCTGTGAACTGAAAATTTTCACATTTCAACTTATGAGTTGATGATAAGCTGTAAGCTAATTATTTTTTATTGTTCATTGTACCATTAAGGGGATTTTGTGCTGAGAGAGAAAAAGAGAAAGATGGAGGAAGCGTGAGAGAGTAGTAGAGAAGGGAAGAGAGAGAGGGGGAGGGAGGGAGAATAGGATAAAGAGGAAGAGAGAGAAAAAGGAGAAGAAGGGAAAGAAGAAAGAGAAGGAGAAGAAATAAGAGGAGAAATAGTAGAAAAAAGAGAAGGAGAAGAAAAAGAAGAACGAGAAATAGAAGGAGAAGAAGAACGAGAAATAGAAGGAGAAGAAGAACTGGAAGAAAAGGAAGGAGAAAAAGAAGGAGAAGATGGAAAAGGAGGAGAAGAAAGAGTAAAGAAGAAGAAGTAGAAGAAGTAGAAGGAGGTGTAGAAGAAGAAGAAGAGGAAGAAGTAGGAATAGGAGAAGAAGAGCGAGAAGATGTAGAAGAACGAGGAGAAGAAGAAGAACGTTTGGAAACTAGTTCATGCAGTACAATAGTGGCAATTTTGTGCGACCTGGGAAGCCCTAGTTTTATCATGATTGGTATAAGACTAGGGTATTTAGTTTGTATAAACGTACAATACGAATGGACCCGCATGAAGTCACTATATTTATAGTTACATTTTCATTTATGAATTCGAGAAACGGCTGAAATAGTGAAGTTCCATATGAACCTTTTTTTTTTCAATTCAATTCAATTTTATTGAAAGTAAATAATCATTACAGTTTCGGGTCATGCTAAACCCGTAGGTAACTCAGCTGTTAGTATTGTAATTAGTGAATTGTGACTTTCGTGAAACAGGCCCCAGGAGGTGATTTTGAAAGCGTTCATCGCTGTATTCATTCACTCAAATAAGCAAATAATTCATTAGACTACAAGTTCATTCATTAACTACAAATGAGTCGATTTTTGCGACGCACAAGTAAGATGAGGCAAAACAAGTTATTGATTTCAAACATGAAAATGGTATCAATCTGTTCAGAGAATAATTATCGATTTAGTTTCTCCAAATTTGTATTTTTTATCAAGTTTTCAACTTTATAAACCTTGAAACTCGTTTAGAGCCCTATTTAACCACGTAGGCTACTTCCAAAATCTAGTCGTCCGTATAAATTTTGTCCATAATGTAAGGCTGAAGTGTAAAAAAATCTAGCCTACTCAATTCAAGATCTAATTTAAAAATGAAAGTTCATTGTTATTCGTGAATAATGAATTCATTCGTTATTCTAAATTTTATCAATGAATTGTGGTGATAAATAATTTTTGTTGATAAAAATTGTATTTGGAAAGCATGAAGATCTGCTAGTTTTTTAACGTGTTGAAAAGATAGGCTACTTTTATCTGTTTTTCTACAAAAATAGGTATTCTACACTGCAGATTAACAATAAAATAAGTTTTATGTCTAGGTCACACGTTGTCAGTCGACTGGCACCACGGTATATAGAAGAAGACGCGCATGTCAGTTAATAGGATGCGCAGTGGCAAACTGTTCCTCTGACGTCATCTCTACCCAAACTAGAAGCTGTACTCTATACTTTAACCCGTATTTTTATGCACGCTGTTACTAAATCGATTATAATTCTTTTCCTAAAGTGTTCTGAGAGCTGAAATTTTGGATATTTATTGTCAACTATTCCAAGTCACATATCACAAGTCAATATATCACAAATATTCCAAGTCCAATATACAAGATTTATCACTTGTAATACCTCAACTAACATGTTGACAATAAATATCCAAAATTTCAGCTCTCAGAACACTTTAGGAAAAGAATTATAATCGATTTAGTAACAGCGTTCATAAAAATACGGGTTAAAGTATAGAGTACAGCTGCTAGTATGGGTAGAGATGACGTCAGAGCCTCCGATCTGGCTCGAAGCCACATGCGCGTGACCCATACCGTCTTGTTCTATACACCGTGACTGACACACTCGACTAGTTTTCAGGGTTATTTCTGAATTTTCAGAAACGCTCATTTTTCTTGAAAATTTTATTATAAGTAGGCCTATTTTGTTATAAAGTATCATGAATGGTAATTATTCATATAATTCTGATGAAGAAATGAACTGGCAACCAATTAGGTTTATTCATAAATATTGTTTATAAGAATAAATACCACATTTTATATCAGGTTTAAGAAAAAAATAGCGTTTCCATACATGAGATTTTAGAAATATCAATGAAAACTAGTCGAATGGCGACGTGTAACCGAGACCTTAGACATGAATATCTGTACAATCTCTTATCTAGCGTTAAGATTCTTAGTTGATTTCAGTTTCAAGTTGAAATCTATTCTTAAACTGAGCTTTGCAAACGCTGATTAATTCTTTTGTTCTGTTACAGGTGTGACAAGCTATAATCTTCACACAAAGGCTGAAGATAGGCGAATCAAGTCCAGGTTCCGTCGCATACTTCCAAAACCCACAAGTACTCAAGAGTCGAATGGCAAAATAGCATATCCAAATGGTGTAACAGTAAAAGTATTGAATCAGTCAATGGAAACTGATCAAGATAATTCCAAAGAAATAGATAAGATTGCAGAAAATCAGGCAAAGGTTGATAATAGACAAGCGGAAAATAAAATCGATGAAAGTGTAATTGGAGATGTGAATGAGAATTTGATTCTCGAAAATACGGGACTGCCTGACATTCAGGATTCAGGACAATCTTTAGAAGTTATTGGTGAAGTTGTGGAAAGCGAGCAATTAAAGACTGACCTTTGCTCCGCAGAGACCGTAGGTGATAGCCTGGATCAAGGTACAACTATCAATAAGAGTAATGTCGAGGATAAAATCACTCCAGTTGATCGCCAAGGTCCAAGAAAAAAACTCAGTTTGAGTACGCCAAGAAGAGGTCGTCATATTAGATCTCTTGATTTCAACACTCCCAACAAAAAGATTCTTGGACAGCGGAGTAAAACATCTCCGAAACAAATTCTCCACCAGCAAAGGTTCCGCCACTCAAAATTGCGATCTAATTTGTTCAAATCACCTCCGAACAAATTACAAACTATTCAGGATACTGTAGAAAAAGTTGATGAGCAGATTGAAAAAAGTATAGAAGACAGAAATGAAAATGATAATCAAGATGTGGCATCAAATGTTCCAGTTGAGAAAAATGTATCTGAAGTTATGAAACTAGGCAATGATGTAGATAGAAAAGTTCAGGATGATTCACCATTGAAAATTGAAAAAAGTAGAGTAAACAAAAGCATATGGGATAGCAATTTGAGAGCGTTAGTTGGAGAGACCACCAACAGTTGCTCTGCCAGAAGGCCACGGAAAAAGCTAAACAGGAAAGTGATGGAATTGAAAAAGAGGGCAGCTATGAAGAAAATTGAAGAAGTAAAAGAGCTGAACACTACTGACGAATTAAACGATCAAACTTCTCCTAGTAAGGATTTAAGTAGTGTACAAAATGCAAATGAACCTGAAGCGACTGCTGGTGTTGATGGTGCCAAAAAAGAAGTAAGTAAATCACCGCAAGCGACTTCGGGAATTGAGCCGAAAACTTCACCTCAACCTATTTTTCAGACTCCATTAAAGCTTGATCAGCCCATTGTACCTCAAACGCCCATTCTTGATACTCCATTATTGAAATCTATCATAGATGACACGAGAACCATCGATCCTGATCTACTCTTGACGCCAAGCTTTCGGATGACGCCTTTCAAAACTCCTAGAAGTGAGAAAAAGGTGATGGTGCAAACTCTTAGTCCTTCGAAAATGTTGATTAATAATAAAACTAGTGAAAAAATAAAAATAGAAAGTATCAAGAAGAGTCCAACATTGAGGAGTGGATCATCCAATCCAAAATCAAGTAATACAAACAATCCAGCCATTAATGTTTCTCCGAAACCTACTCGTCAACGAAACCAATCCCCTAAAACTGGCACCAGAAATAATGGCACCTCTGGTAAATCAGATCTGATTCAGTCGCTGATGAAACAAGCTGAGAAAAGCATTCTTGGAGACATATCTGACATGGAATCGGATGACGATGAAGAAAATGGAACAAAAGCGAAAAGTATCGTCAAGTGCTCAAAAAAAGGCAACAAAAAACATAAAATGAATCGTTCTGAATCTAGAGACAACAATGAAGTCAGTAACAAAAGTTCAACTAGTAATGAAGGTAGTGTATTGACTGAAGAAGATTCTGAAACAAAACCAAAGGAAACGTCTCCTGGAAAGAAAAAGTCCCCTTCAAAGAAAGATAAAATTCAAGATTTCTCTTCTGTAAATGAAAATAAAATTCCGCAAACTAATGATAGTGCCCTTTCAAACTCACAAAACCAATCCGCAAAAGTTAATGAAGAATTTTCAAAAAGTGCATCTTCTCATTCTGTCAGCAGCAATTTACCTAATGACAGTCAAGAAAAAATGGATTCATCTAAGATGTTGAATGACAATAATAGTAGTAGTTGCAATAGTATCCCTCCAAAAAAGAAATATGTTCAAACAATACTTTTAAGTACTTCAACTAGTATGAAATCTAAAAAGTCAATGAAAGGGAAAGGTTCCTCAGTTAACAGTAATAGTGTGGTTGAAAGCTCAAGCTCTAGCATTGTGGTTGAAGGTTCCACTGCTAACAGTGAAATCGCCTTTGTTAGTCCTTCAAAATCAAACAGTAAAGCAGATTGGGACAAGAGAACGTCCTCCACTGACCAACAAACTATCGATTTTCTGCTTGAGAAGAAAAAGCGACTCATGAATAAATTGAAAGAACCCGACTCTAAATCAAGAAAGAAGAAGAAGAATTGTGCAGAAGTTGTTACTGCTTCAACTTCTCCTGTTCAAAAGCGCATAGGTATTCAAACTAAGAATGCTGCTAAAAACAAATCTCAAACTATCAATAAAAGCGCTAGTTTGGCTGCTTCCAAGAGGACTAATGAAAGTTCACTGAATTTTTCGAGTGAATCATCTCTGTCTCCAATTAAAACATCAACGCCTTTCATTGATAAAGTAGCAAAACTCCGGAACAATAATAGGAAAAACGCGGAAAACAAGTTTTCCCCTAGCAATAGGTTAGGGAAAACATTTTCAGAAATAGCAACTAAGAAAAGTTCAAGTAATACCTCTACTAAGAATCCGCCTACAGTTGAAGAGGTCAGCGAAGTTGTATCAGATCAAAACCAGCAAGTTCCTGAACCTAGGAGTCCGACACCATTAGATAAGCGTGAAGCGGGAAAAAGAATTCTAGTTGGTAATGAACTGTACGAACATGTATTTCACGATGAAACTCGCCCAGTCAAAGTAAGTACTCAACAGACCGTAGTAGGTAACAAAGATCTGAGCATATCAATATGCGATTTTGACATGGATGGAAACGAGATTGAAACTGTGTTTGTTGCACAACCTTTGATTACTCTATTTGAGTTCTTACCTCCTGCAAGTAACGAGAAACCTGATGAAGTACAATTATTGAACAGAAGAGGTGTTAATGATGGTGTGAAGAAAGATTATCGACCCACGGATAATAGTCAGGAGATAGTTTCTAGAGCTCCCCCCATGAACGGAACACATCCACCGCCAGTGAACCGATCATCTCGATTAGTGCAGATGGTTTCAGACAAAGTTGCAATTGTAAATCAAGGCGACAAACCTCGTCAAGAAGCAGAGGAACGTTGTTATAATTTGCATAGGAATATGGAAAATTCCAAAACCAGGCATCCCACAGAAAAAACGCGGGATAGGTACAGTTCCAGTCCTTCCCCTCGTAGGGATTCTCATGAGAAGAATAGAAGTGAAAGAAGAAGGAGTAGTAGCCGAAGTGGTAGAAATCGTGATCGAAGCAGAGATAGAAGTAGGGAAAGGCATAGAAGTAAGAGTCGTCACAGAGATAAATCTCGAGGTAGGCATCGCTTTGAACACAGACGGCATTCGAGGAGGTTCTCCAGATCCAGAGAACGATCGAGATCTTCTGATAGAACGAGACGAAAGGAGAGCAGAAGAGACTCGAAGAAGCACAGAGCTAAATCCAGTCATTCTTCGGGCAGTAGAACTAAACATCACGATAAAGAAAAACATGATGAAATGCCCAAAAAGGTCAAAAAGCTGTCTCCTTTGAGAGAAGATGACTCATCAGAAGATGGTGAGGTGCATAGTAAAAGCACTGGATCGTCTGATGAATGCCAAAGTGCGACTGCCGCTAATTCACATCAGAATCAAACCAGGTAAGAAATTCATACTCAAAGGAGTGGTAGCCATCACTTCTAAAAATGTTTCTTGTAATAAATTCTGGTAATATATTGAGTATTTAAAGTACAGTAGGATCTCGTTAATCCGGCCCTGTATGGGGATTATTAGTAGGGCCAGATTAACGAAAATGCCGGATTCGTGGAAATGCATAAGAAAATGAAGTAGTTTTACAATAAACAACATTTTTATTGCTTACGAAAATTTTGATAACAATCGTTTGAATTTCTATACAGTACAGTCCTAATGCAATTTTTTTAACTGTATTATTATGAAAAAGAAACAGTGATATATAGCAAACTACAGAAAATAACTGACTCATCGGCGGAAACATAGTGCCGTATTACTGGACTTGCCGGTAGATTGAACGGCCGAATTACAGAGACTCTACTGTTCTGAATCTCTGATAATACCTTGAGGTATTGTTCATAGTCAGAAACTTAATATAGAATATTATTTTCATATTGGATTATCATTATAGTCTGAAGCTTTGATTGCAATGAATACAGAGAAGGATAGAATAAATGTGTACACAAACCTGTTTGTGTTTAATCTTATGTTCTTTCAAAATTGAAGAATTCTTTGAAAAATGTGTAATTGAGCAGAGTACAGTATGAGAAAATTATACTTCAGAAGAGTAAATAGAAGTTATTTTTCTAGATAGTTAACATTATTATTTTTAAAGCTTATAATTCATTCCATAGTTGAACTAAGGGAAGGATAGAAAAAATGTTTAATCTCAATGCTCTTTCAAAATATTGAAGAATTATTTGAAAAATGTGTAATTGAGTAGAGTGCAGTATAAGAAAATTATACTTCAGAAAAGTAATAGAAGTTATTTTTCTACATAGTTAACATTATTTTTCAAAGCTTAGAATAGAACCATTTAACTGCATTTTAAAAGGATTTTGCGTTTTTCTGTTGTCAATCTATGTAATTATCAATAATTGATATTTTTCAATTATATTCTGATCCTTTTAATTACATGATTATATTTTCTTTATGATTTTGTGTTTCGTTGTATTGATAATTTTGAGAAATTTGATTTCGCGTGGCTTCAATCTACAATGTAGTAGAAGCAAATCTAAAGATTTTAGTTGCATTGTGAGAGGACGACTTGTACTGTGAACAGCAGTTATTTATTTGTCAAGTAATCAATTGAATTTTTTCAGTTCAAGATCATCGAATGATGCTCCTGCTGCTAGAAATCCTTCGAAGACTCAGTTGGGGAAAAGGCCATCCAATGACGTCAGTAGAAATGTAAGTAGCCTTCTATGAATGGATACATTCCTCATCAGTAATAAAATGACTTACCTGTGTCCCAATTGGGGGCTCATTGTATACATACTATTGGGGTTATTACAGTTCATTAGGACAACCAGCAACCATACAAACTACCTACCTACAATACAACCTAATAATACAAACATTGGGGCAATCTACTACAGTGCTTTTCATCATGCTGCCCCTGGCCAGCTTGTTGTGTAAACCAATCATAATGCCCGGCTATGTCATATTGTGTGCTGTTTAATAATCTGGGCACGCATGCGTATTAGACCGAAATATCAGTCTGCTATCACTACTTGGTGTTTTTTAACTTGTATGATTTACATTTTACAACTAGAAGATATGATGAGAAATAATTAATCTCGCACATCTGTTCATCAATATCATGTGATAGTGTGCGTTAGTATTGGCAACGCTGCAGGCTTTTGATTTGCTAGCTCAGAAAATGATAGGTGACTATCTGTGCGCTGAGGGGTCTTTAAGGATGTAAATTACGGTAATGATAATCTGCTATAAACCGTTGATCAGATTATTTACTTTTGTTGTGTATAGAACTTTAATCAGGGTTCAGACAATCTTTATGACCATAGTATTGCCTCAGTCTGTAGTCTGTTGGAAGGTACGATGTAATGGATAATTTAACAATCAACCTGTACTTTTTGATTGCACATTGGTGCATTTAAAATGTTTAGTTTATATACTTCTCTCGTATTATATAAAAATAGAAGATGATAATCGTAGCTAGCTATTTTGCTGTATATGATTCTCTTTCAATTTGTATTCCACTATTGTCTTTGGATTAACCTAAGCTCTATCAAGCTGTGTGTAAGTGAAGTTGTTTCCTCGTACTTGAAGAGGGTGTTTCCAGTCAAAAAGTAGATTTTGTTGATGCGACTGAGCTGCCGTCCTCCGCTACGAATAGTCAAAAGAGCAACTAATTAAAACTAGAAATGAAAATATACAAGAATAACCATGCGAAAATAGTAACTATCCAGCATTAATATTGTTAATTTACTGTATTCATGTTCTAACTAGGATAAAATAACAACTATTCTATTCTATTCTATTCTATTCTATTCTATTCTATTCTATTCTATTCTATTCTATTCTATTCTATTATTCATTAATGTTCAGTATTTAATATGAGTACTTTCAAAGTTCCTATTTTGACCATCCGTAGCGGCAGCTTAGTCTTGTTGTATTTAATCTTTAAAAACAGCTAATAAGCTTAGTCGCATCAACGAAATTCTAAGTTTAGGACCATATTATACGAAGCGGCAATGTTACGACGTCAATTTTTTGTGCTCTGTGATAGTTCCGGCGTCATTGCGCAGAATAATTGACGCCGGGTCAATACCGCCTCGTGTAGTGGGGCCCTTAGATTTCAATCCATAACCAGTGTTATTGATGGTTGTTTAGACCTTCACTGTAAAGTATATGGCCAATCATCATTCTGTCATATCCAATCATGTCTTGTCATTGTGTCAGTCAATAGTAAGATAGTCAATTAACTTTTCAGTCAATAGTAATGCTATTACTGATTTTTAACTCATTTTTTGTTTCCAGGTTGCTGAAAAGAGACCGAAGACTGACGATGCTCAGAAGCTGTTGAAAAACATGGACTCAGAGCATCTTGAAAAGTTTTTGTCAGTAGTTCATCCTGATGATTAATTATGAGGATATGAGGTTGCTTGATAAAAACTGAATCATCGTATTGCATCCAAATGTCTATGCAGGAATAAGTAACTATAAATTTTCTCAAAGAATCTATTTACTTTAATAATATTGGAGAATATTGATCTCCAAAAATATTAATTTTATTTATGACATGAGAAATAATATTGTTTGTTAAGTTATAGTACTGAATTCAAAGTATTAGCTCTGCAAATCTATGAAGCTTTCAAAAACACCATTTGAATTATTCATCCATTCACTAGGCAGGAGAATTCTTCCAATAATGATAATTTCTTCTTTGAATAACTAAATTTCTTAAGAATTTATCTGCAGTAATCTGAACGAAGGGGATTTTCAATTATTTATTAAGTTGGTATGTTAATTCTTATAATGTGTACGATTTTTTGTTATTTCAACTTTGTTATGTATTTGTTAATACATAAAAAATAAGGAACTATGAATGGCAAGCGAATTCCCTCGATTCACAAGAAATGAAATTTCCACTTTTATTCTATAATGGTTTGTTTTCTTTGAAAATGATAGTAGGCTAATTATTGACAAAAACATTAGTGTTACTGAATCTAGATATAGCTACTTCAACTTGATGTAGCTATCATAGTTAACATAATACTGTATGCTAGTTAGCAGGGCTGTGTTTAATATATTAATCATTACTTCTTATTCGATTAAATCACTTTCAGAAAGTTAGTAACTCCCTTTCCAATTCAGGAATATAATTTCGTATTGTTTCTTTTTCATTTTGAATGATTCGTTTAGAATTCAGCTTCAAGTTGAGTCCTGGTAGAATTACACATCATTTATTGTTTAGTCACCTTACTTTTCTCATTAGAGAACCAATTTTGTAGTACAATCCAAATAAATTCTCCTATATAGTGATAGTACCCATCCATTCTGATGACTCGTGAACTCTAGATGACTATCTAATAACTCAGAGAGTTCAGTTCACTAGAGAATTCAGTTCCCTTTAACTTAGAATTCTCTTATCTTTATCAGTTTTCCGAACTTTGTTATGATGAGTTTATTAGTTTCAAATTATATTTTTTACAAGTTGAAATCACCAACCATTTTAGTTGAGATATTGCGAAGTTTTAATGCTTTTATTTATGTTTTTCATAAAATTCTATATTTTTTTGTTTCTATGAATTATTGCATCACCTCCCTAATGGCGATCCCATAACACGTCTTAATTGAGTAAGATCATGATGAGTTACTGTCTGATGTATGGAGAGGAGATCTTGAGCTTCATTGCTCAATTGATTCATTCCCACTATTCTCTAACCAAATCTTGTAGAATGATGTACATTCTACGAATTCTATTCTCATTCACGGTCTTGTAGCATAGATATATAACACAGGATAGGGCCTTACAACGCTATGCTGCAGAACTGTCATGTATTTTTAATACATGATTTTGAATCGAGTTCGTGAAATCAAAGTCGTTTACTCATCATTCTTCATGCCGCATCACGAGAATAGGTTTGAATGAAGTGGACACTACGGTATAAGGAATAGTGGAAGGTGGGACTCAGTAGCATTATCAACCTGTAGGAAGTGTACATCTGTTGTATTGTAGATTATAGTAAGTATAAACATCGAGGCATACTAGAAGAAAATGAATAAGGCCAACTTATGTAGTTGTTGATGCCCCGTCATTTTTTAGTAGAACGAACGAAGAGAGAAACAGAGTGAGAGGGTCGCGTATGAGCGCTACTCTTGTCTCTCCCTCACACCGCTGACATTCCAAACCCATTCTCGTAACTCAACTATCAATAGCTCTGTTTTGATCGCCATTGCTACTTTTCAATGATTTTCCACCGATTCAAAATTTATTCTGGATTGTCACCAAACTCAGTAACTTACATTTTACTGTCCGTTTTAATCAATTTTTCATTAATTTTATACTTTTTTAATCAAATTACATTAATTTCATACTCTTGTATGCAATCTTTCTTTGAATTCATTCAACTTAATGCCGCACTTTGTAACCGGTCTCATTTCAAGTATCCATTATTTTGTTAAAATGTGTTTTCAATCTATCACCTGTATATTGTGGTTCTTATTTATGTAATATTTTTGCCAACCCGAGTTAGAACTCATGTAGTGTTATTTGAATTATTCAAAGTGTGATTTTCGTTCAGAATATTATTTATTGCAGGAGATCTGATCTGCATGCATTCTGTCAAATGTTGAAACTAGGTTCCTCCAAAAAAAGTTAATATGTTTTTGTTTGTAATTATGTAAATGAACACTCTAATTATAAGGTATTTTTGCTAAAATGTAAATAAATAGTCGATTAAAGACTTTTTTGTTAATCGCTTTGTATGAGTTTATTCCCTTGTGTTTGGTATTTGAAGAATAGTGGTATTCCTTGATGTCTGGTAATTCTAAAATTTATTTCCAAGTTTAAGAATAGAATGTTGAGAGAATTATCGGTGGTAGAAGCTTGTTTCGGGGAACTAGAACATGTATAGAGAAATAGAGAAGTAATAGTCACTTAGTATACGATGAATGAAAAGTACTACTTGGTTTGTTTAAGAAAGTAAAAATAGTTTATTCTTAGTACAATGTTATACTTTTATATCACTCTTTACTTACAGTTTTGATATCTATTTAACTCTACTTAACTATGTAACTTACACGAAATAATCTCCAAAAATACTCAATTTATAAGAATTGAAATTCATAAAAATTGATTAGAAAAAAGTTTGGAGACTTATCATTCACGTTAAAACAATTATTCTGAAGACTTATGTGAATTAATTGAAATTGGAATGACTACTTTTTAGGGTTTCTATTCATAAGATAATCTATTATGGATTATCCTATTGATAAAATAGTCAAACTCATTATCCTGAAGTGAAAATCATCTCAAAGGAACAGATTGTTTGTTTGAAAATTGACAGTTTGTCACAAGATCTTGAATGATCATCATATATAAAAATACTGCTCTCGATAGCCATGGCACAAATGAAAGAGAACATCAAAATATTGAGAAAAATTAAAAAACAAAACTAGAAATTATATAGAAATAGCTTTGTCTCCCTTATTTTTAAAATCAGATGAGATGCAATTAGAATACAAAAATTCTAATACGGAGGTCTATGTAAGAGATAGCTATCTCTTATTTGTGATCACGGTAACTTATCACATTCGTTGTTGTTTTGAGGGACTGGTGTTCTATTTCCATGGATAAATCCATTAAAATATGGCTGCCGAAGGAGGTGGAGGATAGTTGGGGGGTGGCTTCCGTTCATTGTTGTTTCCTGAACCAGGAGCGCGCACTGGCAAAGGTGGAGGAGGTACATCAGGAATTTCGGGGTTCCTGTTGTTCTTCACCTGGTCGTCAAATACAGGAGGTCGCTGTTTGGCTTGCAGAGAGTAGATGGGAGGGGCGCCTTGGCCTTCTTGTGGCTGCTGTTGCCCTGGTAGTGCGCCCTGGTCTTGCTGCGGCCCTGGTAGCGGTTCTTCGCTTGGCTGCTGTTGGCCTGGTAGTGACGGAAAGCGCGCTAAGTTTGGCTGTTGGGCGCCATCCTGGTAGGCGGGGCCGTTGTGTTGTATTATTGAGCCGCCTACGTCTCCATCGCCGTTTCCATACACAAAATAGCTGCAATCAAATAGAAATCAGAAGTAATACTTATTACTAATTATTTTCAATTGTTGAGATTTGGTTGAAAATGGCAGGAATTATTAGACAATGCAATTATTCAACTGCTTATGGATCCGCCACTGTATTGTAGCAAGTGTTAAATTTAAACACAGCATTAAGGCGCATGTATACATGAAAGGAACTCCTGACATATTACCAAGCACTGCTTGATTCTGTAGTGTTATTTTGACGAAGAGGTAAAAATTGAATAATCACGCCAGTTTAAGGTCGGGGGACACATATCCGCAACACGGAGAGTGTACGACATAATAATATTATGCTGATTATATCAGATGTGTGGAATCTTAATGCATTGAATTCCTATGTCTAAGGGCCGCTTTCCCCAACGCTGCTTAAGTAATAACAGCTGACGCTCAATTTTTTTTCTATAGTTTTCCTATTCTCCGAATGAGGCTTAAGCCAGATGAAGGCCTATAGGATAAGCAGCGTTGGGGAAAGCGGCCCTGAATAGCTCAGCTGGTATAGTCGTACAATCTCCGTGACGAGACTCGGCCGTGTTGCGGATATGTGTGTCCCGAGCTTAATCTGCATCTAAGTAGGGTTTAAACAGGAAATAAATTTTGTCTTGCCAGATTCATTTTAGCGTATGTCAAAAGATCGTGAAGAAGTACTGGTTAGGCAATAAAAGTTTACTTTTGGAAGTTGCATGTCAGTGATGTACTAGCGAACAAAATTTCTATTCTCGTTTCTTACAGTGCATGCGTGTTTGAACTCAAGTGAATAGAATGAAAGGTGGGTCGGAGTGGAGCGGCTCGTGATAGCGACGTAACTGCAGTCCCAAATTCGAATGCAAAGCTAGTGACTAGAGGACTGTAGTGACGTCACTAACTCGACTTTGCCACGTGAGCCCTATTCCTATGAAGCAGCTCCATCTGACACACCTTTCATTCTATACACCTTGGTTTAAACTTGCTTAAGGTAGGTTTTCGCTTCGCAGCCGACTCCAGCTGCAGTTGGTAAAAATAGCAACTTTTTCAAACAAAAAATTGTACCTACTCGTATATTAATGAATTAACTTATTATATTCAGTGAATTAACAATACTCATACTAAATGGTTCCCATTTAAACATGGTTATTCTTGTAAATTTTCATTTCAAGTTTAAATTAGTAGCTATTTTGACTAAATGCAGTTGGAGTCAGCTGCGAAGCCGCAGAAGCAAAAACCTACCTTTTAAGTCAATCAGTTTACCCATACAAGCATATCTTCTTGCGCGCGAGGACTCATTGGTGCCAAAAACATTGCATGTAACATAAAATAAATATTCAAAAAAC
This sequence comes from Laodelphax striatellus, assembly GCA_017141395.1. Taxonomy (NCBI): domain Eukaryota; kingdom Metazoa; phylum Arthropoda; class Insecta; order Hemiptera; family Delphacidae; genus Laodelphax; species Laodelphax striatellus. The sequence goes on along the minus strand of CM029530.1, from coordinate 30,854,282 downwards.
ACTTTATAATGTGTTTGCTGAATATCATTTTGCTTTGAAAAACAACTAATCACATTGTCGTGAGTGACTTCTCACTTGCTCAGCTAGTAAAAAACGGATCAACACGAAATTAAATGAAAAATATTAACAGTAAATGAAACAGGAATGTAAACGAAAGCCGTATTGTAGGCGTACCTAAGTGGATGATAAGCAGGCCTGAGAACTGGCGCTACAGCTGGATAAGCCTGTGACGGAGTTAGCTCCTCATCGGTGGTGATAAGAGCGTTGTAGATGCGTGGCACCTTCAAAAGCCTGGCAGGTTCAGGCTCACTCATCACACGGCTACACAATGCTAATAAAACCAATGCCACTCCGCTCTGCCAGGCTAGGCCCTGTCAACATTATCAAAATCATATTTTTACTTATTTTCTTGACATATAAAAATGTAATGTTTTCCATTACGAAATATTTGTAGAAAATTCTATTCCAGAAGCAACTAGTATTTCACTGAAAATAATTGAAATTTTTACTTACATTATTTGACAAACTTTTTGGATGCATTTCACTCCTGATGAAGCTCCTCGTCAGGAGTGAAATGCATACCAATTTGTCAAACAATGTAAGTAAAAATTTCAATTATTTACAGTGAAATAGTACCACCAGTCGCTACTTGAAATGAATAAGAATTTAATTCTTAAAAAAAAACACACAAAACGCCGTTAGCCTTGTTCAAATTTGACGCTTACTTATTCAATACGGTACTCTATCTAGCACACAGCACACTGATTCCTAGCAGTTCCAAAAGAGTTTATTTCAATGTTTATCTTTATACTTCACTATTTATCTTTAAACTTTTTATGTCAATTGTAAGCTTATTAATATTACATTGTCGATACTCACTGGATAAAAGTTACCAAAATTCCCTAGTTCTTTTTTAGGAGAAAAAATTTAACAGGTTTAAAATTACAGTATAGGTAACCTATCAATTTTTAAAAAGTTTTCAACAGGAAATCATTCCTATAGGTTTTAAAATTTGCGTGTTTTTCCCATTTACGAGTTGAAATTTCCGAATTATCTATCATACATCATCAATTTTTTCTAATTACATAAAAATTTATGTATAACAGCAATAGAAATTACGGTACTTTGGGAGATAGAATAATCAATGACAAGATAAAATAAAATATAATATTCATTTCCAATATTATACGGTGAAGTTTAAATACTTGAGGGAAGATACAACAGGCGCTTGGGTCAAATCTGCTCTTCCAATATGAAACCAGTCCAAGTAAAAACAGTAATAAGAACACAGTGACGTTTTTTATTTATCTATTATAATATTATTAGAACCACACAAAACCAACTTAAATGATAGAAATAAAAAATATTTTGGAGTGAAAAATTATGAAATCAGAACATTTATTATGTTGTCTTGATTTATGTTTTATTGAGAAACTTTATCCTCTGCCTATAAATGCGTATCGGTCCAGTTGTGGGGTGTGTCCTAATAACTGTCATCAGACTTATAATGAATGAACCAAGGAAGCCATAAATAGGGCCACTGGACTTGGCAGTCAATGCTAATCTTGTCATTTCAAGGTGCGGTACCATTTTTTTTCTCTTTTTGGAACTGATGTTGAAATATACGTACGGTACATGAAGATTTGCAGAGATTGACTGGACAACATACCGTACCTGTTTGAAACCTGGGATCTGTTTCATAAAATTTTAGAAGCTCTGTAAAACAGGAAAAAGGCGGGGGACACACTAGACATTGATAGCTCGAAAGTTTATTTTGTTTTAGCCTTTTCCTGTTTCACAGTGCCTCTAAAAAAAGGCCCCTTGTAATATTTGTAGTTTTTCAACTGCATCCATGAAAATTATACACATAGGCCTAACTCACTCCGAACTCCAAAAGTTTATCTTCATTTCATTTTCTAGTGATCAGAACTTATAAGAACATTCTACTGATGCCGAGTCAATAATCAGTTTATTTTTATAGTGATTATTACTCTAATTTGAGTTGAGAGAAGTTTCTCTCCTGTACAGAGTAGCCTATACAGAGTGTTTCAGAACTCTCTACCAATATTCTAGGGCATTGTTCCTGGGTAAAAACCATATCTAAATATAATATTTGAACTGTCCGGAAGTCCTTAGTTACTCACACAGCTTCCATACTCTTTTTTCACTTATTATTTTTTTCTCTTAATAATGGTAGAACATATGAAATTGGAACAGGGTGTTCTGAAACACTCTGTATATACTTGTTCCATACAAGAAATCCATTTGGAAATTTTATTATGTATCAGGATTGAATATTTTCAGTAATTAAAATTTTTCAATAACAGCTTCCATTTTTTTTTCACTTATAATATATTTCATAATGAAAACACTAGGATGCCGAAACATATTTGTAAATTTACAAAATACAGTGATATTTTTAACTACATCCTAGTGTTTTCATTGTATTATAAATCACAACATCTCACCAGACACTGTGTCAGAAGTTAAATGTTATTCAATCTAAAATTTTCATCATTGAATTTTTAAATAAATTGTAGCATGTACCGGCATTATCTTTATCCAAGGCCTTAATTTGAAGCCAGTGGCTGATTTAACTGAATTTGTTCAGTGTGTGCAGAATTTTTTTAAATTTATGTCTATAATATTTAACAGAAGAAAATTTTGTGATATATCGTTTCTATCGTCTCACCTCCATTTTGTATTCACAATTGTATTCTCCAGTATCCAGAAGCGACAGCACACAAGAAATAATTAACCGTGGAGAGAAGCGCGCTGGAACTCAACTGATAACCACTGATTGTTGAGACAAGAACTCAGCTGAAAGATAGAACCTGTCCCCTCCCTGTCTACTGACTCCTTCCACTATCCTAATGCAAGCAGGTACTCAAACAGCCAGTGCCAGTCTCACTAAACAAACGTGTATCTTACCTTGGGCTGGAGGTCATGGTTAGTGCACACGCACACCCAACGGCTTTAATTTGTAGCTGTAAATCGTGTACTACAAAGGTCCAGAAACACTGTCACTTTTAATGAAATGAAAACAGTAAAATATACTCGTATAGTCAAATATCACTTTCTACTTAACTGTCACTTATGTCAGTAGAGAAGACTCACTTTTCACAACTTCCCTCATTCATTGTTTAGTTTAATAACTATAACAAATTAATTTTATATTCCACATGAATTGAACAGTAATTGATGTATTCCTATTAATTCCTCTTAAGTGGAAATGTATTCCATACCTTGTTTTTTTTCTATCGAAACATCTTTCATGAAAATTTTTTATTTCTGTAATAAATTTATGGAAAACCCGGATAAACACTAGACATGAATATTCTGTGTACTATGTATATTAAACTTATAGGTCTAGTATACATCCGTTTGTAATGGAACAATAAATTAGACTTGGTGTACTACATGTTAGTTGTTGAGATTTGAAGCCTCATTTTCTGAAACTTTGGCCACTAGATTATGGTTATTAATTTCCTCATTATCTTCAGTGGAAAAGTATTGTATGTTGCTTTGAAATAACTATGTAGCACCTTTAAACTTCCTTCCAAATCCAGTGAGCTCATGTGTAAACCTATATTTTTTACATCTTCGGTATAAATTGAATATCAATGCTGTGTAATTTAAATTTATTGGAAGTTTATAACATTTTCCTTAAATTTGGTTTGAATTTTTCCATTAATTTTTTAGTCGTTGCTTAACACTTCAGTTTCCGAATTACCAATGAAAAAAATGAATAAAACAAAAGCTTTCAGAGATGTATTGTAGCCTCTTGCGGTTTTCTATAATAAGGGATTGCAGTTGTAATATTAGATTTTTTTGCTCCGCTACCAAGGACATCTCCAAAACATCCAGTTATAGTAAGAGCCACGAAATTTCTCATTGTAATCAATCGTAATTGGATTTTAGACTTAATATTTATTTTCTGCAATGCTAGCTTTTTTGTGAATGAACTCCTCTGGTGGCGTTCCGCCTACAATCAGAAAAATCATTGAATTGTTATTATCATTAAGACTTGTCTTGCCTGAATGAAGAAAATCCCACGATTAATTCAAAACGCTGTAGTTTAACATTAAAGGACGTCAGAAACGACGTTGGTTTGTTTGTGACTGAAGTTTTCTAAAATCACAAAAAATCACTGCATTTTCCATGATTTTTAAAAACGTTAAACAAAAAAACTAATTGGTGCTTGTAGTAGCGAGTTAATGGGGACCACTCTCAATTTATGGAAACAAATGGGTGTTCACAAAAGTTGGGGAAGGAGTCAAAACATTGTGACTCAAACTAAATTTTTTTAAGAACTTGAAGCCTTGATTAATATAATTTTTTCATGTGAACCGAGTCTACCTCCTCCATTCCACTTTTGGTTCCAAGTAACGTCCCAACCAAAATTGCCCTATGTAGGTCACCTAGGCATATTTTCCATGTACCAATTAATAAGTCCATTCCCCAATTAATCATTAATTTGAATGGAATTTTCCTTTGAGCATTTTTTGATTGCATGATGATTACATGCGTAATATAATAATATTATCATCATGGAATGCAAAACGTATATCTATGCTCCTTATTTTCTCGCATTTTTAAGCTTTTTATAGCTAGGATAATTTTGAGGAGAATGAATGTGAAAAATATGGTACGTAAAATCAAAATTCGACTGTTTGAAAGAATAATTATGATTTATTTCATTTTCAAAATTGGTATAAATTTACAAAAGTTGAACAGTATTTAGTTGCACGTTAATTAGTAATTAATATACTTAAATATTCAGTATATTAATTGTACATGCTTACAATATTCTTATTCTACTTTTGAGCTTTCCAAGAAATTTGAGGAACATTATTATTGTTTCAGTTATGGTATTGACCAAAATTTAGTCGTGAATTCTAAAATCTATTAAGTTACTTTGTGACTGAGTTAAAATTCTATTTACTCATTTTTGATTCAAATCTCTATTTTTGGAGGTAACATTCAATTCCTGTTTGTCAGTCAGAACTCTTCAGTTCCCATTTTCCTGGATTCACAGCCTACACAGCTTCTATCGGAATCGAATAGACGCGCCTGAGCACCAGAGCTGGCAGTTCTGGCTTCAGTGCCAATGCGACCACGACTATTGGACTCAACGCTAGAAAGAAAGAGGCGTACGCCAATAGCAACCAGATGGAAGTGAAGAAAAGGTAGTCCATCTTGAGCTGCAACAAAAAGTAAACAGAAAATTATATTAGTTAATTAATCTTTCTAATTTTTTCTTTCTACAGAAGATGGCCTAGAAAGTGATATGCCAGTGTTCATAATGTATAAGACTCGATATCTTCTCGGTTCAATTCATTGTGAAGAATGACATGAAGTTGTAGAGAGTTATGTCATTCTCAAATGAGAGGCATGAACGACTGACAAATACACTACACTCTCATTCAAGTCGGATAATGAATGGGCTCCAGACGTCCAGACACTTGGCTTACTAAGGAAATCATTGAGAAATTCATGAATATATAAGGCAGCATGTGAACATCATAATAGAGTAGGGCGCATATTCGACATACTGTTGAAAATAAATTTTTATTTTTGTATTTGAGAAATCCGAGTTCTGGAAGATCCGATACATCATCTTAAGTCAAAAATATTATTTTTATTCCTAAGCTGAAACTTTCAACATCTTTTTCTGTCTAATCAAATTTTTCTAGAATATTAGAGATTCACAAAATTTTAAGGCGTCTCAAGCCTCAGCATTGATGAAAACCAATAATAGCCAGGCATTATAAAGAAAATTATTGAGGTTGATAAAAGTTGATGAAAAAGACATTACACTGCTTGTTACCCTGTACAGTACCTAGAATGAGAGAAAGATAAATTAATATTTAAGATTATTATGCAAGTCCATTATTCATTTGTAATAGAAAGCCGACATTGATTGACAGTGATAGTGATGCTGATGAAGTACATACGATACCAATAATTAAATTATCCAACTCTTGATTAAGATTAATGATGAATGCTGCAGTCAATCAACCTTTTGTTCGTTCTGGATCATTGGAAATGAAGCAATTCAAGTCAAACACCTTCCCGTTAATGTTTTAAAGTATCTCATTCATTGCAGCAATATTCATCACGTCTATCGAAAGTATCAACTTTATGCTAATATTCATAGAACAAAAGTCCCTATTTACAATCTCATTACTCTACTAATTCTTATTGTTAAATATTGTGAATAGTTGTCCTTAACATGAACAATAAAATAATACAATGTTAAGTGATTATGCTCAAAGGATTACTGATACCTGAATACAGAGATTGAATTAAATGAGAGGGACCTTCAATGCATCAATCCCCCCCCCCTCTAACAAGTAGCACATTGAAAAAACAATTTGATCATATGCATAAATCAATGCATTATTGATTCATATTGATATGAATCACACCTATTATATTAACACACCTTACGTAACTCATGTTATTATAATATTATTAATTTTGTAATGAAACTAATATTCACATGTCAAATCTACAAACAAATTTACAGTTTTTGGAAATGAAACAGCTCAAAACCTCTCACCCGTTCCATTAGTTATTGATCCAGATGCATTTTTTCTTTTTTTCTGATTTATGCAGGGAGCTGCCTGTAGGATGCCAATCCTTTCTTCCAAATGCATAAATCAGAAAAAAAGAAAAAATGCATCTGGATCATTAACTAATGGAACAGGTGAGAGGTTTTGAGCTGTTTCATTTCCAAAAACTGTAAATTTGTTTGTAGATTTAAAAATTCTACTGCTCCAAAGATTGAACAGTCAACCACCCACAAGGTCAAGCGCTAAGAGACAGACAGAAATTGCAGTCCAACTTAACCCTTCCGGTATAATTCATAATGCTAGAGTCGAGGCACTTGAAGGCCAAGTTCATCACCTATTGGATCATCATTTCCTAATCCAATAATCGCCAATCATGAAATATTGATAAAAATAATTCTTTCCAACAACTTTTAAAAATCTCCTTCATGAAATTTATTGTTTCAATTTTTTAATGTCGGCTACGAAATACTCGTATTTCGATTTCAGAAATGTGGGCTGTGCTATAAGCATAGATTCTCAACATAATTATATCAAATTTGTTTTTTACATATACAGCGAAAAATGAAATGAATGCTGGAATTTGTTTGGGAATTTACATAGAAGCCCAAATTATTAAAAAAATAAAAAGATAATGATAGGCCTGTTATAATTTTTAAAACATAGGTAGAGTAATTTTCCATTTCTTGCTGATAACAGAAATAAATTAACCTTTTATTAATACCTATTTATTATTTATTCTAACCTATACTTTTATTCATAGCCTAATTTATTCAACATTTTCATTGTATTCTTTTATATTTTTAATTAGGCCTATTGCAAGCGTTTATCTAATAGATTGTAAATCATGAATAATTGAGGAGAGTACATTTATTTACCTTTTAAGCGAGATCAAATCAACAAGATTAATTTCAACACATTTTGCTATAATAATATGTTAATTACTATGATAATCATCCGAAAAACTACAATGATAATGCAGGAAAAAAAGAAAATTAGTAGTCTCAGAAGAAAATGAATTCTAATCTCAACTATTTTCCCACAATCTATCCATCCATTGAATTCATTTTATTGGCTGGAAAGATCGTTATCTTTCAACGAAGCACGTTGTTGGAATAAATTACTTTCATGGTTTTGCAAGAGCAGCGTACACTCTGAAGATACCGTGATTTAGAAAAAATATGAACCTGCTTTTAAGAAGTTAACCCTGAGGATGTCAATGCTATGTAACTCATTATTTATTATGATAATAATATTCACTATCTATCTTATAAAATAATAATATTGGAAGAATTAAACAATAATATATATTATGCCGATAGCCACTACCACTGTTAAGGTTTTTTTTAGTTGATTCAGTTACAGTGATAAACAATATTATATAAAAAGCTTACAAATAAGAAAATGTTCATAGTTCTTAGCACATGATCCATAAAACATTAACATTGTTCACTATGACATGATTCCTCTAGAAATTTTAATAATTTATGAAGCAGGCCTACGGTACTTTATTGTAGCTGTTTGATGTTTCATCAAATTAATATTTTATTGGTTCATCTTAGTAATTTTCTTAGTGAAGTGGACAGATACAGCCTATTTGTCATTGACAAGTAGAATATATTTTTCTACTTAAATTGTCGGTAACTTCAATTTTATTGAAATATTTATTGCTGATCTGAAATTTTATTGATCTGCTTAACCACACGGATCCATCAAAAGTGCTATTTTCGTTGGTTCTGACTCCTGATACTTCTGATTTCTGAGTTTTGGGGTTTACATTTTAGAATTCTGAATAACTGGACATTTTATTCTCAGAATTTAATTCGATTTTAATTTATTTTTCTTTCAGAATTCGATTTTCTACGAAGTCTATTGAATACATACGGTACATGTTATACCTGTATAACATGTTGATGTACCTACCAAATAATAAAAAATATATCTTATTTAATCCTGTAAAATAATGTTTCATAGCATAATTGAGATATTATATCAATAACCACTGCCCTTACAAACTTGTTATTGGTTTAATAGAATTTTATCTAAGAAAACTAGTACCGAGAAATCTTTCTAGGGTATTTTATCTCAATTTTTATGAGTATAATAACACGAGAGTTATTAGACACTCAGTAGGTCAACCCGTTATTGTTTTGGTCCGATTATTTGTATCAGGTATGTTACAGTTTCCACACATATTTGCACTACAAAATCTCAAGTAGCCTATATTCAAAATGATCTATTCTACTGAAAACCAACACTAAAGAGGTATTTTCACTCTGCTCAATTCTAGCTGTAATGGCAGGATTTCACGATTCCAGAAGACGTTCAGGTTACTGGAGGCAGGTGGATCATATGATCTTCAACTCTATACAAACAAATAGTCCAATGCCTGCCTCCAGTAACCTGAACGTCTACTGGAATCGTGAAATCCAGTCATTAGAGTAAGTTTCAGGAATAGCGGATATGCGCCTTGTATGAGTATATTTAAAGCTAACTGGAACATAGTCTAAAGCTCAACATTCAATACAATGCTTAAAATTATAGGCCTTCAACAAGGAAATTCGCTCTAACTGAAGGCCTACCAATTATTAGCCCATAGTCTGCTCAGATTCAATGAAAGGGAATTGAAACCATGTCGTGATGTAAGTGCCTACATACAGTACTTATTGCAGGCAAAAATAACATTAGTTGAACAAGAGTTGCTGTTTCATCCACAAGAACAAGTTAGGTTTCAATCTTTCCTTTAAATTTATTATGAACGCTGTATAGCGTACAGTACCAACATGTTCTCGGACATGAACGTGTTCAATAATTTTGTTTTCAAAAAGTAATATTTTGAATACGCTATTTATTAACCCGGCAATTGTGATCCTACTAAGTAGATAACGTAATAATAAAAATTCGACTACTCAAGACATCAAGGAAGTGAATGAACATGTTTTGTAATAAATATCAAAAACAGTCATTAAATTGTCAATATCATTCATGAACTATATTCAGGGTCGTATTCAAGATGTACCTTTTGAGAGTTTATTCCTGTAACTAGATAAATTTATAGCTTCATCGCAATTCTAATAAATTATATAGCCTAAATATTATCAATCATTAAAGAAATATTTTTCATGAGCAAAATCAATGAATGCATTCTAAAAGTTGATAGCAATGAATAATTTCAACATGTTATTTACCAAAATTGGTTTATACATCGACAACATTCAAACAGGTTCTGTATTTCTTTGACTATTCATCTAGGCCTCTACCATGGTTTATTGGTTTTGAACATGGGGTTATTACATAATAGGTTCATTAATTCAGCTACCGCACATGCGTGGCAATTCAATTTTGAGCTTACACTGATTTAAGAAAAGTTCAAGTAGAAAAACAAAATTAATTTGAGTTATAGCTGTAGCGACGATCGCTTCGTCCTGATGTTGGACTTCATCAGACTCAAATTAACTTATATTACAGCCACGATCTTTTCGTGCCGGTGTTGAACTCTCATATGAGTGGGCTTGATAAAGTCCAACACCAGGACGAACCGATCATCACTATGTAAGTAAAGCTTGTTGTTCCACTTGAAAGTTTCTTTTTTTTATCAGAGTAATATTTCAGTTGAAAAAAGAATTCATACAGCACAAATCAATATTGCCACTTAATAGAGTATATTTATATTGAGGAAAAATGATCATATTTCATATAATATGTGACAGTGACAGATTAATGAATTAGATCTTCAAGTATGAATGAGTTGAGATCTATGAATTAATTCAGTATCAATTGAAATATAATTGAATTATAATTGAATTTTTAAGGAAATATAAAACCCAGAGACAACATAATATGTAGATACCGTACTTATTATGTAGTAACATATGTTAGGCCTATACGAATCACGCCACAGCAGTTTATAAGCAGTATAATAACTTATAAGAGATATTTTCAATTATTTATTTTAATTAAAACAGATTAAGAAGATGTTCATTTATATTCAGATATTTCAAGGAGATGGATGTTCCTTTTTATTCTCATATTTAATTATGCATTTTTGGGCTACTCATATTAATAATGTCTTTAATTTTCTTCATTTGAGTTTTAGTGGTGATAGCAGCGCTCTTTCTTTTTTGAACAATCTCAAATAAACTTGAAAATTTCGCATTTCAAACTTATTAAAATCAGTTGAATTGATAATACCAAAATTAGCCAATAATCTGACCCTGGATTCAAGTTGATTGATACCCTCAACTTTCCATTTTAAATCCATTAATCAAAGATAGTATTTGATGAGGATTTTCTCAATGAAAATCGGCTTCAAACAAGTCGAAATTACGTTTTGAATTCGGTACCAAAATGTATTTTCATAGTGCCCTGCATAATTCGACTAATCGTTAATAGCAAAGAAAGAGTGAAACTTCGACGTTGGAAGTGGGACACTGCGACATAAATTCAGTCTCAACTTACGCTCACTACGAAGAACATGAAAACCAACAGTCTATATTATAAAACCGGTATATCGATGAGCAATCCCTTATTGAGCAATGTGAAATATATCTACTACTATACTTGAAAGCGAAGACTGAAATACCTTACTTCGCTTCGCTTCTGAGCTTTGAGTAGAGTTTTTTACACATAGGCCTATCATGAATATAACAACCACACAAAAATTTTATAAGGAATTATAATAATATTATTGCTATTAATGATGACGATACCTTCACGGGGTGTTCTATTTTGCCATGTTCTTAGAGATCATGGTGAACCATTTACTATTGTTATTTCATGTGGGTTGTGAATCACGAGAGGTGATAGCAGCAGATAACAGAATAAATCTTTTCCATGGTTATTCTACGGTGATAATAAAACAGATAATGACTAGTTATTTTAACCTGCTTAGATATGGATACTCAATCTCAACTCAATACTTATCACTGAAAATATAATCAAACTGTCATCTTATACTGACTAAATAAAGGTTTCGGGTTGGATTATTGATTGAAGTTCAGCTTGCATGACGTTTCCTTTACAACTATTTACCTTTAGTACATTCGCCTAAGTTTCAAATTACCGTATGACTACATCAAGGGCAAAAAACTATAACCATATCTCGAAACTAGAATATTTCAATTGGAGGGATTTGCAAGTCGACTACTGATGAGGTGAGCCTCAGTAGGTAGCCTTAGAAGCTACCTATTAGCAAATAGGCTTACACCTTCAGTAGACAATTGTGATAAATGGTACAGTACATAGTCTACTGTATTTCAAATCCAGTAGGTAATAAATTTTTAATTACTACTTGGTTTCATGGCTTCTAAATATTAGTGCGATCATGAACACCGTTATAAAACCATGTTCTTTGTTTTGCGCAAACCCAGGATTGTATAGAAAGGCTAAGGCTCATTAAAATAAGCAATAAAATTATTTCTCAACTCACATTAACTGCTAGCTAAATGTGCTAAAGCTGCTCAATCCATGACAACGATCTTCAATCCGAGGAAGAGTTCTGAAAATGATAATTTAAAATCATAATTATTAATTTGAAAAAAAAACTGATAAAAACGTCAAAATAAGAACATAAAATAGAATTTATTTTAATATAATTGAATACACCTCCACTTATCAATGAATTAATGGAATCGTAATTTCACCAATTCATCCGTACTATATTATTGATAGATGATTATGGAAATCAATAAGAAAAGTTCATAAGTTTAATATTAATATAGCCTTAACTTTATACAAAAGTGTTTAATTGTTAAGCTATTGATTTTTACAATCATCTTAAAATTTCATTATCATCTAATAATTTTATTATAATCTATTGATTTTATTGTAATAGAATAATTTCATAATCGATCTCTTCCATAAAATAATCATCCCATTATTGAACTCTTCTTATTTTTCAATTATTCTTATCGAACTGGTCTTTAGAGTAATTTTGTGGAGCTTTGATACCACAGAGAAACTGAATTTGCAATGACATGTGATTGGCCCAGTGTTAAATTCAAATGTGCAGTAAATAAATTGACAGCGATGAATATTCCTAGTTTTATCCGTGATCTTGACCTAAGGTACACTAGCGAAAAACTCTCAACTTTACATCATTTAAAAAATTAAAAAAATAGTTTTTATTACTTCTCCCATCACATTATATAGGTACTGTTTTTCCTATAACTGCATTATCCAAAATCCTTTTTGCAGATAGATCTCAATCATAATTACAAGTATTAATAGCATAGTAATTGCATCAAAATGTTTCCGTCAATTTCAATGTCATTTCCTGGACGTGATAAAGGTTTCAGAGACGTTCAAACAGCAGAATATCCTAGTCATGATTACAATGCATATTCATCAGTTCATATCAAACAAAAGACAAGTCATGATTAATTCCTTCTAGAGAATCAATTTCATTTGGAATTTCATTGGATGTGCTCCACAAAAAGTTTTGAACCTGTGCAGGTATTTGCATCTAGAGCAGGAGACACTATTAAGGCCTTAAGTTATGGTATTTTCATTAAAGTTGGAGAAAAAGTAATAGGCTTATTTTTTAATAATATTAAATTCTATGAAGTGAATAATTCTTTCTCAATTTCAATCCTCAAGATCAATGAATTATAATTTATTATCAACATTTAAAAAAGTTTGAAGCTTTCATAATGAAATATAAGAATTCAGGAATGACTAGAACAAATAATTTATAATTTAATTTGAATAAATCCACTAAAGAACAATAATCTGCGATATGAATTCCAGATTTTCATTTGTCTTGTAATAAGTTTTTATCTAATAGTGACGTTTTTCCATGCAGTTTTCAATAAAGAATTTTTTATTCTTGATATTTTCACCATAACTTTTATTCAACTAATAATTTCCATATCGACCAAAATTTCTAAATAAAATGCATAATCTTCAGATACACAATGAATACAGAATACAGTATTTATCATATTATAAAAATATAAAATGGGAAAGCAAAGTGTCTCATGTCATACAGTATTAGTTGAAATTTAAATTCCTTCCATCTTCATATCTGGCTGAATTGGCTAAGTCAAAAATGAACGCTGCTATACAGAAGATCTCCGGTGGTCGAATGGCTAAGGCACTGGTCCGGCAAACCAGGGGTGCTGGGTTCGATTCCCGCCCGGGGAAAAGTTTTTTGTGCAGCTGCATTCATCGTATTTCCTTACTAGCTATTATTCTGTTGTCAATATTTGTAGTAGCAGAAGTCGTCAGAATATTATGTGGCATTAATTAGGAATTTTTGTTCAATTAATTATTATGATTAACAGCAACTGTATAGTTGCAATATCTCATTTCCTTCCAGCTCTTCGACGTGTCTGACAACTCCTACGGCCAACTAGACTAGACTAAATAAAAAATGAGGGTGCATTAACCCTTCACTGGGCGGCGCTGCTGCACCGCAACAAATTGGAAGTTCGCAAACGAGTTTTCCAGCCCAAGAGGCTTAGTAATATTATATTGTAAATATTATAAAATATTATAATTAGATATATTATCTTCTATCACTAGAAAATTTTCTGATGTATTTATTTGCTCATCTAAAATAATTCCAGGAGGTACAAATAGCAGTGAGATATGCAAGCACAGAATAACGATGGATATTCTATACTGTAGTTCCTCTATGATGCAAGCTATGCAAGATGCATGCATCAAGCTGTAAACAAACAACAACCTATTGACCTACTTGCAACATAGTATCAAAGTCTCTGCCACATATAGTTTAATGTCAATATAAATTCATTTGAATGCTTAGACAATAAGTAATATATTTTTTTAAAAATAATTGGACTAATTGATTTACCTTTGGGACTTGAAGAAGCGCTATCCTGTCATTTCAAGCACAGCCATCCAGTGTTATCAACTGACTAGAGATAATAGAGACTGAAGTGAAGAGTGAGGTTATGTTGTTTGATGTCAAAAGCACAGTGCGCTGATTGGAGTCCCACTTCACCCAACCTGGCTTCAGCTACGTTCTCAGTTGGATTACGTAATCTCCAGTTCTGGTTTATTGTCAGTAGTTCTGTAATGACTGCAGCAGTCGAGCCGCTGTGAGATAAGTAGCACGAGCTCCATTCTCAAGGCCGTCACCGTCTCTCTCTCTCTATCATTCGAGAATCGAGAGTGCTTTGGAGCAAGAGCGCACTGTGCGCTTCTAGTTCTGCCGATGATAGTCCGATGGAAGGAGTCCATGTGACAGAAACACTAATCCAGATTTTGAAATAATTATTCTTCAAGTTCTTTCTTACTAGTACACTCTGGTCTCTTGTCACAAGAATAATTACTAGGTATCATTGATGAAACTCCAATCAAATGATAATTTATTCTCAGAATAATTCATACTGAGATTAATGAAACGTAAAACTAAAAATTATTCAATTACAACTGTCTATTCAATAGAATTTTAGATGGAAAAAATAAAATTTTCATTTAGACCTCCAATGAAAATTGAATTTCTGATAGCTATAAAACATAATTATCTAATTGAATCAATTTCAAATATAGTTTTAAAACTCATAAATAATTTACATACAATTAATAATAAACAAACAAATAATTTAATGGATAAATCATTTTAGTTTTGTTCTAGAGGGCGGGCTTTTCACGGTATGGTATTGTCATAATATTCTCTTATTATCTATGATGTTTCTCTATAAAAAAATAATTATTGAATATTTTATGACGGAAGAAAGTTTTGGGCTGAATGAAGCTGTTCCTTGTAGTTGTTACCGCCCAAGGTATGTAGAGTATGTATACTCTACGACATACATACAGTACCTTGGTTACCGCCAACCAGTGACTTGGCCTTAAGAGTAGTACCTAGTTGAATTTATTCCAAGGAAATTCCACAAAGAAGAGTTTAAAAAAATTACATCTATACTGTATTACATAAAATTAGGTACACTATTATTTAAGAAATAATAAATAAAGTTACCTCAAATACATTATGAGAAAAAAAACAGATAACTTTTCAAGTATTCAAAAACAAATCGATCACCATCTAAATAAAAAGTTAACAACAATTCCACCATTTTCCATTGAAGTTATAACTAAAACTGTACAAAAATTATATTGTGTTGTGAATATTCTTTTAAAACAATCTCAACTTGGCTTCTAAATACTTAACAATAATGTTATTGAACTCGTGTATCCAGCAGTAATTTGACGCAATTTTGAATATCAAAATGGATGCCGCTTTTACACTGCTGCCAACGTGATTGAGGATTGAGACTTGATTATTTTCGTGATAAATTGATACTGGTTCTACTGATATAATCTTTAAAATCATAGTTGAATAATATTCTTATCAACCAATATTCAACTTTATTGGGAATTGATCATTCTCTTTCTTAAATTATAATAATACGGTATGTCGATATCTCAGGACAGCTCTAATGGAAATATCACGTCTTTCAACTCATTATTTGGGCAAAATCGCTAAAAAATTTATTGATGAATCTAGAACTCACTCCAAATACAATTAGTAGTTAGTAAAAATATTATTCAAGCATTTCTAGAAAATAGAATCATGCCGTCATTCCGATGATGGAGGCAGCCATTTTGCAGGTTTGCAAAAGCTGCAGCTTGTCAAATGTCAACGGAAAACGGAGAGAAATTAATTAGCAAACGCAAAGCCTAATTTGGATGATGCTGCGTGTGTTATGTATAAATCTGTATTCATTTTTAATATCATTCTTTATTCATGTATTAAGTACCGTTACTTTTAGTTAAAGTCTCTTGAAGAGTTGAGGATTTCATTTTATAGCCTACGCCCTTTAACATGCCTTGCTCACAACTAAGGTAAGTTGGTAATTTTTGTTTTGCTCTTTGAAATAACACGCTTAGGGCCTGGCCAAAATTAATACTTGTTGGGTTTGATTTACTTCATTTCACTTACTCGCAAAAGTATATCTATATTATATACCATGCGATATAGATATACTTTTGTGAGTAAGTGAAGTGAAGTAAATCAAACCCCACGTAGGCTATGTGGCCAGGCCCTTGGCTTAGGCTAAGTTACCTCTTTATACAGTATAATCTATGCACGGATTTATCTTTTTATTTCATGAATAGGCAATGGCTTTGGAATATCGATAAAAGAATTTTTTTATGGGTAATTGCTTTGATCATGTCATCCAGGCTAACCTGGCTTGAAAACCATTAGACTTTTATTGATATTAGGCTCTCCAAAATGATAGCCCTTCTCTATCCTAGCTAGATCAAACTGGAATTTTTTTGGAGATGGATAATACAGCTATTTTCCTCTCCATTTTCTGAGTTTGTCTGGGTCCATCCGTAAAATGGTACGGCTACTCGTATTTAGTTGTGATGTTCTCTATTGTAAATTGTAATATCCATTGAACAACTTCCAAAGCTTTATGATATGTGGCTAGCCGCTAGAAGTTGTAATATTGCTTGAAGAACAATTTAACATCATGTATGAGAATTGTGTCATACAAAATTGTATCACAATTCCAAAGTTAGTGACTTCAAATAGATTTAAGTTGATGCTTCTTGCTCTTAGCAGAATGATACCCACATTATTCGAATTATTCCTTAACTTGTGAGTGAGTTGATGCGGTCAAAATCACATTCCAAAATACCATCAGTCAATGTCTTATGATTTTGATGAGGCTTAATGCTACATGAGTAAAGCCGGGAAGTTATTTTGAATGAACTCAATAGGTGCTGTATTCAAGTCGGTGTTGGGTAGTTGAGTAGCCTAAGTTACCTGGTACTAATACCAACGACTCGTCACTTTTCTAATCTCGAGTGATCAAGATACCGTCGCGACAATTTATTTAGACAACCTGTAGTATAAAAACATGTATTTGAATTCTTTATTACTCTGTTTTATGTTCGTAAATAAACTCATTCCAATTCGATGTACCTAGTTATTGTTCAAGTTCAAGTTGCTTACTGTTCAAGGTGCAAAAATTTTCTCATTACACTACCACTTCCCATTTGAATCACCTAAAAGAGACTACTCTGAATTCTTTGGAACAACTTACTGGCTCGTGGTAACACTATGTACATGATAAAATTGTTTGTTTTACAGGGGACGTATTTGTACATCACAGATGAACAGCCAACAAACAAATTCACTTATTGTGGAATTGTTGAATTCTGGCTTGGGATAGATGAAATTTGAGAAATGTTGAGAGTTGACCTCAAGTGAGAGGAAGCTATTATTAACATCGTATATAGGTAAGAAATATTTATTTTTTCCAATACCATTTCTTAGACTACAGACCGGTTCAGTGTAGAAGCAATCTTTGAGGTGGCAAAGAATTGAGAAGCTGTCAAAGTCTCCTTTCATCGTCTTTTCAATTCTACAACAATCCACCAGGCTCAGTTTCTTTGGAGTTTAGATTATTCCGGTTATTTGTTCCGCTTATCACATGAGGAGTTTTGCTAATTACATTGGGAATATGTAGGTTACTTGCACTCCTTTTTACTATCTTTAAAATTCACACAAAATAATCTAAAATCGCTTAAAAATAACATGTAACGCAAACGGTGACTGTTGCATTGTTGTGGCAGAATGTAGCCGCAAGCCCAGGTGGCACTGCAACTAGCCTCCAGTGGTCACCTATCACTAAAGCTGATATATCTCAGTTAATATTCGTCCGATCTTCACAAATAAGGTTTCAATCGATTTGTAATTGAATTTACTAGAAAAAGTTATTCTTGTAAAATTTTCGTAATATCAACGGTTTTCGAGTTATTCAAGAAACAAAATTTTAAACGGCCGCCATTTTGTTTTATGGATTTGAAAAATTGTCATAATTTTTTTGTAGCTTCGTATAGTTATCATAAATGTTTGTGCAAAGTTTCAATTCCATATTTTCCACCATTATTAAGAAAAATAATAATAAGTGAAAAAACAAAATGGCAGCTGTGTGAGTAACTAAGGACTTCCGGACAATTTAAATATGATATTTAGATATGGTTTTCACCCAGGAACAATGCCCTAGAGTATTGGTAGGGAGTTCTGATACACTCTGTATATATGTCCTCATTTTAAAATTTGATCTGATTGCATTAGGCTTAAGCCCAGTATCGACGCCCGCACAGCCTTGCCTGAGGCAGCCTTTCACCCGCATGCCTCGGCTCGGCAGTGTGCGTTCATCGATACGCGACTCACACATACCTCAGCGAGCCAAATGCTAGCCGCCTAGCAGACGATAAGCACAGTGTAGTCCGATTCACGTCAAGAAGTCAGTATTGTTTATATGAGGAGCATTGATGCCAAGTTTCATTGAGAGAGAAAGAGAAAACTGCACCAAACCTGTTTGTTGGGACTGTGCGACAACAATGCACAGTGCGGCAACTATGCACAGTGCGAATAGGATAGAGACATCAGCAACTGCCTTGTGCTGAACAAGGATAGCAAACTCCCATCTAAGCAATGCTGACTTCTTGACGTGAATCGCACTATAGATGTCACTTGGAAAGTATTGCGGGGTCACCAAGAATTTGAATGAAAATTTTGAAAAAGGCTCATAATGAGAACTAATACTCAACCAAGCAAACTTTACACGCAATTATCAAGAGTCCTTCCTTGGGCAACTTGAATAAATAACATTTTAAGCCTTGGTCTTGGAACAGATTGCTCCAAAACTGAAAATTCTCGTCCTGTTTTCACTAAAGTGATTTCTAACAAATTTAAACATTGGACAGAATACAAATAAATGCTTTTTTTTTTAGTAAAATAATATCAAAGAATCGGACAATCTGTTGATTCCTCCAATTCAATGAGTACCGCAACGCGGTTCGAGATTTAAAAAAGTAAACTTTTGATGAAAGCAAAAATTTATGAACAGTATTAATTTCTTGAGATCAAAAAGAGCCTCTTATCTTGAGCAGTTATCAACTGATTTAGGTGTAAATATGTCTGATTTATAATTGAAATATCTTAAAAACGGTTCCATTTAAAAATGAACTTAGATTCAATATGGCGTATTCAATCAGACTTGAAATTTTAAGAACTTTGAAGGCCTATTATGCAGGATGTCCTATTCAGTGATAGTTCACGGTCAAAAACCAAATGTAAAACAAGTGAAAAATTACGATAATTTGATAAACTTTGAAGAGTTGTATTCGCAAACAGTTGAGCCTACAATAACGAATTTGGTCTCAAGTTGTAGGTAATTGAATCAACTTTCAAAACTATGTTGAATGTGTCATATGAAAAATTGATTCTTCAGGGTCATAATTGAAGAAATGAAAGTGGAAAAATTCTTTGATTAACTTTGTACATCTCGCAAACTATTGGGTCTACAATAATCAATTTGGTCTCAAATTGTAGCTTTTAAATTATCTTTCAAAACTTTGCTAGAGTCACATTTGAAAAGTGATGCTTCACGGTCAAAATTGACCAAATGTAAAAGTTACGATAATTTTATGAACTTTTACTTTCAACCCTGTGTTGAATGATGAACTGATAAATTTGGTCTCAAATTGAAGGTAATTCAATATACTTTGAAAAATATGTACAATGTGTGATTCTTGTGCAAAATTCCGCCATTTTGAACGATTTTGGAGATGATCCCATAGTTTGCCGAGGTCTAAAACTTGGATTTAGCATCCCAGGACTACCATAAACATTAAAACCGACTGATGACAATTTTACTGGGCTATCAAGCAACAGCTGACAAACTGTCTCACAATTGAAAAAAGAATAGCCTTCCTACATATTTTGCTGCACTGAATCTAGTTTATCTTTAGTAGAAGGAGGCAATTGAGGACTAATATTCAAGTATCATAAATTGGGGATGCAGCTAACTTTCATAGAAGTTAAAGGATCAGAGAAACAAACTTATTCTTCTCAGCTCATCAAGGCCAAGGTTATTAGATATATAATAATATTAATAACCTCTCTAATAACCTTGCATCAAGGCGGTCTAAATTAATTCATGTAGCCTATATTTTTAGATTATATTGTATTTGGTCAAAGGCTATTTTTGTTCCAAATACTGAAGGCTACATCTATCTTGGAACCCCGTGATGATAAAAATCGTGTTTAGTATTAGATTGTAGTGAAGTCTCTCCTTTTTATCATATGAGTAGACTTTTTGTCTTCTCAAAGAAAATTTAATTTCTTTTATTTGATTTTCTATTTTCTTAGCAGAATAATCAAGCTTTCAATACCGACTTATTATCTTTAATTTTTGTTGATTTTTACATCTCCCACATAAGTTTTTCTTTTGCTAGTGTTGTTTAAACAAGATGTTGTTTTTCAAGATGTCGATTTTTTTATTTTATTCATAGCTCTAGTTTAGACCTTTGATTGAATTCGGTCTAGCCTTCAATTTTGTTTGTATGAAATTATGGCAAACAATAAATTCAGGTAATTGTTTAGTATCCGATACTGCTACAATTCATGGCCTATTTTTTGTAAGGCATCTAAATCACCTCTAAGGGTCGGTTCATGAGCTCGGGATTTACCCAAGTCCTAGACTGAAACGGATGGCTACAGTAGCATCGACAAACGTTCGTCTCGACAGGTTAGTGGGTTAGCAGCATAGAGAGCCCTTAGTACATAGTGTCGAGGCTAACGTTAGTCGATGCTACGGTGGCCACCCGTTTTAGTCTAGGACTTGGCTAAATCCCGAGCTCATGAACCGGCCCTAATTGTACCGTTTTTAAAGGGTGGAGACCCAAAGGACTTGAGTAATTTTAGACCAATTGCTATTCTATCCGCATTTTCCAAGGTATATGAGATGGCTGTTGCATCCAGGTTGGCTACTCATCTCGAAAATAATAAACTGTTGAATGAAAGTCAATATGGCTTCCGTAAAGATAAAGACATTGTGGGTGCTATTTACGAATTTGTGACAGAAATCTCACTTGCAATTGACAGGTCGCAGCATGCCGCTGGTATCTTCTGCGACCTCTCAAAAGCATTTGATTGTGTAAACCATGACCTACTACTAAAAAAATTAGGTTTTTATGGAATAGCTGGCACTGCTCTTAAATGGTTAAAGTCATATTTAAGTAATAGACAACAATGTGTGAGAGATAGGACCTCTTCAAAATCATCTTCGTTCACACAGGCCCCAAATGGAGTGCCTCAAGGCTCTGTTCTTGGACCTATTCTCTTCCTGGTTTACATTAATGATTTATCAAAAGTAACATCTCACACAAAGCTTATAATGTATGCAGATGACACGACTGCGCTGTCATCAAACCCCAACCACATTGCTTTGGCTAATGAGTTGAAAAATGCACTAACAACAATGTCCCAATGGTTCAAAGCAAATGGTCTATGCTTGAATTACAATAAAACACATTTAATTCAGTTCAGCTCCGCACGTAACTTAACAGCACCAAATAGAATAATCCTCCCTACAATTGAAGACAGATTAGAGCTATCCCCTTCAACAAAATTCTTAGGCCTTATAATAGATCAGGGTTTTCTTGGAGGGCAAATCAAAACCTTATAAAAATTGAATCGGGCATATTTTGTCATTCTTACTCTCTCCCATTCAGTTCATAAAAAAACTCTCTTGGCCGTTTATTATGCATATGTATTATGTATATTCCTATTTAAGTTACGGCCCAATATTCTGGAAACTCTACCGAGAGCCATAAAGTTTTCATTCTTCAAAAGAAGATATTAAAATTATTTGCGGATTAAGAGCTAGAGATTCATGCAGAGCACATTTTAAAGAACTTAAACTACTAACACTCCCATCTATCTATATTTACCAGTTATTAACTTTCGTTAAAATGAATACTCACAAGTTCCAACTTTGCACTGATACCCACGAATATAATACTCGTAATAGAAACTTGATAGCCTTCCCAATCCACCGTCGTGTTGCATTTGAAAAACTCCATTTTATTCGGTATGAGATATTTTAACAAACTCCCAGCAGACATAAAAATGTAGAATCAATACAATCATTTTAAACAAAGATAAAGAAAATGCTGTTAGAGAAAAACATATATATATACTGTTGCCGAATTAAAAAATTTTTTTGATTCGAAACGAAATAATTTATTTGTGACACACCAATGTTGATGACTCATCTTATATCCATATAAAATATTGTTATAATTGTATGTATAAATGTCTACTGTTTGACATATTTGATAATTTAGTTATTACATTAATTTAAAGCATTGACATGTCACCTACCATTTGATTAAAACTCAAAGTTTAATGTATCGTGACAATTGTGAAAATAAAATAAATAAATAAAATAAAAAATTGTAAGAATAGACAAAGAGCGTAGAGTAGAGTGGAGTAGATTAGAGTAGAGTAGCGTAAACGTATTCAAAACACACAAAACGCGAATTCTAGCGTAATCGTATTCAAAACAAACGCGAATACTCGCGTATTCTAGCGTATTGCACTGATCTGTGCAGAGAGAGAATAAGACAAACATAGAGAGTGAGAAGGAGGAGAGCGAGAAGAAGAAAGAGAAGAACAAGTAGAAGAAAGAGAAGAACAAGTAGAAGAAAGAGAAGAACAAATAGGAGAAGGAGAAAGAGAAGAAGATTTGTAGATGTTCACGTTATTTCATGTATCTTGGTGATTAATGAAGAAAAAATTGCAAAATTTTCTGCAAGATCTATTACAAGCTCTATTAGATAGCTTTTTTTTATAATTATTGCTTATGGCCTTATAAAGGTTGAAAAACAATTTATAGTTGACAACAGCCCAAATTAATAGGCATATCATTTTGAAGGTAAAGAATAGTTCTAAAACTTGTAGATTCATCATTTTCCTCTATCTGTTGCACAAAAAAATCTATTGAAAAAAAAATTTGTTTAATTTTTTCCAACTACATTTCTTGAAAATTCATAACTAATTCAATATGCATCATAGAGAAAAATATCAAATACAAAACTTGTAGAGAATTTTATTTTGAACATTTTTGTGGAAAGAAAACTCATATAAATCTTCAATATTGATCAAATTACAGGCAATCTAATAAATTATGCCGGCTTTCTTGTTTTTGAGAGTTTGCATACGCGGATGACTGGCCACCATGGATTTTCTCATTACATTAGTTCTAATGAAGATATCCCTGAGCATAGATCCCTGAGCCCACGGAAGGCCTTTTTTGGTTCATTTGGTTCATTTTCCTTGGAATAACTGTTGGTGAGTGTGTCTGCACTCGAATACGCGAGTATACGGAGAAAATGGTATGTCCGTATTGTATACGCTAGTCTACGCCCAATACGCTCTTAGTGTGTCTTACCTCTATAATATAATGCATGATTTTGTTTTAAAATATACGCTACTCGACAATATTTGTTTACTGTATTGAGGGGCAAGTCATATTTAATGAGAATATCGCAATTATCATCACAAATATCACTACTGCAAATGAGATATCTCTAATATTACTTCCGATACTGCTACTACGCACCCGTCTTGAGATTTCTCCAACGACTAGCCATGCTACTAGGTAGCATATTATTATTTAGCGTATGGCTTTTGTAAGTGGCATAGAGTGGTAGCAATTGAAAACTCAAATTTTAAACAAATGCTCCTTCAACCCCCCCCCCCCCAAAAAAAACCCATTGTTAGTAGCATGATTAGTCGTTAGGAAAACGCTTTAGTAGTAGCAGTATCGGATACTAAACAATTACCAAAAATTAAAGTGATCTATAAAAATATATTAATACCTGATACTCAATTAAGTGTGTGTTTTGCAGTTGGTAGACGACGATGAGGAGGTGTCTTCGTTAGGAGGTGGGCCGGGTGGTGCGGGAGTGGGGGTGGGAGGTGTGATTCCGCCCAAGTACGATCGGTCGGCCAAGCCGGTGACGTCATTCCTCCCCTCCCCCCAACTCAAGCCGCACGAGGCTGGCATCTACAGCAGCAACATTGTGAGTGATTTAAAAAAAATTGGAATCAGAAATACATTCATCAGCTTCATGATTCTTTCTGCATCGAAACTTGACAACTTTGAGTTGAAGTAGCTTACTAGGCCGTTCTGGTGCTCCTGCCACTCCACTGTTTTCACGAACATATTTGTTGTTTGTTGATTCTTCAAATAAGGGCAGCATTATCCAACTTTTCTCAACTCCTAACTGTTGTACGCCCATAGACTAAACATCAACTGTTGGCCGCAGTGCAAGAGGGTAATTGGTGGATGCTCGATTAACACGGTTTATCAAGAAGGCTGTGATAATTTTCTACATGTTCTATTATCTAGGCTAATTGATTTTGTTTAAGCTATAAGTAAATCATCTATCATCCAGGTAATAACCCAGCAGTGCGGCCTCAGCGTAACTCCCGATGAATCTTAGCCGTCAACTATCCTTTCAACATGAATCGTTTTACAGAAGTTCACAGTTGGTGGGTACCACGATTGTTGCAGTCATTGGCGTTTGAAACAAATTACCAAACTACTTCAGAATCGAAACATTGGTCCCTTTCGTTCAACTTTATAATGAATCAGTAAATGGCACTGCAGGCGTAGAAATATGCTTTGATGCACAACAATTAAAATGAAAACAAACTACTTGAGGAATAAGTCTTGTTTTCATGCAGCAATGTAAAAAAGAAACAAGTAGAGAACCATTTCTTATAGATTTGTATTATGTAGTAGGTCATTGTATTTTGTAATTTCAATTGACTTTTGAACTGATATGATTAATGTTTCATGCTTCATCAGATAACTAATCACACTAATTAATCGATAGTCTTACTTGTTCTTTATTCTTATCATAAATCTATTGGGTTTTTCAGCAATGGAATTGCAATGAAAGCTGTACATTCTTCAATATTCCTGCTTGATAGATCACTTGAAAAGGATAAGATGAGAAGATTTTGTTCGTAGGGATGCTTCAGCAACATAGCACTCAATCAGGCAAGTAAAAATATTTAAAATTTCTGCCATTACTTTCCTTCTCTCACATCATTTCTATGAATTTGCTTCACATTGTATAATTTATGTACTATTACAGAGTGATTGCAGCGGAGCCCGATTCGCGTTGCCAGATGCAATTGATGAAAAATCCCCACTATAAGTAGTTGGGATTTTTCATCAATTGCATCTGGCAACGGTGGGTCGGGCTTCGCTGCGGCACTCGGTCGCAGTAACGAAAAACCACCTAAAGTTGTATATTTTGCTATTTCAATATTGGTCTAGAATTTAAGACGATACATTTTTGTAATGTACATAAAGTAATTAATTTTATATCTTTTCCTTCCTAATGAATTGATCAAATTAAATATATAGTAATAAACATAGCCGTGCTTTCAAGATTTATTTGGAGTGATTATTTTTTGGATGATTATGCTTCTTTTCATTTGAATAGGTGATAACGTTCAGATGATCACCGATTGTTTGTTTTTCTCACATGAGCGCTGCTATCAAAAGTCTCAGTCTCTATGAAGGCGTTTGTACAAAATAGCATTTTCCATTAAATTTAATTTTTTCTATGGAAATAATCTTGAGTACAGCTAACTTGTGAGGTTACTACAATAGACATGGAGTGATATACAGTGATGCAGCAAACCATGATTTGCTTGTCAAGTGTGGTAGTACCTTATTAGGACTTATAAGCTGTTCAATCCAAGGTTATTTATTGGATAGAGTTTGATGAAAATTTGATTGTTTACCAATTTTACTGATTTTGGTAGTTTATTGGCGTGTTTTTCTTGTTTTTAAATATTAGTTATTTTCAAACTGTTCTTGATTACCTTGTATAACATTCAACTGAATATGCTTGTATTTAATCGAAAGAAATTCCAAACTATGTGTTGTGATCCTTTTTTGTAGGATAGATCACAATCATAATATGTATAAGCTGTTCCTATTCAAATGAATATTGACTTTTAAGTCTGCCCATGAGTATTGAGTACTCAAATATATGTTTATTCTTCATAGTCAACTAGAAACTGAAGTGTTTTTTCCAATTGGCTTTTGAAATTAAACTTTTTAGGTTTTTAAAATTAAAAACCTAAAATATGAGTGGCTTCAAAAAACTGTATGCTGAATCCAGCCAAGCTCCGTTCATTGCCTGTAGACCGATTACATACAGTAGCATTCACAATAATTATCCCAACAATTTTTAGGTAAAAGTTCTAAAATGCTAGGTACTATATATGAAGTATAGATTGCTTGGTAACAGTAATAGAATGATAACATTATAACTTATTGGTACAGTAATAGTAATAAGCTATTTAAAAATAATTAACAGAAAGTTGAATGTCATTTCAATTAGTTTTCACATTCCGGTTAACAAATATTTTTGATTTTCAGATGAAATTTTCCTGACCAAGAAATTCTTCACCTCCTTCGCCTCAGCGTTTTGCTGCGCCAGTATTTCGTTGTATTATTTGCCTGTATTCATTTCCAAAGAATTGAATTTTCTTGAAATTTGAAGAAATTCATAGTGTGACGCCGATGATCTTCACCTTCAGGAATGGTATTTATTTGAAAGTATAGTATGGTTGTAATTTCATCATTATGGGTATTATAGTTATCAGTAAGTATTGAGTGATTAGGGCAGGGCATTACTTATTCATAACAGATTGTAAGAATAATGTTTAAATCATTTATATTATCATTTGTAGCTGTATTGTTTCATACTTTTACAGTTTGATTGTTTTCAAAGTTGTGATATTCATTTCAAATTATCTGGAATTTTAGCTGACACTCTTGTTTGCTTGTATTTGAATAAGTAGGTAAAAATTAATATTCCACTTATCAGATTGTAAAAGTAATGTTGCAATCATTTGTATTATTCGTATAAGTATTTTTTCATACTTTGACAGTTTGATTGTTTTCAAAGTTGTGATATTCATTTCAACTTATCTGGAATTTCGGCTTACACTTCTGTTTGCTTGTACAGTATTCGAATAAGTAGGTGAAAATTAATTCCACGTATCAGAATTTTAATCATTTTACAAATTTACTATATGAGTGGATGACACCTCTACTAAATATGTAGGGCATTCCATGAGCCATCTACTTTGTACTGCATTTGTTAATACTTTTACACCTTATATGAAGTTTTATGTGCTACCAACCATCGATTTGCTACTACATGGTCGTTGATCATTTTACTCGAAGTAGCCTAAGCATATACTCACAAAGAACAAAGAATTGAGCATTCATGATTAATCATAATTAATGATTTCATGATTAATTAATCCACAGTAAATTAACTCTAATATATATAATTATTATTAAACTACCGTAATAATAAGATGGTATATTAACTTCCAATCGGAAGGCAGTTGATTCACTTAAATTTTGTGTTCCTCAGGAACTCTCCCACAGGAATTATTCCACTCTAATAACTTGTAAAATTATATTTCACTTCTACAGGGTGTTTCAGAACTCCCTACCAATACTCCAGGGTATTGTTCCTGGGTAAAAACCATATCTAAATATCGTATTTAAATTGTCCAGAAGTCCTTAGTTACCCACACAGCTGCCATTTTGTTTTTTTCACTTATTATTTTTTATCTCAATAATCAACATTGATTTGCATCAACATTCATGACAACCAGACAAATCTACAAAAAAATTATGACAATTTTTCAAACCCAAAAAACAAAATGGCGGCCATTTAAAATTTTGTTTCTTGAATAACTCGAAAACCGTTGATATTACGAAAATTTTACAAGAATAACTTTTTTCAGTAAATTCAATTACAAATCGATTGAAACCTTATTTGGTGAGATTGGACCAATATGATATGGCAGCTTTTGTTATAGGTGACCTCTGGAGGTTAGTTGCACTCCTTTTTACTGTCTTTAAAATCCACACAGAATTATCTAAAATCGCTTAAAAATAACATGCAAAGCAGACGGAGACCTGTTGCATTGTTGTTACAGACTTTGGCCGCAAGCTAGGATGCACTGCAACTAGCCTCCAGCGGTCACCTATCACTAAAGCTGCCATATCTCAGTCAATATTGGTCTAATCTTAACAAATAAGGGATCAATCGATTTGTAATTAAATTTACTAAAAAACGTTATTCTTGTAACATTTTCGTAATATCAACGGTCTCCGAGTTATTCAAGAAACAAAATTTTAAATGGCCGCCATTTTGTTTTATGGATTTGAAAAATTGTCATATTTTTTTTGTAGATTTGTCTAGTTGTCATAAATGTTGGTGCAAAGTTTCAATTCCATATGTTACACCGTTATTGAGATAAAAGATAATGAGTGAGAAAAACAAAATGGCAGCTGTGTGAGTAATTGAGGACTTCCGGACAATTTAAATATGATATAGATATGGTTTTTACCCAGGAACAATGCCCTAGAGTATTGGTAGGGAGTTCTGAAAAACCCTGTATTTCGATCAATGGTACCCGATTTCGGAAGCACAAAAGATAGTAGCATGATATATACACCTACGTGAAATAATAATGTGTTCATTAATAATAAACTTTTGAATTCAATCTTTATTGGCTTTATAGCTAAAAATCTTGAGAAAATTAACAGTTTCTCAAGCATTTGCTGTGAACCCAACGGTGTGAGTTAGCGTATCTTAATCCGAATATTTACATATCTACATCTAAAAAAAGTCCACATAAATATTTAAAGCTTTGATGAATGTGAAGACTGATTTTTTCCCCTTTTGTTTCTTCGTTCTTCACTTTCCATTCTTTGTTTCTCATTCATGTAATTAAGTCTGATGAATTTTCTCGTACAAGCAAATTTCTTTGAAATTCTATCATTCACTTGGGGGAATGTTTTCTTCAGAATTTTTAAAAAGCTTTCAATCCCTCTACTGGTGTTTGAAACCGTATTCCCATGAATCCTCATGAACATGTCATTCGCTTGCTGTATTATTTTCGAAAATTCATCAGTGGGGCATGTTAAACCCCTTCTACTCAGAGATTCAATCCAATCACTGTATTGAATTGAATTGAATTGAAAACATCTTTATTCATAATCATGTACAGATACAATGAGAACAGTGTCAATATTCATATAAATAAACAAAACATAACAGATAATAAAGAACAGTCATAAAACATCAGTCAGATCTGTAAACTCTTGTAGGGAGTACAGAGACAATAATATCATGTATTCCTTGTGTCTCATTCTTAATTTTTTAATATCCTCTATTGATTGCAATTCTAGAGGCAGCATTGTGAAATATTTCATACCCATGTAATGCGTCTTTTCCTTAAAAAATTCCAACCTGTGTTTCCGTAATTCTCCCAAATCTAGTATTATAGCCACGAGTCTCATTTCTTAATTCTTCTACAGGATAATTCTTTAGGTAAACTGTTAGAGTAGATAGATTCTTAACTGGGCATCAGTCTCTCTTTGAATGACGTATCCTGCATTCCTGCATCATATTCCAGGGCTTCTTCATATCCCAGGTATGAATACCGATCTCGATAAAACCGATGAATTGCAATCATAAACCGATGAATAGCTATCATAATTTGACTTCTGACACAGTGTCTGGTGAGATGTTGTGATATTTATAATACATAATAAAAACACTAGGATGTAGTAAAAAAATATCACTGTATTTGGTAGAATTTACAAACATGTTTGTTTTAAACAAATTATTAGCGGTAAATTGAAAATTAGGGTTCTATTTATAACAAAGTGAAAAGTTACAAGAACATTTTATGTAAAGAATTGAAGATACAAGAATATAATAAGTAGAAAACTTGAAAATAAATGTACTGACTTCAAGTTGGAGAAAAATCTATAACTTACTTTCTTACTTGCTCCCATGGCCATTGATACCCTAGTAGGGTTTTAGCCGCGCCAACAATTTCCCTCCATCTCTCTCGGACTTGTGCCTCTTCCATTGTCGTTCCCATTCGGTTTGACATCTGCTCTTATGCTATCCCACCATCTAGTTCGAGGTCTTCCTGGTGCTCTTCTCCCATCCGGATTCCCCTGTCCTACCTCCTTCAAAAGCGTGCCCTGTTCTCTTCTCACTACATGTCCCATCCATCTCAATCGCCCAGCTCTTACAAGGGCCGATATGTCCTTGTCTTTATATAATTTTCTAATTTCTTCATTGTGCCTCCTTCTCCACTCTCCGTTTTCTAAAACTGGGCCAAAAATTTTCCTCAGGACCTTGTTCTCAAATACAATCAGTTTCCTTTCCTCCTTCTTATTCATTATCCACGTCTCTGCACCATATATCAACACTGGTCTTATAATTGTATGATATATTTTAAACTTTGTTTGCTGTGATAGTAATTTTGAGGAAAGCAGCTTGTTACACGCATATAGACTTTTATTTGCTTGGCTTATCCTATGGTCTATTTCTGTTTCTTCATAATTCTTACTAGAGATCATTACACCCAAATATTTAAACACTTCAACTCTCTCAAAAATATGGTCTCCAATCGACACTGAGTCTGCTTGTTGATTGGGGTCCCTTGTTCATTTTCAAACCCATTTTTCCTGCTTCTTGTTCAAAAGTAGTGACTAGTTCCACAAGGTCTTCCTTTCTTTCACTCAAGATGGCTACATCATCAGCAGAAAAATCTATAAGTTGCAAATAATTGGAAACACAGGAATAGAACTGTGAGCTATATATGTAAAAAATTTTGTCAGAAAGTTAGATATGATAAGAGCCAGGAATATAAGGGTAGAGTATGAATTGCAAATTTAGTAAATTTATTAGTGAAGTTGAGTACTAGAAAAAGGAGCAATATATCATGTGATTACAGAAAGGAGGGGGGGGGGGTGGTTGAGGTTAGGTAGATGTGAGTTTGATTATGTTGTGATTGATATAAATTTGGTCATTTAGACATATGGTATTCTGATCTTTGGTTGCTCTATGGATTTCTATTGCTTCGAGTGTATCTAAAAGTTCAAGGTTATTAGTAATCTAATAACTTTGCTAAAAGTTTGCCTTTGGTTTGGAAGTGAAGGAATTCAGTGTTTGTTATGCTACTGTTGTGGTTGTTTATGATGAGATGTTCTGCAAAATTAGATTCTCCTGTACATCCTGATAGTATTTTGAAATGTTCTCTGACTCTAATATTGAAAGATCTAACAGTTTGGCCTATGTAGATAGCTGGACAGTCAGAGCACTTGAGTTTGTAAACTCCACTCTTGCTCCAATTATCAATTCTGTCCTTACTTTTGCTGAGAAAGTTGGCCAATAGCGGTTTTGTCGTGAAGGAAGTTTTGTAATGGTTTTTGATTAGGATTTCGTTGATGTGTTTAGAGACTTTCCCCAAGTAGGTGATTTTGATCCAGTTTATCTGTTCATTACTGTCAGCTATTTTTGTTTTGTAGATGTCTTGTAAAGCAATTCTCCTGTTCATTTTAGTTATGAGTTTGTCTACCAGTTTGGTGTCATAACCATTAGTAGAGGCTAGGTATTTAATAGTGTTTATTTCTTTTTTGAAATTGTCAGGGTTCATTGGTGTTTTTAGGGCTCTGTGTATAAGACTGTTGAAAGATGCTACTTTATGGGAAAATGGATGGCATGATGCATTAGGAATTATGAGATCAGTGTGGGTTGATTTTCTGTATATTGAAAAGTGATGTTTGCCATAACAGTGTGAAATGCTGAGGTCTAGGAAGTTAATGGATTTATTTTGTTCAGTTTCTAGTGTGAATTTGATATTAGGATGGAATGAATTGAGGAATGAATGAAAACTTTGAAGTTGTCTTTCTGTACCTTTCCAGAGACAAATGATATCATCAACATACCTGAACCAATAAACAATGTTTTTTATATGGGGTGATTCACTAAGAAAAACATTGTGCTCAAATCTGTTCATGAAGAGCTCTGCAAGGAGTAAAAAATCTCTTAGAAAATACAAAATTTCCACTATTTTTGGTGTCTTGTACTCCTGATTAAGTCAACCTAATTATATATCACATCTTTCATTGAATCCTATAAAAGAAGAGTTTCTGTTTCGAACTGCAAGTTAAATACCAAAATACCATTCATCATATGATTCTGCTGCATTAAACACAAGCCACACGTCCAATTTCCTGTGATTTATCATTACTGTACATACTCATATCTCTATTAGGAATGTAAAATAATTATACAGGTAACATTTGGTCTGGAAATGGCCTGCAGAAGAGTTGAAATAAGTGAGAATTGAGCAAATCATTCATTTGCGTATCTACAATAGTTTTTTGTCAGCTCCTTAATACTTGAACAATGTAGTAAGTTTGATATATAATAGACTTGTCAGATAGGATAGGCTAAATTATAATTTTTATGGGATGAACTTCAATTTATCTGAGAATTGAATGCTAGTCTAGGTCTAAAGTGGTCCACACGAAAATGAAATGCTCAAGGTGAAAAATTTCTTTTGACGCCGCCATCCTTCTCTCCCAGCAGGGTTGCCTATTGTGTATAGACTATAGAGTGAGGGGTGGAAGACTTTGTCACTATAGTGGCAACAGTGCACAGTGAAACCTGTGACCTTGAACATTTCATTTTCGTGTGGTCCACTTTAGTCAGCTCCGACCCTACCTTGCAAAACGCTTAGTAAATGCTATGTTGGCAGCCTGCTCAGAGTGTTACATCAGTGTGCTGGTCAGATTGTCGAATGCTTTCAAATTCAAACTAACCTTAACATTCATTATTGGTTGATCATTATCTTTTTGTGAAAACACTCTAGGATACAGTTTGATCAATGAATTTTCATGCTCATTGTGAGAGATTGACATACAAGAATTCACAGTTTCTCTAATTGACTGAGGTATTATAGCATTAGCCCAGTTTGGTGAGACAACTGATAGCCAGTCCCTACCTAAAATAGCCTGGCATGAGACATCGCTAATTACAATAGCTGATAATTTTGTACAAGAATTTCCATATGTAACTGTGACTTCACACTTACCGAGAAAATGGAGGGGATTGTTATTCACACCTCCAATCACCCCAATGTATGGTACTAATTTAGACATAATATGCAACTTATTTGCGACATTAGCACTTAGAATCGAAACAGAGCTACCTGTATCAACCAAGAATTCGACAGGCTGATCATTAACCACTAAATTCACCAATAATGAACAAGAATTTGACATAGACTTCTCTAAAACACTGACACAATTTTCACTTGACACTGATGTGCGCGAAGGCGGTTGAGAAACCATGCAATTCACACGCTGTTGACAGAAGTCGGACACATGGCCGGGATTTCCGCAATGGTGACATACGTTATTACTGTATATAATTGTACTATGGTCTTATCTCTAAGTCCTTGAAAGCTGTAGTTTATATTCTCTATTATTTCGTAGCAATGACTTCCCAACATGCAAACATGATGAATTATCAATATTCTATTATTGTCTAGGGAACACTTCAAAGCATTACGATTATGTTCTTATTATTCTTATTATATGGTTCTATCAAATATATTAGAGGCAAGATGACCTCAGATATTTTCTTTTTAATTATTATACAGATCAGAGGCGTATTCAATTTGCTATTGAAAGAAATTAATAATATTGTTGTTTGTTGAAATGAAAAATTAGATCTAAGTCATGAAAAGATTTTATTTTATTTTGTAGTTATTGTGATATCAATGGATATTTATACAATTTTCAATTGATGGATACTGATATCTTGTAAAAAAGGGTGGTCTATAATATTTTTTTCCAATATTAATGCATATGTATACGATAAATTCAACATGTTCCTACAATGAAATGAAATTATCTGTAATTGGGGATAACTGTATTGTACTATTATTTTTATTATTGATATAATGCGATGGTAAGTGAGAATATGGAACCAATTTATTATAATTTAATTGACAAATGTATATATAATGGTAGAAATGAAAATAGAAATATAACGCCTGATGATGCCCTCCAATTTGTATTCAGAGATGCGCAACGCTTCCTTAAAGTAGTTCACATTAATGCTGAGAATCTAATTGTCCATTTTGATATTGTCAATGAGTTATTTAAAGATGGATCGGTGGACATTGTGGCAGTGAGTGAGACTTGGCTTAAACCGGAATTTCCTTCATCGCTGATCAACATACCGGGCTTTCATTTCTTTCGGAATGATAGAATTTTCAAAGGAGGTGGGGGAGTAGGTATATACGTGAAAGATTGTCTGACTGCTAAAATATTACTTACTTCAGATGGTAACGCTGTTGGTAGGCCGGAATTTATCTTTTTAGAAGTTGGGTCAGGGTTCCGTAAGTTGTTGGTGGGCTGCGTGTACAGACCTCCAAAGATAGGTTTCATCACCGATGTAGAAAACGCCATTAATTCACTAATTTATAATCATTCTAACATTGTAATAATGGGGGATTTTAATACGGCATTGGAATACAATAGTTATGATAAACATAATTTATTCAGAGTTGTCACTTCTATAAGTGGAGGGATTCTGCCTCTAGGTCCCACCTACCATACTGCAACTTCAGATAACACGCTAGATCTAATTATCACAAATAATTATAATATAATAATGAATTTTGGCCAGCTCCCAGTTCCTGATATCTGTCAACATGATCTTATATTTGCCACACTTAATTTAGATACGCCTAAAAACATAAAAAAGACGGTGACATATAGAGATTTTAAAAATGTAAATTGGGATGCGCTGAAGATTAATGCTTATAATATAAATTGGAATCCTCTGTTTTGTGCAAATGAAATAGATGATAAAATTGAGTATCTGAACAATAAACTGACTGAATTGTATGATAAATTTGTCCCGTTCAAAACTATTAGCGTTAAAAATCCCCCTGCCCCTTGGCTAACTCCTGCAAT
Organism: Laodelphax striatellus; assembly: GCA_017141395.1. Lineage (NCBI taxonomy): Eukaryota > Metazoa > Arthropoda > Insecta > Hemiptera > Delphacidae > Laodelphax > Laodelphax striatellus. The sequence goes on along the minus strand of CM029530.1, from coordinate 30,819,016 downwards.
AAAAGATATGATGAAACAAAGAGACAGGATTAAAAGATACCATCGACAATATAGGAGATTGGAGGATTGGCATAGATATAAAACACTCAGGAATAGAACAAGACAAGAAATCCGTAATGCTAAGTTACGTTATTATCACTCTTTGCTGAATAACCCGGCAAATCAGAACGAGATTTGGTCTAACTGTCGGAAATTTAGATTCATACCCCCCAAAAAAGAAATGGCATCAAAAATACCACATGACTTGAATATGCTCAATAACTTTTTTCTCTCATCGCCATCTTTAAATTCAGTTAACAGAAACTTGAATATTCAATCTGCAGTAAATTATTACAATTTAAATCGAGATCAGGAAAAACCTCAATTCAACTTCACTCCAGTAACAAGTGATGATATATTGGAAGGTATCAAACATGTTTCACAAGCATCCAAAGGGTCAGACGGTTTGTCTGCCAAAATGATACTTAATATATTCGAGGCAGTCAGTCTAGTGTTGTTGCATATATTCAATTTTTCACTGGGACAGGGGTCATTTCCCTCTAAGTGGAAGGAAGCTATTATCAGGCCTATTCCCAAGGTCACCAACCCCACTGATCTTAAACATTTTCGACCCATCAGCCTACTTTGTACGTTATCAAAAGTTTTGGAGTTCCTAGTTCAACGACAAATTTCTTCTTTTTTGCATATAAATAATTTGTTTGATACCTATCAATCAGGTTTTCGTCCGGGACATAGTACATAGTACATGCACAGCTTTGATTAAGGTGTCAGATGATATCCGTAAAGCAATGGATGAACGTAAAGTGACCGTATTATGCCTTATCGACTTTTCAAAGGCCTTTGATTCCATTATTCACCCTGTATTTTTAGCTAAATTGAATTTTATGAATTTCTCAGAAACTTCAATCAAATGGTTCTCGTCCTATCTAAGTGATAGGAAGCAGAGGATAATTATCTCTCAAAAAGAGATGTCTGACTGGGCATTTCTGGTGGATGGGACTCCCCAAGGATCTAGTCTATCACCTTTAATTTTCACAATCTATCTACTGGAAGTGTCTAAAAATTTCATTTTTTCCTCCTATCATATTTTTGCTGACGATCTGCAAATATATATTCACACAGAGGTTGACAATATAGAAGAGTCAATGATAAAATTAAATCAGGATATTAGTAGACTGGAGACGTGGTGTGCTGAACATGGTCTCATTATAAATCCAAAAAAGACCCAGAGCATGCTAATCGGATATCATAAACTTCTTAAAAGAGTGGATAAGAATGCACTTCCCAAAATTAAAGTTATGAATGAAGAAATTGACTTCATAGATGTCGCCAGGAATCTGGGAGTTTATTTCAACTCAACATTGACCTGGTCTGATCATGTTCTTCAGGTCGCTAGGAAAGTGAATGGGATCCTTTACCAGCTGAATAGGCGCAAACATCTTATCCCCACGGGCGTTCGTATCACTCTCTTTAAATCATTGATTCTCCCAATTATTGATTATTGTGGGCCAGTATATTGCGACATTACTGCAGTGCTGGCTCACAAATTACAGGTTGTGTTCAATAATTGCATTCGTTTTATATTCGATCTGAGATATGATGATCATGTATCTGATCACATCAAATCAATCAAGTTAATGAAATTAAATGTTCGTAGAGAGTATATGATTACGTGTATGGTCTTCAAAACCTTGCATGATGGGTCGCCGGGGTATCTAGCGGGCGAGTTCAACTCTTTAAGAGAGGTTCATGGGCGAACCACCAGACAGGGTCATAATCTCCTTCAAATTCCTAGACACAGAACAGACATGTACAACAAATCGTTTTTGGTTTCAGCAATTCGAGCTTGGAACCTTCTTCCTATTGATATAAAAGCTAAGTGTTCAGTGGGGGCATTAAGGGAGGCGTTGTGGACATTTCTGTTTAATAAATAGATATTATTGAATCCAGTATTTTTATACACCAATAAGATTTGAGGATTCATTCGCCGCAGTCCTCAGAATTAATTTAGAATTATATTTTTTTGCTGGACATAACTCCTAGTTTTCTTAAAATTGAATTTCCTTTTGAAGTGTGCCTTGCCAGCAGTACGTTATGTTGGGACGTACGCGCCATTGGAGGTTGGTCAGCGCCTTGCTAAAACCAGTGCCTCGAGGGTGACCCGTCGATACTCTCGAGCATCAGCCGAAACTGAGCTAAATTGTGGCAGAGAGTACTGGCTGTGTAGCTCCTCGTTGATGGTCTGTATCGTGGTGAGGCCTTGGATGTTTCGAACGCCTGGTTGGTCGGGTTCTGGTTGGAGCATCGCTATTTGGGCCGGTACTCCGTACTCAGATAGACTAGGAAACGAGATCGTAGTCATCTTAAAAGTAGAGAGTGACGATAGCACCTCGGACGTTCTGCGTAGCAGATCAAAGTTTAGTCCGGTGTTGTGTGGGTGGTTTTGAATTTCGCCCGCACTAATGCCGCAGTCGATGATGGCAGCATAGGATTCGGCGCGATAATTCTTCGTTGGTCGATACCCAAGTAGATTGACATTTGGGTGCGTGTTTGGTGGTATACCAGGTGGTTCCCACGGACCAACGTTTTGGTTTTGTGCTGTAATGAGAGCAGCGATCGCGATGCCTAAGCACGGAAGCTCTTCATACAGATTGTGATTTTCGACGTCGATTTGAGCGCCGAAGTTCCCAGGTACCTGGAGGTTCTGCCATTGAACGACAGTTGTAGGTAATGGTGGGAATGTTGGCTTGAGCGTTGTGCCCAAAGCCGTCTTGACTCGACCGAGTAGAAGGAGTTGGAGCCTGAGAGGCTCGGGAACCGTGAAAGATTCCAGTTGGAGCATCTCCAGGATGGTCACTTCTTCGGGAGTGAGTTGTTGTTGATTGCGCGATTTCAGTGCAATGATTCTAAACCACAGCATGGCAGTGGAGTAGTAGTCAAGCTCTTCTGGAATCAAGCGCTTGGTCAAGTCCGGTTTGTTGATTGTCAGCTGCGTGTAAGTGTCGCGTGATAGCTGAGTAATCGTGGGGGCTGCCGGCGAGAATGTTTCTCGCAAGTGGAGTTCGCGCTCGGTGACGTTATGTACAAACGCCGAGTCAGCGAAGGGCGAGCCCGTTTTGAGAGCCTGCTTGGATGCATCGTGTAGCGCTGTTGGCTTGTTGATGGTCCGGGGCATGACTCTTGGTGCCTGGCCTTGGTTTTTAGAGGCTTGAGGCGGTTTTGAGTCCTGAGAAGGACTGCTTTGGTCTTTGCCTTTCCAAAGGTTAGGCGCAGACGGATTCTGTTGTTTGTCGGGATGACCTCGGTAGCCCTTAAGGGCACTTTCAGTTTTATCCATTTCAAACAGAGAATCGAAGGCTTTTGATGTTGTAATAAACATCATTCCTTACATAAAATATTTTGAAATATTGTTTCATAAAGTAGCACTAGCAAACTTTTAGTTTTGAGAAAAATGTTTATAATCAGGTATGACTTATTTTTATATATGTTCTTGTAACTGAAATGCATCGTTAATTTTAAGTTTCTCATAGCTCTAGCTTGAACAGAAATGTATTATATTGCTAAGGTTTAGGTGTAAGAAAAAACTTTGTAGTTTTAACCTAGATCAAATAAAATTGATTCATTCATTCATTCATTCATTCATACCCATTGCTTAGCAGGACAATCTTGTGGTGAATGACGGACGAAGCAGGAACAACATATTTTCCGTTGATTTGGACCTTGACCTTGGATAGGCCTAGGCAACTGCGAGCGATAACGACCCCCTGGTATGGAACTCAAGCGATAATAACGCTCGCCGGATGCACGGCCCCTGTGCGGAGATGAAAAACGGCCCCTATGCGGTGATGGGAGGCGATAAGACTGCATATGCGCTCCACGGCCAATATAACCTGACCTAGCGTCATAGGTTGATGACGGCAACACGCCTGGTTGCTGGTGAAGGTTAGAATTTGCCAGATTGATGGTAGGCGTAGAGGAATCAGCATAAGAGTCAGACTTGGAACCAGCGATAAGAATATTGTTGACTTCACCACATCCATTTCATACCCAATACTGCAAGCATCTTCAAAAGTTAGTGTGTCTTTTTCTGATAGGAGATGACTGACCATTGTTAAGTTGTATTTAGCAGCCCTGAGACAAGACGATCACAAAGTGCCTGATTTAAAAAAGTATCGTAATGACATTTTTGAGCTAACCTCTTTATTTTGGAAATATAGTCTTGTAATGATTCCCCTATCTTTTGTTTTAGAAGGTTGAAATTGTAGCGTTTTGGAATTATTTTGCACTTAGCGACATACTTATTATGCAATACAGTTACACATTGTGAGTAAGTAGCTTTGTCAAGCTCTATAAGCGCAAGTAAAGTTTTAAACTCTGCATAAACAGAGGGCTGGAGATTAACACAGTAATGACTTTTTTGCAATTTGTCGTCCTTCACTTCATTTATATGAAAAAACAAATCAAGTTGTTCCACAAAAAAAATTCAAACAAATTCAAACAAATCAAAATTCTTGACATCAGGGTCAAACACTGGTGGTTTAGACATGTTGACAGACTTTATAACCGTGACCAATAATACCTAAGTCCGCGAGGTAATACATTCACAAAACTGTTCACATATATATCAGATAACATAATTAAAACAGATAGTTCAACATGAGACTGGACACCAGGAACACGAAAAACGAGCTAGAACCACCCAGCAAGGACATGAAAACTGTTAGACGCCAGAATTTCACAAAACTGTTCACATATAGATCAGATAACATAATTAAAACAGATATAGTGCGATTCACGTCAAGAAGTCAGCATTGTTTATATGAGGATCATTGATGCCAAGTTTCATTGAGAGAGAAAGAGAAAACAGCACCAAACGTGTTTGTTGGGACTGTGTGCGACAACAATGCACAGTGCGGCATTTATGCACAGTGCAAATAGGATAGAAACATCAGCAACTGCCTTGTGCTGAACAAGGATAGCAAACTCCCATCTAAGCAATGCTGACTTCTTGACGTGAATCGCACTATAGTTCAACATGAGACTGGACACCAGGAACACGAAAAACGAGCTAGAACCACCCAGCAAGGACATGAAAACTGTTAGACGCCAGAATTTCACAGATAGCCTAGACAGTTCAAAACGTGCGCAATCACACAACAAAAACAAATCCATGTATCCTCGTCACCAGATAATATGTATTGTAACAATCGGGCTCTGTGTTGTCGAAATTAACATAGGCTAATTTCTTACCCTGATTGCACCTTCGGAGCTGAAGATGAATTTTAGGCTAACAGAGAGAGACGCCTCATGTCTCTTTCTATCACCCTAGACTTCAACTCCAGAATACAACAATAAAATAGTCTATTGAGTCTCAGAATTTAGGAAATCCAGTGAAGAACAGAATTGTGAATAAGCATACAATTTTATTTATCATTCAATTGCATCATCGTGCTCATTTCAGAAAACATTTCATAATATTGTTTCATTGAATATATTCCAGAAGATTGAAAGTATCTCATGATAATCCTTAAATTATAATAAACTATAATGAAATAATATTTGTTCCATTTTGTATGGAAAGATCTCACCAATATGCCTCGTGTTAAATTCAGTTCACTTTTCACAGTTCAAAATACAGTAGAACCCCTCATATCTGGCCGCTACGGGACCGGACCCCTGGCCGGATAACGATTTGGCCAGATAAACCAACCTAATATAAAAAACGAAAATTTAAACGTGATAGGGTCAATGTGGGTAATTGTGAATGGATTTGACCATTTTGGCGGAAAATATCAATTTAAAAAATAACTAAAAGAGATAGTAAAGTTTTGACCAGTCCTATGAAGTTTTATGTATCCAATGCTTTGTATTTGATATAGGATGTATTTCATCAGGCTTTAATTAAATATTTATTTGACGTTCACAATTACCCGGTCAGCATTCACAATTACCCACTATTCTGGGGTAAATGTGAATGGCATCATCAAAAATACTAGAAGCTGTATTACAGCTCAGTGGGGTAATTGAGAACAAAGCCTGAATCAAGCTGTTCACAAATCACTCACTTTCATAATTCTATGATGAAAACTTTTCAAAAAATCTAGATTTTCTCAAACCGCTGCAAATTTTTTGAAAATCGTAGGGTAAAAATAAATGTTGACACATGTTTGTAAATGAAGCAAACAATGTAATATAGGGTAATTAATGATAGGTAATGATAAAACAAAAGTGTTTGAAGGCTCATAAGCCAATTCACACTTCAAAAAATTGTCAAAATCAGTATAGTCGTATAAGTCTCATATAGTTTCATCAAATCAGTATAGTCTCAAAATCAGTATATAGGCTCATAAGCCAATTCACACTTCAAAAAATTGTCAAAATCAGTATAGTCTTGCAAAAAAGGTAGGCACAGTTAGTCCTCTTCACATTTCATTAACTGTCACAGCGCCAGGAAACTTATAAACTATTTGTCTGTTTTTGTAGATAACTTCTGGTTGTGGAAGGACTCCTAAGATATCGAAAATCTCTACACTAAAGACATCATTTGTCTTTTCAATGAACTCGGTGGATTGGAAATTACACTTTCTTAGTCCCTGCAATATTATCTCACCATCTTCATCATCCACCTTGGTGATATGACAAACATATTTAAAATGAGTAGCTTTCCTCAAACCACCTTTCACGTCAACCAAAACAAAATTTCCAACTTTAATGTTTTGTTCAAAAATCGGGTCTCGAGATCCACTGCATCTGCACTTTCCATTTCACTTTCTTGTAGGTAGTCAGTTAGACTCTGCTCTTCATCATCTGTGTCTAGAAGTAGGCCTACCATGGAAATGTCACTTTCATCACTGTCTGTGTCCTTGTTTCTTTCAACTTTCTTTTTCTTTTTAGGTTCTTCATCATTTAGTTGGTTTTCATTAACTTTGATATTTGTCTCAATTTTCCTTGTTTGTTCTCTTGTCTTCTCCTGACATTTTTTCTTGGCCTTGGTTCCTTTGGATACTTTAGCTTTACCTTCCTGAGCTGATTTTAATCTTTGTAGCACATCTTTATTGGTAAGTACCTCTCCGTAAGTTTGTTGTTTTAGTCGTGCAATTCTCTCTTTCTTTTTATCAATATTTTCTTTGTTGAGTGGAATCAAAGATGCCGGCTTGTACTTATCTGAGTGGCTTATTATTTGTGAGGAGAAAAACTCCATAATCTCTCTTGTTGTTTCAGCAGCTGGATTTGTTGTTTCAGCAGCTGGATTTGTTGTTTCAGCAGCTGGATTTGTTGTATCAGCATCTGGATTTGTTGTTTCAGCAGCTGGATTTGTTGTTTCAGCAGCTGGATCGATTTGAGTGTCACTTTCATTTTGTAGGCCTATGTCCTCACTGTTCGAGATATCATCACTGACAGAGATGTCCTCAATGCTTGGAGCTGGCTCTCCTGCAAGTCTTTTTCTGTATGCTGTCAACTCCAATGGATCAAAAAGATGTTCTGGGAATTTATTTCTATCTGGAGGGTACAGTCCTGTACTGCTAAAACCACTTCTAATATTGTTTGGTCGCATAGCTTCTTCCCAAACTTCAGATAAAAGTTGACTGAACATCTCCTTTTGTAGTGCAGAATGTTGTAGGCCAATTCTTGATTTTCCATAATCAACGAGTTTCTTCTCCCATTCTGTTTTCAGTGGCAAAAACACCGTTTTATCTAAAGGTTGCAACTTGTCTGTTAAGTGACTTGGAAGTTTGATGAGACAGATTCGGTTTTCTGTTGCTTCTTCCACAATCCTGATGCTAATATGACTTTTGTGGCCATCATAGCACAGGACTGCGGTTTGATCAAGCATTCCAGTACGCTCCCTTACCTTTTTCACATGAGGCACAAACCCATTTTTGAACCAGTAGAAGAATGTGGGCTCTTCCATCCATCCCTTGGAGGAAGCAGCATACAAAGTTCCTTCAATGGCCTTCCCGGTTACCCACCTCACCTGCACTGCAGCTCCTAAAAAATCAATATGGAAAATATGGAGCTCTTGAAGTTACCTTAGGCCTACTTGTATCATCACTCCCAGCTCCATTCACTACAGACTCAATTATATCATCTAAATGGTTATCAACTTGTTTTTGTCTTGATGGTTCAGGTCCTGGAATGTCTTCTTCTCCACTGTCAATGTAATTATTATTGTTGTTAACAGGGATGTAATCTGGATCTGCGTCACTGTTGTCTTGAAGAGAATCAGTATCATGATCTGAATCACTTTCATAGTCTTCTTCATCATGATCAGACTCGGGAATGATGTCATTGTAATCAGTATCTACTTCATTTCTATCATCCTCAAGAAACTTTTGTATCTGGATTTGATCCTCCAATGTATTATATTGTTCATCACCATCCATTGTCTATGTAACACTGTGTCTTTCACTAAAAAATGAAGAAGAGGTGGAGAAACTTATAATACCCGTTGCACACATAATGATTTTTGGACATCCGGTTTTTTGCCGTCCCTATAAACTTTACTAGGCTAGATTGAACAAAGCTTGGCAAAGATATGATGTATGCAGTGACCCATTATATGTTTGACAAGTTCTGTTCAATCTAGTAGCATATATAGGGACAACAAAAACTATATATGTTCAAAAATTGTGATGTGTGCACAGGTATATCAGTTATAACTATGCAAAAATGTGACACTAAGCACTTATTAATCTGCTCGCATGGGGTGTAGAAAACACTCCTATGTTGTAGTCAATATTACACGAATACTCACGTGGGGTGCTGTGGTAACCCCAGACCGAATCAACCGCACCGAACACGCCAATGTCTTGAGGGAAACTAGCAAAAACCAGTTTATCCCACCACTCAGTCTCTAGTTTGAAGGTACTGACCTTGACAGCAGGTTTGCCAACTCCAGAAGAGAGGGAACACTAAACTTACCATACTGGGGTGTTTTAAACACCCCATGCGAGTGATTAAGGGTTAAGCTACAATGTATATTCAATTTATTATTTAGAATCATTTATTTTGTATAAAAGTTTATCATTTACTTTGAACTCTGTTATGTCATAATTAACCTCAATTATCATAATATTATTCAAATTATTTATTTCTGTGAGTCATTTATTTATCCTGTCTTTTCATATTTGTATACTAGATAATTTTATTAAATTAAAATTGTTTCAAAGTATGTAACTCAAAATTAAACAATATATAAAGATTAGGTTGGTATTACTGTGACAAACAGCTATTTTGAATATTTTGAATAAGATGTTTGTACCTAGCCCAGCACCCCAAACCTGCTAGAATAATGTCAGCATTTGAATTTCAGCTTGAATTTCCTCTACAAGCAAATAAAATCCTGTCAATAAACCTTTCTCTGAAAAACTTATCACCATTACTGAGTGTTTCGCTTATCAATTTTTTTTTTCATTGCTACTATAGCACCTAGTCAAGGACTAATAAGCTATTCTATTCTAACTTAAAATGATAATGATTGTAAAAGAAGGCGAAACCCAGTGGTTCAGCCTTCTATATTAAATAAGAACTAATTATTTTTCACATATTCACATATATTCTGCTTTTGCACTTTCACTTTCACACTGGCACTAAACTAATTCATGTGGCTTCTTCCGCTTCAGTCTTCTCATCCCATGGACGTCTAGCAGCTGGATTGCTTCTACGTTCACATGATGATGGAGTCTTTCCTCATGTTTTATGGCGAATCTCTGGATTTCACTGGTTACTGTCGCCATTCCCAGATCATGATGGAGATCAGAATTCCTGACGTACCATGGAGCATCAACACTACTCCTTAGTACTTTATTCTGGAAGCGCTGGATGATTTCGACATTGGATGGCCGGGTGCAACCCCATAGTTGAATTCCGTAGGTCCACACCGGCTTATTCTTATCAATGAAATCATGTTTTCGTCACTCCTGATATTTGTTTGTTCCATAGTCATGTAACCTAGGTTGTTGGCTACCAAAAACAAAGATTTTGCACAGAAGGTTGCGTAACAGGTATCCTCTTTCATGATGGATGTGGGTCTTATTAGAATACTGTATTCTCCCTTGCAGAAGTAAAACTTTCCAGCACTACAACTCATTGCTAAGCCTTCCATAAAAGGTTTGTTCTTTATTAGCTCAACCATCAAAATTCCTATTCGTCAGTGGGGTTCTTCACATGTTGTGGTCCTCTTATGCATAACCCATGCATCAATCTCTTGGTGACCTGGTGGTTTTCCAAATCTCTGAGAGGAGCTATCACTGGTATGTAAGCTATATTATCCAAGGTTCTTTCTTTCCTAGAATGCAATCTATAGGAGACACATTGGCTTTCCTATTCGCAAGTAGAGTCTTCAACTTCTTCAAACCCACTGGTAGCTTGTCAATGTTTCTGGTTGTTATCTCCATGTTTGTAGGATCTATTATGATTAAGCTAAATCTCCTGGGTGAATCAATACTATCTAGAGCCCAGGTGTCTAAAAGCTCTCTCTTGTTTGAGCCTATCACGACACTCATTAGCTTCTCTTCTTTGTGATCTGCTATCTCATACATTTTCCCTTGTGGTGGTAAGTTCCATTTTTCACACAGCATGTTCTGCCTCATCTCGCAGCTAACTCTGTGGAGTAGCATCTCAAAACAGTACTCGTCATTATCCTCTTCTTCCAAGTCGCTGGACAAGAGCTCCTCTTCCGACAGGCCTCTTCCTTCCATAGATACGTCTTCAGTTGCTTCATGAGCACTGTCGATGCTGGCTTCCAAGGAGGGGTCATAGTGACTTGTACTGGGTTGAGGTTCTGTGTATGTTACGGCTCTCCTTTTTGGCTCTATTTCATCTTTCCGTTTGTGAGTAGATTTTCTTTTGAAGCCTATGTCAATGATTCTTTCCTGTCTCTTCTCAGTATTGCATATGTATGTGAATACATTATTTTTTTTGAATACTTGATAGCAAAACTTGAATATGAAATAACAGATAAACTAAGGCCGGTATGACATGGTAGTATTTTCTATTATCATAGTGATCATATGAAAAAAGATGAAAATATGATTTAGTAGGCCTCTTCCCATCTCTTTTCATATGATCACTATGATAATAGAAAATGAAAAATTACCGTGTCATATAAGCCTAATAATGAAAAAATGAGGTTGAGATGAAATAATCATTTATTTTGATATATTTATCTGATAGATATCATACACCAGTAAATTATCAGATAAATATAATATGATTTATCATATTTGAAATGATCATTTCTCTCATTTTCTATGAAATTGAGCAAAACCACTTCTTTCTTGTTTTATGCACAAATGCACATTGCGTTTGTCACAATAGAAATGGGTTCTCTTTTGACAAATACTATTTTTGCAACGTTTCCCATCTTTTTCACCATCTAAGAATGGCATGTGGTCCACCAAGTCTTTTTGAACCTCAACAATGGGTCTTACTTCCTCATTTTGTCTTGGCTTCCTTTTTTATTCAAATGGTGGTGGATCAGAACTTGGTCTGCCACGTTTTGATTTTGGTGCTGGGTTTCCAACTTTGACCAGAGATTCAGCTACATGCATTCTGAAATGCATCAGATCAAGAACTTTTTTTTTGGTATTTCAAGCTGCTCACAGTCTTTTTTGTATTCTATCCATGAATTTGCCAAAGCAAAATCAACTGCATGGGATATCATATGTAATGTCCATTTTTTTGAACATGTGTAGATCCTACACAAAGAGATCAATTGATCTAAGAGATCAACCCCTCCCATCCCACTATTATACAATTTCTCTATTTCTGGACAAGGAACTTGAACATAGATTTTTTGGAGCTATCCCACCTTCTACACACATCAGTGGTGCTTGAACCTACAAAGTTTGATGCTAGGGTAACACAGCAATTATCAAGCCATTTTACCATTACTACATCCTCCTCAATTGTGACGATTTCATCAATTGCACCTCTCTCTTTTTTTCATCTCTTTGTCATTATGAAGGGGTGGATTGCAAAACCTATTAACTCTAACAGTTCCAGCAGCATAAATTTTTCTTGCTTTCAACAGTTGGAGTAAATGGAAAGAAGAAAAGTAGTTATCATAAAATAACTTATGGCCAGGTTCAGCTATCCTGTTTGAAAGATGCAAAACTACAGAAGCACCAAACCCATATTTTTTCAAATTATCCTCATTGAGACCTGTCCTAGACCCTTGATAAATTATGAAATCAAAAGCTTGACCAGACTTCCCACAAAGAACAAATAGTTTGATTCCCCATGGCATAGGCTTCCCCTTTGTGTACTGTTTTATGTTTATTTACCTCGGAATGGGATTATTTGCTTGTCAACACATAGTACTTCATCTAGATCCAATTCCATACAGCATTTTCTCAATGAATCATAGACAGGGCGAACTTTATGAATTCTATCTTTGCAGTTGGTAGGAGTGTCCGAAACATTTACAATGTGTAAGTTAGTTCTCAACTGATAAAATATATCTCTAGACATTGTGTCAAGAAATAATTTGATCCCTAATAGTCTGTCCCAAAACAACTGAATCCTTGGAAACTTCAAAGTTCCTACTACAATATGAAGACCAAATAATGCTTTTATTTCGGTGGTATTTGTAGGCTTATAACCCTGCACATTTTTTTGCAGAGCATACATGTTGGTGAAGGTTGCAAAATCTTCAAAAAGTTCATCAGTGAAATAATTTTTGAAGTACTCAACCGGACTTCTGAGTACAGTATCATCCTTCAGTGGAACCTCAAATGGCTCTAATGGGGGCTGCATAAATTTCTTTCTTCTCCATTTCACCTTCTCTCTTGGAGTTGTGAAGTTGTCATTGTTGATAGGTTCTTCCTCCAAAGCCTCTTCTACAAGTTGTTCTTGGTTCTGTCTTCTCACATCAGGTAGGACGATGTCCGTATCATCATCACTTGAAAAATCTTCTATCTCTGAGAGATTTCCATTCTCAATGAGATCCAGCAAAGTAGCTGCATCCCTCACCACATTCAAATGCCTATCTGAAATCAGAGAAAAAGGTTCAAATTATAGAAAATATATATGGTATAGGAGTACTTAGTTTGTAACATTTTCATTGAAGGAGCTAACAAGATTTGTTTCCATTATCAAGAGTCAAGAGAATGGTTCAAATAAATATTGACTACATATAAATATTAGGCTCCAGCACTCTAGGATAAATAACTGAATCTATGAGCAATGAGAAAATAAAACAAATTTAATTTTCAATTCAGACTCTCAATTACAGGAATAATTCAGATAACAACCAAGTTATCTGAAAACATCGATGTTTTCATGATACTAAAACATTAGTAGTCTGTAGGAGAATAATTTTATTATTATTATTATTACCAGCCAAAGAGACATTTAAAGGCAGGAATGTGCTTTTTAAAACACAATGTATTATTAATTTATAATGTATAATACCCTAATTCATCATTTCCCAGTATAAGAATATGTTCTAAAACAATATCACGTCTTGATACATTGAAAATAAGAGGTTATGTTGAATTGCAATTGGGCAACTGTTAGTTCGAAATGGTCATAATTATGACCATCAATGTTTATTTGTCATGAAACATAATGTAAACACTTTTGCAATAAAAGTAAACATACATATATTCATAATTTATATGTTTCTCTCATGATTTAATACTTCAGATGAGTAAAAATATTATTTGAATAATAAAAAATCAGCTTCTAAAAGTAGGCTTACCTGCTTTGTTTGTGGCCGGCTTGTCCATCTTTGAATGCAATGCCTGTAGTTAATTCTAAACTCAACAGATGGTGTTGAAATCGTTCCTTGGTCATTCAATAGATGTGCAGAATTGTGACCAATGCATAGCAAACAGAATTTAACAGCTGGTTAGCTCTTTGTCGCCATGAAAAGTTTATGGTCATAATTATGACCACCAGGAGTGAAGGGGATCCATGGATCCATGATCCATTAATCATGGATCTAAGTAAGTTGTAGAATAAACTGGAATAAGTTCTAGAATCAAAATATGCAAAGTACAAAACTCTTCAAAATCACATAATATAAGATATAGTAATATCAGAAAACAAATTAATATGTTTTGTGGATAGATTCATATAATATAAAACAATTAACTTCATGAAGTATGCTCAAAACCATAATCTTTTTGAAGTCTTTTTATCGACAATAATAATGAAATAAAATATATTTTATGATAATAATCAGTATGATAATTGTTTTGTGTAACAAAGATTGTTGTAACAAAGTTATCCTCAATAATAAAGTTGGATGATAATAGTTTTTTCAACAATGGAATAATCAATGATACTAGATTTGACAAAGAAAGTTTTTCAGCCATGGTTGTAACGAAGATGGTAGCAGTACAGAACTAGAAGTTCTTGTAGACTACATCTCATTGTTGAACATCATCAGCTACCATAAAGTTGTGGCCATTGCTCAATATTGAAGATACTCATAGTCACAAATTTGTTGACACAGCATACATCACTTGTGCTTCTAAATCCTAGAGTGATTATTATTCAATTTCTTCTTTGATGATAATATTGTAGCATAACTTGTAAATAACTCGCAGCAGTAATTCAAACTTTCATTTGTAGTAGGGGAGAATGGGGAATGCTGGTATGTTAAGCGGCAACCCCTGTAGTTTCTGGTAGAATTTTTTTTGGCAACAACATATATCTGGCTACAATATACAGTTCTTGTAGATACGTCCTGACAACATAAGTACCTTAAAAAAAATATTTTCTGAACCCTTACACATACCGGTATTACCCCACCCCATGGGGTAATGGCAGTAGAGACTTTCCCCATGTATTTCTAATGGCAAAAATTCAATAAAAAATATTTCATAGAATTTTCCACAAAAATCAACCAAAACCATCTAAATGAATAATAGGGACCAAAACAAAAGTCTTAAGTTCAAAAAAGTGTGTTTATTTTGATATTCAGAAGTGCAATAATATAATATAATAGTAATTGAAGTGCATAATTATAGTTGGATATTGTTTTTGAATTTAAGCATGAAAAAATCTCAAGTTTAAAAAAGTGTGTTCATTTTGTTATTCATCAGTGCAATAATAAAATATAATAGTAATTGATGTGCATATAAATGGATATTGTTTTTGAATTTAAGCATTATTTACAGTGAAGGCAAATGTCGCAAATAAAGTTCTCTGCTGAATCAGAAGCACTGCAAAGTGCATGGACCCATAGACTACAGCTCACACATCTGTACCATTCCTCTCCATCTTTACCATATTCCATACACATCAAACATATTTCAGTATTCTCACAAGGTAGATCATCCATCTCATTATCATTGTCACAAAGGTCTTTCTCACTAATGGATTCCTCATTAGTATCAGAAGAATCGTCATCTTGTTTTTTCTTATACTTCTTATTCCTTTTCTTGTCTTTATCAGTCATTTTTTTATTCTTTTTAGTGATTTTCTCAGTTGCAGTCTTAACCTTCTCTGTCGCACCTTTGAACAGGTCTCTAGCATTTTTCTTCAGCTTGGAATTCTCTGATTTAAGTTCTTTCACCTTTCTTTTTTCAATTTTTGGAGTGGTTCGTAGCCGAGGCGGCTAAGGCGTCAGACTGATTAAGTTATCAGCAGTCAGATAAAATCCATTGGGCCAGGGTTCGAGCCTGGTTGACGGAAAGGATTTTGACAAATACGGCCACTCCCGTCTTTTGGAGGAGACGTTAAGCCGTCGGTCCCGACTGCCTAAAAAGTAGTCGTCATATCTCATCATCACCCCACTCATTACCCACGCACAAGCCTAGAGCTCATGTGGGCATCATCCTCGGAAAAAAAAAAAGAAAAAAAAATTGCCAACTCAAGTTCAATCTTTTTTGGAGTAGAGGTGAGTATTTCTGAATGTTTCTTTGTCACTTTTCTTGTCTTTTGGGTTCCAGTAGTAGATGGTAAAGGGGTTAGTTGCTCAAAGGACACACTTGAAAATCCACTGCCGTTATGATCATCAACTGTGGTGGCAACATCCTTGACTCCTGATTCTTGACTTTTCTGCTGTTCTAGTTGTAGGTCTGGTTCATTTTCATCTGTAATTTCCTCCCCAGCTTTCTCATCATTTTCAAGAATTGGGAGAACGTCATTCTGATTTGTGGTTGAGAAAGTGTCAGCAGCTGCAAAATCATCATCAGAAAAAATGTTGCAATCAAAAGAATAAATCCCTGTACTCCTGAATCCAGATATGGCAATGGCAATTGTGGCAACTCTTGAATAGGCTCTATTGAAAAGGCCAGCCATATCATAAGGAGTTATCTTAACAAGTCTGTTCGTTTTCATGAAGGTGTCACACTCCTTCCTGAAGGCTGCTTTCAATGTGGAGTAGAAACTGACATCTAAAGGCTGGAGCCGATGTGACGTATGGGGAGGCAATGAAACCATTATGACTCCATTTTCTTTGCACAATTCATACAACTGAAGAGTTGTGTGGCTGTTGTGGTTGTCTAGAACAAGAATAACAGGCCTTTCCTTTGTTGCTTTTGAATGTTCAATGAAATGGTGAAGCCATCTCACAAATATCTCCTTGTTTGTCCATCCTTTATTTGAGCATTCATAAATTGCACAAGGTGGGCCTTTTTTTTCAAGTGTTGGCTCATTCTCTTCCTGGGATAAATAAACATCGGAGGAATGAAGTTGCCAAAAGCACTTATAGCACACATGACTGTGATGAGCTTCCCTCTCTCCCAACTGGTTACAGAACCTACTTGTTTTTTCCCTTTGCTTGCCAATATTTTCCCAGGGTCCTGAACTGTAGTTATCCCTGTTTCGTCAGCATTGTAGATACGGTCTGGTGTGAAATCAGCTTTTGACAAAACTGATTCAAGATTAGTGTGAAATAGTGTGACTTCTTCTCTACTAAATCCGGTTATTCTGTTTATGCTTGTGGCTTCAGGTTTACGTAAACTTACTGTTGGATTTCTTTTTAGAAAGCCACATAGCCAATCTTTGCCAGCCATTTGTTCATTTTCAGAAAACCTATGGGGGATGTTATTAGCCACTACAAATTCATAAGCTATTTTTCGCACATTATTTGCTGTAAGACCATAGAACAAATTTGCTAAGGTTTTTATCCTATCTGCTAATGTCTTCTCTTGCTCAGGTGTTAATGTTGCATTTCGTCCTAGATGTGGTTTTGAAGCTTTATTTCTATTCTTCCGCTCCTGAAGAGTGCTGAATGGGATGCCATATTTCCTGCTAGAAGAGCTGATTGAATTCCCTTCCTCTATGAACTGTAGAGCAAGCTTCAATGACTCCTCTGTCCACTTGCCTCTATTGGTTGTCCTCTTCCAAGTTCTAGGCATCTAAAAGAAATGAAACGGGGGCATTAACAGTTGTTTCAAACTCACAAAATTTTTGCTTGAAACAACCATTAGAAACAATGATGGGGAATGCCGGTAACCTACTGCCATTACCCTACAGCGTCATACTGGGGCTACCCAAATTGCATGATCTGGCTAACTGTCATGCATAACAAGAATTGAACCAGTTTAGTCAATGTTTTTTACGTGAAATTGATGCCTAATATTAGTGTAGTAGACAATAATGACATAGAAAATATGATAATGTAAACAAAAACAGTACTTACAATGCCAGAAGTGATAGCAAAAATTACACGAGCACCTTGTAGAAAATTAACCTCAAACTATCACACCACACAGCTTCAGCAGACTGTTGTCGCGCTCAAAATTAGTTCTCCTTTCTCCCACTAGGCAATTGGTGGTGTTAGCAATGAGTAGAAGTTCATAGAGTGGTCTATAGACTGCCTACCAGGGCTATCTCCCTACCGGCATTCCCCCATTCTCCCCTAACTGTCAATAAAAGTGATAAATAAAGTTCATATTATCAAAATAGAATGATATATTATCAACTGTAAGATAACCACATATTGATGTTGATAGTTATCATAGAAATCAGTAGACCTATTCATAATCAAATGTTCATATAGTGCAGTGGTCGCCAAACTTTTGAGCCTGTGAGCTACTATATAGCATTTATAAATCTTCTAGTGAGCTACCATAAATATTGGTCGAAAGAAAGTACGCAAAAAATTTTTTCACACTTCTATTGCCTGCAAAGATGTATTTATAGTATTGAAATCTATGTATTTAATAGCAAGTACTGTATATCAATATGCTTTTAAAATCTTGGAATAGTTGATCAAAATGTTTTCAAGTCTGAAAGAGCTACAACATATTTTTAATTATTGCTTGATTATTCAAAGGATTTTGCTGGTTATTGATTTTCTTCAGACTAGGGATTTGCTTATATTCAAATTCTTTCCCCACATTTCAAGCTTTTTGAAAAATGGCGGTACATCTAAAATCATTCCATTGTGAAGGATGGAATCTTTTCCTTGGAGCTGCAAATTAAAATCATTCAACTTCTCAGTTATATCTGCGAGGAAGGCAAATTGTAGGCAAATTTTGTTTATATTTTAAGAACATTCCACACAATGACTGCTGGTGTATTATGCGATGGGTGTGAAACGAATTTTGATAATATGTTACTGTCTCTACGACACAAGGAAATGAAACCTGTCTCCACACCTACCATTGCAGGAGCTTCATCTATAACTAAGCATACGAAATTCTTCACATGAATATTTTCACATTCAATAAAGTTTTCAAAAAAGTACTAAGAATATATTAGTTCCAGTAGCAAGCCCAGTAAGCGGCACAATCTTTTGTTTCCGTGAGCTACCCAAAATTACCCCACAAGCTACTGGTAGCTTGCAATCGACAGTTTGGCGACCACTGATATAGTGAGTTGAAGTTGATAAACTGGAACACATTGAATAAAATCCTTTTTACATTGATTTCTTTAAAGTTCATTTTTGAAAAATATTGAATACTTTAAATCCTTTTAGCGTGGATTTAATTTTACACAAAAGTTCTGATAATTCACATCTGTAGACACTGAATCAATTCAATTCATCCTCATTGTTTTCTCATAATCACTCAATCAATCTTTACTTCTTGCATTTCACTTCATGTCCATACACTTTTAGATAGCACAGTTTTTTGTAGTTATAGTTGTAATATTGTAATTGCATTGTTTTGCAAGTGGAAAATGTTTGATGGATTAACTTAAGGAACAGAGTGAATTGCTAAAAAGGAATAATTTGTAGCCAGTATCTAGAAAGGATAACTTTAAGGAAAGGAAATGTTTTGGTAAAGGTTTCTTGCAATGCAAAATCTTGAAGTTCATGTGACTATAAGTTCAGGAACACCCTTGTTGTGGAATGGTACATAGAATATGTGGAACTGGAACATCTCTAAGTTGTGGAATGGTACATGGAATTGGACCACATCTCTGCTTGAAGTTCTGCAAAGAATGTTCTGTATCACTACCATTTTTATTTTGAGGTGCCTCCATTTCGCATAATTTCAACAATTTGAAGATTTCATTCATTCACTAATATTCACTGCACTCCTATTTCACACATTACTTCAAGATTATTGAGAGCATATTCATGAATTTCAATTAATACACTTTAAATATTACTCTGACATTCTGATATGCTTTTATAACAATTTTAAGTTTCTGATAAATTATTCAGCAAATTCTTCAATTACATTAATTTTACTTTCTGAGATATTTATTCAGCAATATTTCAATTTTAATTAAAATTATTTCAAACAAAATAAATTATAAATCATGTATTTTTCAATGAATTTATCCACCAAGTGAAATCAACAAAATCATAATACCGACAATTTTTTAGCAATAAATTTGATAAATAATTAGTATATGAATCTTGATCATGATCAATGGCTTTATTTTAAGAATAATATAAGACAACTTTAAATTTCATAATAATAAATTCATACATGAATTATAGCAGATCATCAATACATAACAATTTTCACATACAACAAAATTTCATTTTTAAAATATATATCATCAATTTTCAATACATATTCCCATTCTTTGTGGGTTCAATTATAATTAACAATTCATTCAAATTCTTCACATAGCAATATATCGTGGGTATACTGCTAAAACACTCTAAGTCAAAAAAAAGCATTTCTCACAAAACGGATTGAAAGTTTTTCATATGTTCTAATGACCAAATAACAATTAATTTGAAATAGAATTTGTCCAAAAAATACAAGTTGATATCTTTTCTTAGTATTCCAAAACTCATAATTCCTAAATTGCCTATAATTTTTCATGAAAATACAATTTTCCTTTCAAGCATTCTGACTTAATGTGTTTTACATGTTGTATATTGGGCAAATTATCTGTTGAGAGCTAAGGTTCAATTATTCAATTTTTTCATGTAAGCAAATTTTATTCAGTTATTCAAATGTGTATGTACTACATTATTACTCTAGGTAGAAACACTAATAATATTTTATAAAAAATTATAAGCATCACTCAATAGTATAGTCACAATCATTGGCAAACAAGATTAGTGATTGTGTTTTTGAACAAAGAACAATCTTTTTGAAGCTGCTCATCTACAAAGCAGGCTAAATCGTCTTAAAATACAGAATGTTTCTACTAAAAATAAGGCGAGTTCTGTGCTATCAATTATTTTAAAAAGATTCTTGAATTAATATCACTTTACGTTCATACAAAGATTTCAATTAACAATAATAATGAGTGCCAAAAAATAATAATACTAGCACTTGAACACAAAAATAATAATTCACACTACATAAGGATTGAAAATTAATAATGAACTTCAGTAATAATGTCTTATTAGAAATAATATTGCAATAAATTTCAAATTCAATGTTTCTGGAACTCCCAATTTAGAGACATAACTCGCTTTCGCTCGGCAGGGGGCTATGCCCCCTGCACCCCCTTTTGATACCCTCTTGGTTGGTAAGTTATTTTTTTGGTTGTGCCCCTTGTTTAACTGGTTAGTTGATTTTATGAAGTGAGTACTTCACACTCACCAAGGGAGAAGAAGGGGAGTACAACTTCAACTGCTCCCTCCTAGAGAACTACAGATGATGGAAAAAACACTTCATGGCCTCAATATCTTCGCTTCCCCATCTATATTTGTGAGGAAATGATTATTAACCACCTGTGCCACCCTGAATTTCCACAAGGATCAAAATGCATGATAACGGGGTCTATGAAGTGCAGCAACACAATCCCACACTCAATAATATCAATTTACATTCCATAATAGCCTACCAAAATTTGGCCAAAATGAAAATATGCACCTCCTCTTCAGTGCCACCCAGTGTGTCCAAAAGCCATTTTTCATTGAATCTAGAAATTGTGCAAGCTGAACATGAAAGTCAACATTGATTGAACATTTAATTTCATTAAATGAACACTGATTTAGGTTGCTACTTATTTTCAATAATTAAAACATAGAATGTAACACTCAAAAACCAAAACCAGGATGCTGTGCATCCTAGGAAACAAACTCCGCCATTGCAATATTGTTGAGAGGGGAGGTGGTGCGGTGCATCCTGGCAGGCAAGGGCTCCGCTCTTGCAATATTGTTGGGAGGGGGGGGAGTGGCGCTGTGTATCCTGGGAGGCAAGGGCTCTGTCCTTGCAATATTGTTGAGAAGGGGGAGGTATTGCTGTGCATCATGAGAGGCAAGGGCTGCGCCCTTGCAATATTGTTGGGAAGGTGGAGCTAGTGCTATGCATCCTGGGAGGCAAGGACTCCGTCCTTGCAATATTGTTGAGAGGGGGAGGTGGTGCTGTGCATCCTGGAAGGCAAGGGCTCCGCCCTTGCAATATTGTTGAGAGGGGGGAGGTGTTGCTGTGCATCATGGGAGGCAAGGGCTCCGTCCTTGCAATATTGTTGAGAGGGGGGAGGTGTTGCTGTGCATCATGGGAGGCAAGGGCTCCGCCCTTGCAATATTGTTGGGAGGGGGGAGGTGTTGCTGTGCATCCTGGGAGGAAAGGGCTTCGCCCTTGCAATATTGTTGGGAGGGGGAGGTAGTGCTGTGCATCCTGGGTGGCAAGGGTTCCGCCCTTGCAATATTGTTGAGAGGGGGAGGTGGTGCTGTGCATCCTGGGAGGGAAGGGCTCCGCCCTTGCAATATTGTTGAGAGGGGGGGGGTGGTGCTGTGCATCCTGGGAGGCAAGGGCTCCGTCCATGCAATATTGTTGGGAGGGGGAGGTAGTGCTGTGCATCCTGGGTGGCAAGGGCTCCGCCCTTGCAATATTGTTGGGAGGGGGAGGTGGTGCTGTGCATCCTGGGAGGGAAGGGCTCCGCCCTTGCAATATTGTTGAGAGGGGGGAGGTGGTGCTGTGCATCCTGGGAGGCAAGGGCTCCGCCCTTGCAATATTGTTGAGAGGGGGGAGGTGTTGCTGTGCATCATGGGAGGCAAGTGCTCCGCCCTTGCAATATTGTTGGGAGGGGGGAGGTAGAGCTGTGCATCAAGGGAGGCAAGGGCTCTGCCCTTGCAATATTGTTGAGAGGGGGGAGGTGGTGCTGTGCATCCTGGGAGGCAAGGGCTCCGCCCTTGCAATATTGTTGGGAGGGGGGAGGTAGAGCTGTGCATCAAGGGAGGCAAGGGCTCTGCCCTTGCAATATTGTTGAGAGGGGGAGGTGGTGCTGTGCATCCTGGGAGGCAAGGGCTCCGTCCTTGCAATATTGTTGAGGGGGGGGAGGTGGTGCTGTGCATCCTGGGAGGAAAGGGCTCCGTCCATGCAATATTGTTGGGAGGGGGAGGTAGTGCTGTGCATCCTGGGTGGCAAGGGCTCCGCCCTTGCAATATTGTTGAGAGGGGGGAGGTGGTGCTGTGCATCCTGGGAGGCAAGGGCTCCGCCCTTGCAATATTGTTGAGAGGGGGGAGGTATTGCTGTGCATCATGGGAGGCAAGGGCTCCGTCCTTGCAATATTGTTGAGAGGTGGGAGGTGTAGCTGTGAATCCTGGGAGGAAAGGGATTCGTCCATGCAATATTGTTGGGAGGGGGAGGTGGTGCTGTGCATCCTGGGAGGGAAGGGCTCCGCCCTTGCAATATTGTTGGGAGGGGGGAGGTGGTGCTGTGCATCCTGGGAGGAAAGGGCTCCGTCCATGCAATATTGTTGGAAGTGGGAGGTAGTGCTGTGCATCCTCTGTAGGAAGGACTCCGCCCTTGCAATATTGTTGAGAGTGGGGATGTGGTGCTGTGCATCATGAGAGGCAAGGGCTGCGCCCTTGCAATATTGTTGGGAAGGTGGAGCTAGTGCTATGCATCCTGGGAGGGAAGGACTCCGTCCTTGCAATATTGTTGAGAGTGGGAGGTGGTGCTGTGCATCCTGGGAGGCAAGGGCTCCGTCCTTGCAATATTGTTGAGAGGTGGGAGGTGGTGCTGTGCATCCTGGGAGGAAAGGGCTTCGTCCATGCAATATTGTTGGGAGGGGGAGGTAGTGCTGTGCATCCTGGGTGGCAAGGGCTCCGCCCTTGCAATATTGTTGAGGGGGGGGAGGTGGTGCTGTGCATCCTGGAAGGCAAGGGCTCCGCCCTTGCAATATTGTTGAGAGGGGGGAGGTATTGCTGTGCATCCTGGGACGGAAGGGCTCCGCCCTTGCAATATTGTTGAGAGGGGGGTGGTGGTGCTGTGCATCCTGGGAGGCAAGGGCTCCGCCCTTGCAATATTGTTGAGAGGTGGGAGGTGTTGCTGTGCATCATGGGAGGCAAGGGCTCCGTCCTTGCAATATTGTTGAGAGGGGGGAGGTGGTGCTGTGCATCCTGGGAGGAAAGGGCTCCGTCCATGCAATATTGTTGGAAGGGGGAGGTAGTGCTGTGCATCCTGGGTGGCAAGGGCTCCGCCCTTGCAATATTGTTGAGAGGGGGGAGGTGGTGCTGTGCATCCTGGGAGGCAAGGGCTCCGCCCTTGCAATATTGTTGGGAGGGGGGAGGTGGTGCTGTGCATCCTGGCAGGCAAGGGCTCCGCTCTTGCAATATTGTTGGGAGGGGGGGAGTGGCGCTGTGTATCCTGGGAGGCAAGGGCTCTGTCCTTGCAATATTGTTGAGAAGGGTGGAGTATTGCTGTGCATCATGAGAGGCAAGGGCTGCGCCCTTGCAATATTGTTGGGAAGGTGCTGTGCATCTTGGGAGGCAAGGGCTCCGTCCTTGCAATATTGTTGAGAGGGGGAGGTGGTGCTGTGCATCCTGGGAGGCAAGGGCTCCGCCCTTGCAATATTGTTGAGAGGGGGGAGGTGTTGCTGTGCATCATGGGAGGCAAGGGCTCCGTCCTTGCAATATTGTTGAGAGGTGGGAGGTGTTGCTGTGCATCATGGGAGGCAAGGGCTCCGCCCTTGCAATATTGTTGGGAGGGGGGAGGTGTTGCTGTGCATCCTGGGAGGAAAGGGCTCCGTCCATGCAATATTGTTGGGAGGGGGAGGTAGTGCTGTGCATCCTGGGTGGCAAGGGTTCCGCCCTTGCAATATTGTTGGGAGGGGGAGGTGGTGCTGTGCATCCTGGGAGGGAAGGGCTCCGCCCTTGCAATATTGTTGGGAGGGGGGAGGTGTCGCTGTGCATCAAGGGAGGCAAGGGCTCCTCTCTTGCAATATTGTTGTGAGGGGGGAGGTGGTGCTGTGCATCATAGGAGGCAAGGGCTCCGCCATTGCAATATTGTTGAGAGGGGGAGGTGGTGCTGTGCATCCTGGGAGGCAAGGGCTCCGCCCTTGCAATATTGTTGGGAGGGGGGAGGTGTCGCTGTGCATCATGAGAGGCAAGGGCTCCGCCCTTGCAATATTGTTGGGAGGGAGGTGTTGCTGTGCATCGTGGGAGGCAAGGGCTGTGCCTTGCAATTTTGTTGAGAGGTGGGAGGTGTTGCTGTGCATCATGGGAGGCAAGGGCTCCGCCCTTGCAATATTGTTGAGAGTGGGGAGGTGGTGCTGTGAATCCTGGAAGGCAAGGGCCCCCCCCTGGGTTTTCAAGAGGGTTGAAAATCATGACAATTGGGTCTCTGGCGGTTAGCGACACAATCCCACCCGAAAAACCGCCTAAAATATCAACAACCATTCCAAAATGGCCCTTTAAAATTTGCAAAATTGTCAGAAAGGCTAACAATATAAAATGCCCCCACAGGGCCCCCTGTTGACCCGGTTGGAATTTCATTCTTGAAATCGAGCTATCTTGGCGAGTTGAACAAAAAAGGTCTCTTGCACTTTTGCTCTAAATCGTCAAATAAAAAAGTTGGAAAATTTCAGGGGGGCATAACCCCCTTTTGGGGACTTTTCCAATTTTAAAGATTGTTCTGTTCATGAGCTCAACTCCATCTGCCCTGTTATGCACGATTTAACCACCCTTGTACAGACAACAGCAGCATACAGTAACATATTTCATGTTTCCCATATGTTTTGTATAGGGAAAAAGATCCTTAACAAATATGAGTATAATTTTTCACTTCAAATCATAAAATGAACCATCATAAAAGGTTTTCGTCGTCATTCCAAGCTCTATGATGTGCCACATGACATATTTAAACCTAAAACTCACCCAAAAATACGCAATCTAAAAGTTGAAAAAAAATGTACATCAATTTTTCACGCCCAATCCCATCAAATCACACATGGCTGCTTCCGCCTTGTCGAGCTGATTACAATGATATACAAGAGCGTACACTTTTGTTGAAAAATAAACACATCAGAGCAAGAAAACTGAAAAACAGAAAAAGTCATTTTTTTCCTTTATTTTGAAAGATAGGGGGTCGAAAAACCGGAAGCCTGTATCCAGGGGATACAGACTTTTCTAGACCAACTTTTTGAGCTGAATCCAATGGTCTACCAGTCGACATTTTCCGGGTGCCAAAAAAAAAAGATACAGGCCATTTCATGAGTGGCCAAATTTGGCCAAATTCGACCTACCCCCCCAGGGCCCCCCCTGGGTTTTCAAGAGGGTCGCCAATCATGACAATCGGGTCTCTGGCGGCCATCGACACAATCCCGCACCCGAAAACCGCACTAAAATATCAACATCCATTCAAAAATGGCACTTGAAAATTTGGCAAATTTTGTCGAAAAACTGAAAAATCTAAAAATGACCCCCTACGACCCCCCCTGCTGACCCGGTAGAAATTTTATTTCTTAAATCGAGCTACTTTTGCAAGCTGGACCCGAAAATCCAACCGCCAGCACCGTCAATAGTCAAACTAAAAAGTTGAAAAATTTCGGGGGGGCGTAATCCCCCTTGGGGGGGGATTTTTTCAACTTTTCAGATTTTTCTGGTTGGTTTCTCGCTTTCCTCTCTCCAACGATGTATACTGACACCCCATACGATCACCCCAAGTAGAAAATCTTTTCTATCAATCAGTCAGTCACTTTGTGGCTTTAGAGATATAGGACGTTGTCAGAGACGTTGTCAGATTCTTATAAAAATAAATACAAAAAGGTACAACATGAGAAAAGATTTAGAAGCATTGAAGTGAAAACAGCCCTAATAACTAATTCATTTTCTTCTCACTTAATTCAATTAATGATGATAATTAGTACTTAATAACAATACCAGAACTTCAACACAAATAATAAATAAAACAACAAAGGATTGCAAATCAATATTGAACTTAAGAAATAATTATGTTGTCAAAATTTGATATACCATTGAAATCAATCTCAAAATGAATGTTTCTGGCACTCCTAATCCAAAGACACAATTATTATAAAAACAAATTAATACAAAAAGATAAAATATGAAAAAATTGAGCATTCAAGCAAAAATAACTTCAATAGCTAAATAATCAACTATACAAAAATGATCAAAGATAACAAGCTATAAAATTTACTCATTTTCAACTTCTGAATCAGAAACAGCTGGCTCTGCAGTTGTAAGAGGAATACTGTTGTGAGATGGGATATTTTCATACCATGAATGTAGCTCCTCTGGTATGATTCTTTTGCTGCATAATGTCAGAAGATCTTTCTTCTTTTGAAGCGGTATTGGAAGTGGTGCTTGATACAGGGGCAGTAGAATGCTATTACATGGCTCATCACTCATCTTTCTTGTGTTTCTTCTAGTGGTTGCAACATCCAAACACTTATACAAACCACTGTAATCATATCTGTAGAATATCACGTTAGGGCTGCTAGCTTCATATCGAAAACACTTTATTTTAAGCCAATTAACCTTGTTTCCATCGGTATCAAGAGATTTATTCTTAATTAATTTTGTTGACAATTTTTTTAGATCAAAAAAGTCATTGTAGCGGAGCTCTTTTACGTTGTACGGAGGTTTAGTAGCTTTAGTTGATCGTGCTTGCTTCATGACATTGATCCATTCGTGGACACTAAAAACATCAATGTGTTTTTTCTCCCTCTCAATAGCACTATGCATAGAGTCCACCTCCATGTACTAATGTCCACTCTCCATGAATTTGTGTTCAATTACGCTCAGTTTCGTAGTTTTGATGAGAAAAAGCATCAATGCACAAATTTGCAGGTTCCGATTCTGACCCCCACAGGTATCAGAGTATAATGAAATTTCTTTTATCTCGGTGGATAGGTTTTTGATATAATGGTAAAGGAAAGAGCCAACTTCACAACTCCCCCTTTTACCGTTCACCTCTGTCCATAAATAACAATATGCTTGGTTTGGCTTTGGTGACTCATAAATTGTGAGGTTGTACATATTCAATTTTCTCATGTAATACATGATGCTCACATCTGATGTAGGAATTTGCAGCACAGACTGCATGTCAAATGATACACTCATATAAGATGTATCTGAGTCTGCTCTCTCTTTATCTTTCTGTTTGGAAATCATTGATTCAGATTTTCTTGAAAGATGCTCTCTATAACTGTTCTCCAGCTTCATTTGCTCCTCATCATTTGAATTTTCATAAATCAAACATGTCAAGCATTGATCTTTTTTTGGGACAAAGAAAGATAAATTGAAATGCTTACCAAATATCCGTCTATATGTAATTAAGCTGACAGGTGTCAGTTCTTCTTGCTCACAAAAGCTTTTGTACAAATTATACATTTTCGTGATATTCAAATTCTTATCTAAATATTTCCTTTTCGTTGACTTACGTGTATAATGACTTTCCACACATGGGAAGCTTTGAATGTGTTTTTTGACATGCTCAAAATCTTCTGTTGAAGTCTTATTAGGAGGCTCTTTATGACCTCTTCTGTCAGAAGCTGTGAAGTTTCCATAATTGTCTTTGCCAGCAAAAGCTGTTAATATTGGTATATTGGTTATACAAAGAGTGCTACAGAAGAATTTCTGACAAACCCTAACTGATTCATTATTCTTTTGCATGTAATATGCCTTGGTATTGCTTTGAAGTTTAGCATCCTCTTTACGAGGTCTACGAGATTTAGGTGCACTACTTTTTACATTACATAAAATGAACTCTTTTTGTCTTTCATAAGATTGCAAATTCCAATAAGCTCTGCAAATAATGCTCCTATCTACCTCAGTGAAGTGCACAGTACACTCAAACTTACATTTTGAACAATCTACTGGTTTAGGAATTTTGCTTCTCTGTTCTTTGCCTTTAATACTTTTGTAAGGCAGCCCTTTAATACATTTACTCTTCTCAATATTTCTTTTCCATGTCTCAGGTCTACTCTTTCTCCATCGTTTGGGACTCTTTGTTGGTGTAGCTTGTGAATCTGAACTGCCCAGGGCAGCCCATGGCTCATTTTCTTCTTTGTTGTGCTCTGTAGTCTTTTTAGGTTCCAAAACAATCAAATTTGAACTTACTGGTGATAACTGTCTCTTCAAATCATTGCTTGGTTCAGCTTCTGTTCTACCTGATAGAATGTTACTCTTACCTTGAGATAATTTTCTAATTTTAGTTTCATGCATAATAGAATAGTCTTCATCACTGGTATCACTATCCTCCTCAGGTTGGTAAGTTTCATCATTGTCTGTATCATCTATTTCTTCAAACAACGTTTCTTCAGCCCACTCCATTAGGTCTGGCTCCATTGCACAAACTGGTGATGTCTCTTCTAATTGCTCTTCCAGTTGCTCTGAAACAGAAAATTAATTGAGATAAATAATTTTATAAATCTTAAATGCTTTCAAATCAACAGAATACTCATGAAATTGTAAATAATATTGTTATTACAAAATAGAAAAGACAATTATTTAAGAATGCTATTATCCAGAAAATGATGCCAGTGCTGGCAATAAAACTTGAGCATTCAACAATATTACGCTGAAAGGGTGCTTTGCCACAAAACTACACTATTTGACCAGTATTCAATTTATTTAATAGTGATAATTATTATTACATATTGTCAACAGATTGTAACATTATTGCTACCTCTAGGCTACTCTAAAAAATAGATTACCATGATTATTTGAAGTCAGTCGGAATTACTACCAGGAAATATAGTTCACAGTGAACAAAGAAAATAAACCTAACTTATAATTGATTTAAGCCTGAATCAAGCCCAGTGAAAAAAAGAAATATAAACCAATTGAATTAAGCCTAGGCCTATATTAGAAGGTTTCACACTGGTTGATTGAGCTAGAATTATTAGTCAGCGATGTGGTAATTTTAAGTATTATTCCTTTTTATTTTTCTATAATAAATTGTTAACTTACTATGAATATCTTAATACTAACCTGAATTCATTTCACAAACTGGCAATAAATATTCCAACTGTCCTCCTGGTTCCACCGGTTCTGGTGATTCAACTGAAAACATGGAATGAATATCAGTAGGCAGCACTGAATTGATAACTAAAGAATCTTATTTTATGAATTCCAAAGAGTATATCACTATAACACTGCACAAAACACTTACAGATTGATGAGAAATATTGAATTTTGATAAAAATTTAGAGCACAAAACTTTCAACACATTATAATTTTGTCATGGCAACCATACATAATATTGTGTACTAAATCATACTCAACACAACACCAACCAATGAAATTTTAAGAACAGAAAAATGTAGGCTTGTTTTTAAAAATATTGTTTCATCATCTGGAGTTATTCCTATGAATGCATATTATAGCCTATGCAATGCAACTCTCCACAGATGTATTGGATTAAAAGAACTTGGCAAAAAGTAGGCCTAGGTCTAGTTTCTAGCCCAACAAAAAACAAAAGTTAAATCAATTCATTTCTAGTTTTACAATAATTTACTGGGTTATCATATGAATTACAGTTATTTTCCTGAATATTTAAATAATGAATTTGCCAAAACATAGACTTTATTTACACAAATTTTGAGGTTAGAAAAAAAACTGAAAATTACTTACCAGTACTTGTTTTAGATGATGACATTGGAGAATCATCAGGAATATGATCAATTTCCTTCAGTCGACACAATTCAACAAGCCTTCTTGCTCTTTCAGACATTATTAAATGCAAACAAAAATAACGCAACAAAATGTCATAGCGTAGTCTACAATGTCAATCACTACAAAGTCTCTGCTGTGACAGTAGTTATAAGTCAGCACATTGTCTAGAGTGATTGAGTCCGTGAACTGGTAGAAGCCATTAAGTCACTTAGTGGGTTTTACATGTCTGGGAGTATTGACGTTGGTATAAATAGGCTACAAGTGGAACATATTAAGTCCCTTAATGTATTTTACATGTAGGAAAACAAAAAAATATGACTTAACTCTTGGCAAAAATCCTTTTGTTTGTGGTTTATGACTTAGTGTGTATTACAAGTCGATAGAACTATCATTTTCATGTACAAATCCCACTAGAACTGAAAATCACAAATTTTTGACTTAGTGTGTTTTAGCAGTATACCCACGATATATAACATGACATTTCAATAATATGATAACACTACATCCACAAATTATAATCATTATAAAGTTCAGTTGTCTTTTTCAAACCTCATTACTATTCCAAAATCATTTTTATAATTATTAATTCACATACAATACAAAATTTTCAATAATATGAATTTTACTTTCTATCTTTCAGAATATGTTGCATCAAGTCATATAAATCATTGAATTTCATTCACAAACGTTACTATCATGACTTATCATTCTCAAACAGATAAATAAAATCATACACAATGGGTATTAATGAGCATCCCTTGAATGTGACATCTATTGGTCAGGATTTCTTACTCAACAAAAATTAGACTAACTCATTACCGCTTCTATAGGCAATAATACTTCATTATTTCCTCTATAAGCAATAATAGTGCCTAGATCCATCAACTAATACAAACCAGCAAATATACTATTCAACAGAACTAACACAACAATTCACATGACGTTTCACATGACTGTATTTCAACACTGTTAATAATATTTTCTACTTTAGGACTAGCATGATTAATTTTCTCATCTGATTTCAAGTATTGATTACATTTTGCTTCTTGATGAGCAAATTTTTCATTGATTTCAGACCTTATATTATCCAATTTACTATTTTGAACTTCAAATTTACAGTTTATATCAGATTTTATATCATTAAACTGTTTGTCTTGTTTTTCAAATTTGTTATTAATATTATTAAAATTGTCATGGAAAGCTTTAAAATTATTATTATGAAAACTCATCAAACTGTTCATGTCAATACCTGAATTAGAACATACATTCATTTGTTCATTGTTACTTACTTGTACTTTGGAATTCGAATTACTGTCCTTTTGTAATCCAGATTCATTCACTTCTTGTATATCTATTTTTGATCTTCCTTTTGTACTACTTCTCAAGTCATGAGAAGTCTTATTACTCATTGTAAAACAATCCATATACTCATTCACAATCAATTCCAACTAATTCCACTTCTGTACTCAATCAACTACCTAACCTATCATCTAACCTAACATTCGAAACTCGGGATTTTTGTGGATTCTTGATATCACTGAATAATAATATTTTGAGACATTTGTCCCACAGAATGGGTTCCATTAATTTGTAACAATCGGGCTCTGTGTTGTCAAAATTAACATAGGCTAATTTCTTACCCTGATTGCACCTTTGGAGCTGAAGATGAATTTTAGGCTAACAGAGAGAGACGCCTCATGTCTCTTTCTATCACCCTAGACTTCAACTCCGGAATACAACAATAAAATAGTCTATTGAGTCTCAGAATATAGGAAATCCAGTGAAGAACAGAATTGTGAATAAGCATACAATTTTATTTATCATTCAATTGCATCATCATGCTCCTTTCAGAAAACATTTCATAATATTGTTTCATTGAATATATTCCAGAAGATTGAAAGTATCTCATGATAATCCTTAAATTATAATAAACTATAATGAAATAATATTTGTTCCATTTTGTATGGAAAGATCTCACCAATATGCCTTGTGTTAAATTCAGTTCACTTTTCACAGTTCAAAATATAGAAAAAATTTAATTAAAAGTTCAAATTTACTTTACTTTACTATTTAAAATTGCCCTTCTCTCCATTTATAATTCGAAATATTACACAAAACAATTATTTAAATTACAATTAAACAAAATATGCAGAGCTTAACCAAGAAACATCCTGCTGTCTCAAAGTCTGGAGAGAGAGAGACAGGAAACTGACAAAATTTATAAAACTCAAAAATACATATTACGTGGCATTACTTCTATCAGTCATATTTGCAATAAAATATTATTCTAAATAACAAAATATTATTTAAGCTACAATGTACGAGGGACATTCCATAAATATTGCACAGGTTTGCACTACTGCGGGATAGATGATGCTGCAACAACGAGCAACACATCATTTTGTAGTTCAAATCTTGAGGAAGAAGAATGTTTTTTTGTTTTATTTGTAGTGTATCCCATTTTCAAGTTACGCGACTATGAAATGGAGCCTGTACGTGTCTCGGGTACTGTGAATATTGAAGTACAATGGGCATACATAAAGATTGAAACTTTACGTGGAAAAACCCGACAGAAATCCACAGTGCTTCAAGTGACTTTTGTGGTAAGTTGAAATCACTGTTTGCCATAGTTGAAATCACAAGACTGTTTGAGAATGTCGATTCAAGAATGTTTGACTTTCAATAATGAATCTTTGTTTCAACAAGGTTGCAATGTCAAAGCGTTTACGCTTCTGTTCACCAGTCAAGTTGTGCGGGACCCATCGCGCCGAAATTTTTCTTTTCTTCAAATCATTTGTCAGAATTCGGTAAACTGATGTTGGTGGAATACCTGTAAGTTCAGAAAGTTCCTCACAAGTCGCACGACGATCTTGTTCAAGAGCATCAGACACACGTTTCACACTTTGTTCATTGGTTGATGTTTTCGGCCTTCCTGGTCTTGGATCATCGTTTATGCTAACACGACCACCACGAAAACGATTGGACCAACAAGAAACTGTACTACGGTCCACTGTTAACTCATCACTTAAAGCACTGTGGATTTCTGTCTGGGTTTTTCCATGTAATGTTTCAATCTTAATGTATGCCCGTTGTTCTTCAATAGTCACAGTACCCGAGACACGTACAGGCTCCATTTCAAAGTCGCATAACTTGAAAATGGTATACACTGAGAATGAAACAAAAAAACAAACTTCTTCCTTAAGATTTGAACTACAATATGGCGCGTTGCTCATTGTTGCAGCGTCATCCATCTCGCAGTGGTACCAACCTGTGCAATATTTATGAAATGTCCCTTGTATATTCAATTTACTAGTAGTTCTGTGAACAGTAGACCTCACAAAAAATCTCACTGATTTCAGCAGCCATGCTGCTGAAATCAGCTGTCAATGCGTTTAGCCATAAATTAGCAGTTTTCTTGTCCATGTGTACAGAATTGGCCCTGTCAACTGTATCGAGAGAGATGTTGTCAGGCGCCCCCCAAAATACAATATGTACATATAATTTAATTTTTTTTTTTTTTTACTTTTTATATTCTATATTTTTTAATTTTTTTTTAATTTTCATTTCTTTTTTTATCATTTATTTATTTTATTTTTTAGTTATTTATTTTTTAAAGATACGCGACATTCCACAAGCCGTCGCTTTTGCGGCGCCCCTCTGACTGCGGCGCCCGGGGCGAATGCCCCTCTTACTGCAACGCCCAGGGCGGGCGCCACAGTCGCGCCGCCGCTTTCGCAGCGCCCCTCTGACTGCAGTGAAAAAATCTTATTCTGACCCAGCTGATGATCATTCCATAATATGACGATGTTTATATTCAACTAGCTGACCCCACAAACTCAAACCAATCACTTAATTTTATAAGGTTACAAAAATTCACACGTTTGAAACTTTATGCTTAAAAACCTCAAAAACATCACAAGTTCCAGTCCCAGAGGTAGATCAAATAAACTTTGAAGCAGGATTAGTCTCACTCTTAATATTAACGATGAATATTAAATTAAAACCCATGAGGATTGAATGAAATATTGTGAATGGTTTTTTGACATGTGCATAGACACATTCCATCATCATATATTTTATAAAAATGTTCCTTCAAACAGATCACTGTTAATAATCATCCTTGAAAAATCATCTGTTAACGCACGCATGCTCTTGCAACTTTCAACTTATAGTCTTTATCTCATCATAAGATTAACATGGGATCCTTTGTGGTCCTCTATGCTTGTGCAACTTTCAACTTCCACTTTCAACTTATAGTCTTCTATTCAATTCAAAATAAATCCTATCACGTGTTCCATATAGCTATTGTATATTCCATACAGCCATTCTCTTTTCCTTCTATTTTGTCCTCAAAATGCAAAATTAAAAAAAAAACCTTACATATACATTGTCGCGCAGTCTCAAAATGAACATTCCTGCCAAATCTTATTGAAATCTGTCAATGCGTTTAGCCGTAAATGCATTACAAACAAACAAATCCACAAACAGACAAAAGCCAATCGTCTTGAAACAAGACTTCACTTCGTTCAGACTGAGCTGTTCAGTCATCTCTTTGTTTGGTCAATTATTTAGAATAATTTATTTTGTATAAAAGTTTATCATTTACTTTGAACTCTGTTATGTCATAACTAACCTCAATTATCATAATATTATTCAAATTATTTATTTCTGTGAGTCATTTATTTATCCTGTCTTTTCATATTTGTATACTAGATAATTTTATTACATTAAAATTGTTTCAAACTACGTAATTCAAAATTAAATAATATATAAAGATTAGGTTGGTATTACTGTGACAAACAGCTATTTTGAATATGAGCGGCATTTTTGAATTCAAACTGAATATTAAACATAGATTTGGTTGTTTCATTTTCTCACATTACAGTATACAATTGGAGATGAATAAAAACCCCGAGTTGAAAACGATTATTATTTATTCCACACATTCTCAAAAAATGACCACTGGACACAAGACCCAACATTCGACAATCTGACCAGCCATGACACAATCTGACCAGCCATGACATAGCCTAACACACTGAACAGTCTGCCAACATAGCAGTAAAGTCTTTACTTTGTTTTATTCACTCCAAAGCTAGTAGACTCTCCAAAAACCCAAAGTAAAGTCTTTGCTAGCTTTTATTCACTTGGCCCAATGATTAGTCAACAAAAAATTGAAAAAATAAAAGACGTGTTTGTAGTAATTGGCCTGTAACATAGAGGAATGATCACATCGAACCCCAGAACAAGACTATTGTAACTCAAAAAAGGTGTTTTGTGGAAAAATGTGTTTGAAGTTTTGAGTCTCAGACTCGCCTTTAAATCTTCATTAAAGTAAATTTATTTCACTATGAAAACAATATTTTATAATGTTAAAAATAATACATTGAATGATAGATGAGTTGAAAATCAAAGTTTCAATCATATAGATGGTCAAAAAATAGATTTAATTGGAAATTTTGAGTTATGATACTCTTGCATCAAGTATTTGACTCATATTTTTGAGTTGGGCTGGAGTAAGACAGTGTAAAAAATATCATAGATGCAAATTCCTCATTATTTACAATAATAATTGATGAAACCTTTCAAAATTATACATTCAAGGAAGTCCCTAATTTGATTTAAGTTCACTATAATATCCATGATACACAGCTGGAATGAGATTCTCATGGCACAAGGATACAAGGTCCTTCTTCTCCTGCTTGCTGATCGATGGCGGTACCTTGTAGGCTGATGATAGAGCAATGGATGCCAATGAATCCTTTGTTTTTGTTCTACTCCTTCCTCGAATACAAATTTCTTTGAAATTATTATCCTTGTAGCTCATTTTCACAAAGAAGCTGTGGGGACTGTTCTTCCTATATTCAATGATTTTGATGTCACTCCACATAACTCTTTCTCCCTCCACTGTTGTTGTGGAAATTGAAATATTCCCCATTGTGGATGAAAGTTTTTTCAAATCAAGAAACTCGTTGGTTCCCAACTCTGTCACACTGTATGGCTTTCCTGTTTTTTTTTTGCCAATGAAATTACAGGCGTCCATTGGGCTGGGATAAAAATTGGGGAGCCTCTAAGCACTTGTCATGTTCTCTGTTATTTGTTTTAGGCTAACTAACTATAACTTATTAATTCAATTTTTTTACTAGGCTGCACGCCTATTCAAACTATAATTGCATCAAACTGATAACTTGTGCTAACATTAAAGTACGCTATTATTTGGTTAGCAAGGGGTTTGGATTGTCATATCACCTCCCCATGGAAAAGTTGTTGCATATAAAACTGACTGGCATGTCTTTGAAATTGAAATTATAAAAATGTTCAAAAATATAAGGAAATAAAATTAAGTTGAGAGTGAGGCTAACAACAATTACTGAATAATAAATAATCTAATCTAGGTTTACAAATGGTTGTTGTGGATATCCATACTTTGTCTACTGCAGAGATTAATAGAATAAAATATATCTTCTTGCTATACCTATACAGTACTTACACTATTTGAGTCGCGTTTGTGTTTCGAACAATGATGCTCATCCTCAAACAATGATGCTCATCCTTGGCACTTTGAGCTACAACTGACTTGCTTGAAAACATTGAAAGGCTATGGATGGATGGTATTGGGTGGTGGAGGGAGTAGGGAGTGAAGAGGGGGAAGTTTGGGTGGGGGAGGTGTTTCCAGGAATATCAGTGATGATGTTGAATAGGATGTGTGATTTGAAATCGAGTTGATCATTGAGTATGAGATGAGGATGATTGATGGAATTTTTATAGATTTCAAATTGTTCTAGGGTATTTAATTTTTGGTTTATGGGGGTGATATGGAGATTGGTATTGATGTCTGTGAAAGAATTATATTCCTTCAGATGTTCAGCAAAGTTTGATTTGGTTGAATAGTGCTGGGTGATTGATTTTGTGTGTTCATTAAATCTTATCTTGAATGAACCAATACACCTTGTCTGTCCAATATAAAAATGATCACAGTCATAGCATATAAGTTTGTAGGTGCCAGAGAGTTTGTGAATGTTTGTGGTGGGAGGATTTTCGGTGGAGAGCTCTGTCCAACTGTTTATAGTTTTGAAAGCAATTTTGTATTCAAGTTTCCAAAATTATTTACTATTTTTTGGCTTATCCCATCAATGTAGGTAAGGGTGATGACAAAGGTGATGATAAGGGTATTTTGTTGTGTGATGCAGGGTTTCTGAGTTTATTGGTGATTTATTAATTTTTTTTGTCCACTAGGGAAGGGTTGTATCCGTTTTTTAAACATTTTCAAGAGAACTCTTTCCTCTGTGATGATTATTATTTTCAATAAATAATTATTTCCAGAATAATAATTATTTTAGTCATATGTGTGCATTTGGTCTCTTTTGGGGCCAATTTTTCACTAATTTTTTATTCAGAGTAGCCACTTCTGCTGCAGATGGAATGTAGACAGATAGAGATACTCTTCCATATTCTTTTCTTTGTTGGGGACATTTTTCAGATGAGCAGATGCTCTGCTCCATTAATGTTAGGTTAGCTCTCAGTAAATGTGCAGCTATCATGGACACACTTGTCTCACATGCTACTTTTGTCATGCCCTCAACAAGACTGTGAGTTTTGAAGATATTCATTAGAATTTGTCCTCTTATGATATATGTCATCCTGTTGACTCCATTGCACACAATGTCTGATAAGAATTGAAAATGGGAGGGAAGAATTGTTTACAGTGTTTTGAAAGTTTAAACTGTCTGCTAAGGCAGTACAGAATAGTTGACATGAACTATCAAATGTACATGTATTTGAACAAATAACGTTCTGCCCTTCAATGTTGAGCAGAGTCAATTGCATTAAGTTATCATTTTTAGTAGCCCTATTGCAAGTCACTTTCTCTTACTTAGATCTCACACTCCATATTCAGTATGAGATTCTAAGTAAGAAGAGTGCTTGTACTACTACTTGTGAGGCCTCTCCAGTCTTCAACTTCTGTTGATTCTTTTACTCTTTGTTCCAATTTGTTGTTTCCATCTATCATTGAACCTGTCTTCCTTATCAGCATCTTTCTTATCCTTATCAAGATCAATCTACTTGGGTTCATTATCATCCACCACTTTTGCTGAAGCAAGCTTCATAGCTCCTTCAATAGCTGCTATGTGGTGGAAAACAAAATCATTAACTCACATTGGTGAGTTTAAATGCTTGAACACAACGTTCTTCAATACATGTAAATAAGTCTTAACAGGAGCTGAAGTGGCTGTTACACCCCCATATTGG
Source organism: Laodelphax striatellus (assembly GCA_017141395.1). Classification (NCBI taxonomy): domain Eukaryota; kingdom Metazoa; phylum Arthropoda; class Insecta; order Hemiptera; family Delphacidae; genus Laodelphax; species Laodelphax striatellus. The sequence continues at coordinate 30,780,573 of CM029530.1, read as the reverse complement.
AAAATAGTACACATCACACCAGTCCACAAGGGGGTAAGTGATGACACATCTAAAATGTGTTTTGTGAGATCTGGTAGATACTGTTGGTTGCCTCTATCACTTGCCACCATCTCACTTTCCACCTTTTCTACAAGGAATTTAACTCAATCATGAAAGTTTTAGTGCATTTCTGAGGCTCCTTCCTACCACTCTCTGTCTGCACATGAACTGCATGCTTGAAAGCCATCAAAATGTCATCAACATTGTTATTGGGACTGAGTCCACCAATTCACTGAATTGATTTTTTTACTTATTTTGTATGGTGTTGGTTGCCCAAATTCATCACAACCCTCAGTTCATGAAATAGCAATGATTATGACATGAGCCAAAATATTAAAAACTTCTTAATGCTTGACACAGGCTTCTCATATAGAAATGTTTTATTACTCTTAATACATTCTGGAAACAATGCCATGTATTCATCAACTTCACAAGATGGGTGACATAATTCCTGATGTAGTATCTTGGTAGAGATACTGTATACATGTTGGAATCTCATCACAACAAAGAAAGAGAAGAGAAGCAAATTGCAGCAATGGAGATATGCTTCCAAAGAAGGGAGAGAAGTAAATGCTTGGATGCAAGCTGACATTGTTGCAGCAGACTTGTCTACCACCACTTCATGAGGTGGAGACACTTTTGATCCATTTCCACACACCTTTCAGTTGATCCAGACTTCTTTTGACATTCAAGCCCGTGGCATTGAATTCAATATCAATTTCACCCCACGGGACTCTTCTTAAATTTTAATTTTTTGAGTCATGGACCTTTTTTTCAATTATTGGCTTTTTCAGTATCAAACTTTTGATGAGGTTATTTTCTTCTTTTGTAAAGTTGATTCTTTTTTTACCTTCTGACATTTTTTCAACACAAATAAGAATATTATTGAAAAATAAATAATATCAGCTTTACACTACTCACTCTATACTATACTATTTATACAAAATTATTATTAATAGATTAGAAATGTACAAAAACAACACAAAATGCAACTGATGGTGATGAGAGTTGCAACAATGGAGGAGGAGTATTGTTGATAATGCCCAGCCTGGAGATGCTTCTAAGCAGCTGATGCCAACATTACAACAAAAATTCCCTGTGAATCCCTGCAGTAGAGCCAGCAAGCTAACATAATATGTCATTGGCTAACCCCTCGGCATAAGGCATCTTGAAGTTACAATGGGCTAACAATAATCCGTGGTTGAACTCTGTCTCATGAACCCATTTTTTAGCCCTGGCGTAACTAGCCCATGCTAACGTTAGCTCTAGACTAGTAAATCCAGAGCTCATGAACCGCCCCTAAGTCTCTTATAATGTTCCTGCACCTTGTTTCATGCATTGCAGCACCCAATGTTAAATTGGATTATCAATTCTGGATTCTCTAATTGATTTTGACTTTGCATGACAAATTTGGCTTGCATGTGGCAAATGGGAAGGCTCTTGATCTCCAACACTTACAACTAGCCGTTTTCATCAAGCAAAATAGTGAAAAGCTACAGAATAACCAGTTACAGCATGGATATGGCACTAGACATTGAGGAGCACTGCAATACCCTTGCCACAGAACCAGCGCCTTGGAGAAGGGTCCGTTTTACAGTGGATTGAGGATTTACAACTCTCTACTGGCTGAACAGGATTATCTGTCAAGTGAAACACAAAACACTTCAGGAGAAGACTGAAAGAATTATTGACTGCTGCTGCACCATATACCCTGGAGGAGTGTTTTTGTTTGTTCCCTGTGAATAGGTGATGAAGCTTTATATATATGGACAAAATTTTATATTATGAAAGACCATATAACCTGGATGTTTGAAACTCCAAATTTATTGACTTAACACATACTAACAAACAATGCTTATTTATGTAGTTTTTCTGTAGTGTAATAAATTCAATTCAATTTTGCCAGCTTGAAGCTCATGAAAGCCAGTGGCAGACATATGATTTTTATTATAACTGGATATCTTGGATATATCAGATGGCAATTTATTGAAGAGACAAGGCCCCTTAGAAAAAACATGTGAGGGGGCCAAATGTACATAGTATATAAAGAGTTAATGATTTGTAGTATACTCTATATTTCATTGTTTTTGTTTTGATCATATGGCTTTTATTGGTGGGGAGACCCTTATGGGTAGGTTCCACCTCGCCTCATTGCACAATTTTTTCTGTATTTTTGACATAGCCAATTCCAAGTCCGCCATCAGGGAAAGCTCGATTTTGAACAATTTTGGCCGCACTAGTTCGTGTAGCTGCTCCATGAAAGGCAGATTCTTCAGCCTGACATCGAGGTGCACTGGGTAGGATTGATGCATGTGTTGTGGGGAAGGGGGCGTCGGCATCATCTTGTCAACAGCGTACACTGTTGCCGCAGTGGCCTCCTATGGCCTCCAACCATAGGAGGCCACAGAGGGCCAACCGTGAAGGCCATATCATTCCAATGTGCTGAGGCTTCCTTATTAAAAATCGGCCACATCATCAAAGTCAAGGAGTCAAGCTGTGACACATTGTCACAACTATAGTCAAACTTTTTATAGTCAAGCTATAGCAAGTCATTGTGACTTGTCCATATTTGAAGTTTCCAGATTGAGGGTTTCTATCTTGATCATGAAGGCCAGGAAGATCTCCTATTGCCTCCATTTCGGCAGCTGGAGCTCCTTGGCCCATCTGATTTACTAGGTGTATGTTATTGAGGCCATCCAGGTCCCACCTATGGACTGCGTCGGTAGCAACCGTGTTTGCCCCACCATAGGCCTGTACTATCTTGTGGGCCTGGTTGACAATAGGTAGGTCAGCTGCTTCAATGTTTCCCCGTATATTACCAGCGGTCTTCTGACCTTGGGCTTTAGCAATTGCTGTTGCTATGGTCTGGAGTACCCCTAATCTGTCAGATTTGTCAGTGTCTCTTCTTTGCTTAAGATGAGTTTCAGGTAAGGACCCAACCCTTCCCCCATGCTATAGTATTTATTAGCGGCCGCTTTGTAGGCTGGGAGATATTTTCCAAGTTCATTCCAACCGAATAAAATCTGATGGAGATTTGCAATGTAGTATGCAATAAACATAAACCTGTTCATGCCGGATCCCTCCAACATTATCATTGTGACCCCCAATGACTTGGATATCTTCATATTCTGCTTGCCCACCATTGTTCTGAACATATAAAAAAGTAGCCTTCCTAGGGTGGATTTTGTTGAGATGACTTCATACATGCGTGCACATGTGGACATCATGAAGTGTAAGTAGGTAAGTAGGGTCTTTTGACACATTTTACGCAGTATCCATTTGTGCAGTTCTCATACCACACAGGTACATATTGGACAGGTACTTTCCGATAAAATTGGCGATTATTCAGCGATTATTCCCCCGACCCAGCATGCATGGTTTGCTGTGAAGTCGTCATACCTTTGAACTTCTTGATCACCAAATGCAAGAACACATTCCTGTTTATACTCAGCTAAGGTTACTTGGTGGATCTCGATCTCACACTCAAGTAGGCTCTGTTCCATCTGCCTGAATATCCCAGTGTTGTAAATTTTGAAGAAGTTCAAATACAGTTCTAGAGCACACAAGTCAGATACAGTTCTAGAACACAAGACTTTAGAAAGTCAACACCCAAAATAGTTCTTTTTTTTTTGAATGGAAAGAATGTGATTTGAAAAAACACTTTTTGCATATCACTACCATACACACTTGACATTTAGTATTCACTTTAGGTGTTTTGTTCTGTGCTTCTTTCCTTCCACACTTTTCAACCAATGCCTTGTAGCATGATTTGCACTTTAGTTTTTCTTTTGTCTTCTCAAGTTTGTGTTCATTTTGATGCTGAGACTGAAGTTCCAATGAAGGTCGTGGAGTGGTCACTTTCTTTGAGTAGAAGATAAGTTGAGTTACTATTTCTTCTTTGAATTCTGTGATAGTCATGGCGTTCTTGGTGACACTGGTGAAAAGAGAATGAGCATTGATGACTGGTGTTGACAATAATAATTCGAAGGCAATTTTCCTGTACCACTTCAATTATCTTTGTAGAGGTGAGGAATACGATGTCATTTGGTCACTCCTATCAATGAATGATTTACCTTTGTTGTAATGTACAACAACTTCAGGCTTCTGAACTGCACCTCCTCTCTGTTGCACTTCAACCATTTGCTCACCATGCAGTGTTGAGAGCATGAGAAGGTCCCTCTTATCATGCCACTTCAGGACAACAATACCTGTGTTACTTTGTCTGGCAACAACTTCTCCTTTTTTCAATTTCTTTGTAATAACATCCTTAGGGTTCCCTTTCCTATTTGATCTCAGAGTACCAACAATTTGAGTGTTCTTTTTCATCAATTGTTCAGCCAGGGAAACACTGCTGTACCAGTTGTCAACAATCAAGCATTGTCCAAAATCCAGGTAAGGCTTCATCAACTCCATCACAATCTTCTTTGCTACAGAGTTTTTTTGTGCAGGTTCAGACTCTTTTCCAGCATACACCTTGAATTGTAGAGTATAATAGTCCTTGGCACACAACTTGAAAACTTTTATACCATATTGGTGCCTCTTATTTTTATGTATTGTTTGAAGACAAGCCTGCCAAGAAATGGAATAACTGATTCATCAATACAAAGATTCTCTTCAGGAATGTAACAATTTTGGAACAAAGGCACCAATAAATCAATGAATTTTTGAATTTTATACAGCCGGTGAGTTTTTTCCTCATTATTACCACAATGAAACATTCTTAGAATAATTTCAAATCGGTTGAGTGACATTTTTTCTTGAATATTGGATTGAAACAAATAACTCTTTCCAATAATGTTTGATACTTGGCATTTGAACGAGCCCCATCCATGAGATAATACCCAAAAAGCATCTCATCTCATCCCTATCAACAGGCACCCACTTAGTAAGTCGAGAGAATTTTGAAATATTAGGACCAATCTTTTGGTTTGCATAACAATTTGTCTCTGTTGTAAGAAAGTCTATAACATCATCACACAGAAATAAACTGTAGAATTCGTGACATCTTGAATAATACAGTTGGTGTCTATATCATTCTCATCTATTTCTTCTGAATCGGATAATTGGTCCACTTTATCTGGTGGTAGTTGTACAATGTCTACATGAGAACTACTTTCTATTGAATCCAAGAACTCTGTGTCATTCAGAAGCTCTTCCACCTCATCAAGTCTCAAAAATTCTCGGAGAGCGCTATACCTGGAATGATAATATGAATATTTGTTCAAAGGTCAGAATACAACCATGTATGTGTCATGATCCCCAAATGGGGATTGGAGTTTGGGGGGCCACTGTAACTAACCTAAAAGTATGAATCACTCAATAACATATTTATACCTCCATTGGACCTATAAATAACATGTTGTATGCATATGAAGCACCTGATAGAAGTATTATGCAAACAACAGCAATCTAAAACATTGTATGCAACATGAAAACCTACTCACCAGTTGTAGTGAGCTTCAAAAGTCATTATAGGATCACAAAGTCGTCAGAAACACGATTTAACCAGACTGTATTATCAACAACACTGCTACTAATGGATTGGCATGCCAAGTTACGTTTTGTAATGCATGGCTACCAACATAAAAAATCAAAAACGAAATATCCCCAATTGGGGATCGTGACATTGAATGGGTTTCATTTTTAATAATATTTTTATTATTTTAATCAGCTCATCATTTATTTATTTGAGAAAAAAGATTTACAAGGTTTTATCCATTCTGAAAATATACTTACAAGGTTTTAGCCAGACATACAGGTTTTTATACTCATACCAGACTCTGACTCATACCGACTTACAAGTATTTAGGAAGTAGATTCTTGCATAATAATCTCATCAACACATTAATAAAATTTCATTAAATACGAGTTTTTTTTTAAATAAGGGATATAACAATGAATTTTGAATAAAAAAGGTACAATATTATTTTCAAGAATTGGGTTTTATTAAAACTGCCTAATGTAATATTGCAAGAATGACCGAAGTGAGAGCTAGATTTAACTTATTTCTAATGCTTCAGATTATCTTAAAAGTAATGGTAATCTTTAGGTAAAACTATCTTCAGCTCTTGAAGGTGGGCGAATTTTTTGGGGTTTATCTTTATACTTTCTTTATACAGCAATGAAGTTGTATTCGTCAACTGCTTACATGTTTTCCTTTTTTGTAAAGGTCTCCACTCATCATCAAAATGAAGTTTGTAGTGAATCTCTTCAGGTGTGTATTTGTATGCGCGAACATTGTTTACTTTTGGATCTCCCTTAGTTGTTCCTGGCCGCACTGAAGAATACACCAGTGATGCTGAATGATCTTTAAAGTATGTATGATCCAGATACTCCACTTTGTAGGGTGTAGGAGTTTTCCTTGCCTGTTTGAACATGTCTATGTAATTCGCAGGAGAGTTAATTTCTTTATTTTTGAGTTTTCTCTCTATTGTGGCGTGCATGGAATCACACTCCATTTGAGTGTGTCCTCTCTCTAGGTACTTCTGAATAATAACAATTTTCTTCTGTTTAGCCACATTCATTAGGACATTTGAAAGTGTGACATTCCTATTCTGATAGACAGACAGACAGACAGACAAAAACTTCTTTATTTCAAAAATTGACATGTTACAAAAAATAAACGTACGGTACTGTACTCTAGACATAGAATGAATTGAAGTACAAAAATTTCAACAACCATCAACCCTACATGCCTCATCAATGGAACATAATAATTATAATGTACACAGATAACGACAGATAACAAAGAGGATAGATGAGTACAGTAAATGAGTATGAAAATGGTCTGCATGGGCTAGTGCCTGTGCGCAGACCAGAGTTCGAAACCCATACTGACATTCACAAAGAATGTTATTCCTATTTAAATAAATCATAAGTTGCTCTTTTACTATTCTTTCTAATATTTTTGAGAAAACACTCAGCAATGAGATGGGTCGGTAATTATTCTTGTCAGTAGGGTTACCAGACTTGAAGAGGGGGAATACTTTGGCCAACTTCAGGAACTCAGGGAACACACCGGACATCAGGCTAAGGTTAATTAAATGAGTTAATGGCTTGATAAGAATTTGAATATTATTTTTTAGCAGAGAAACATTTATATTATCATGCCCTGGAGCTGAACCCCCTCTGAGATTATCTATGGCCCGCATAATCTCATTTCCAGTTACAGCTCGAAAAACAAAATTACCTTAGATTCTGTGATGGTCATCATCAATCAACAGAGGCTCTGCGGAAACTATATCATCAGCCAAGTCTTGGCCCACCGCAGCAAAGAATGCATTAAATTCATCAGCCACATTCCTGCTTATTTCTGTAGTAACAGATTGGATTCCAGGCAAAAACTTGTTTATCAAAAATGAATCTTTGTTTGTACTTTTTACCAGCTAATTCTCCAATCACTCCCCAGAAGCGCTTGGGATCATCCCTGTATTCTATTAACTTATTCCTATAATATTCGTGCTTAGCTCTTCTTAATTTGATAGTCAAGTCCTTCCTGAGCGTGAGATATTGATTTTTTAATATATTATTGAAGGGTTGTCTCTTTACTTTTCTACTCAATTTGTCTCTTTGTCTAATCGCATCGATCAGACCTGAATTTATCCATGGTTTTAGTTTTTTCTGTCTTGATCTCATCGTTTTGGTATTTAAACTCAAATCGAGAGAATTTTTTAAAATAAGCTGAAAATTATTGGAACAAATATCTATTTCATAGCAGTCTTCTACCAATTCCCAACGCGCATCCCGGAGAGCCCGTGCAAACACTGGTTTATTGACAACAGTGTAGGTCCTAGCCGAGGAAGATTCAGCCCTTCTCCGTTCTGGAATTGAAATATTTAGAGCCACACTGAAGTGATCAGTTATATTAGTGTGAAGCACGGCTGATTTAATTTGATCTTGTTCAGTGTATCTCACAAAAATATGATCAATACAAGAAATGGAGTTTCCATCAATTCTAGTAGGTTTATCTACACACTGCACAAGACCGGATCCGACCAAACAGTTTAAATACCGGTTCGCTACTCGGTCGTCTGAAAACAAATTTATATTAACATCTCCTACCAGGATGCAGTTTTTATTAGAATTTAAAGTACTGTAATAATTTTCCAAGTTGTCTAAAAATAATTCAATGTTGCTATCAAATGTTCTATACAATGCTAGGAGATTAAAGGGCCTGCTGAGAATCTGAAAATCCAAAGTCAAACCATAAACATCACCTAAAGTGGTCTGCGTAACGTTATAATTTATTGTTTTATTAATGTAGACAATCACTCCATCATTTTGGTTGCGCTGTTTATCAGTAGCTATCAGATCGTAACCATCTATTGGGAACCCCACCACCCCATCTCTGAGCCAACACTCAGTCAGTATAATTAAATCTAACGGTGTTTTGAATGAATCTATATAGACCAATAATTCATCGAAATTTCTAGAAATACTCCTCACATTAGTACATAAAATCTTTAAACCCACATCTGCAGGATCGAAGAAAGTCGAAAAATCCCCCGAATGCACCAACTCTAAACAATTGGAATAATTTAAACTGTCAACGTCATCATTTGTCAATGTTAGCCTAGCCACGGCTAACAAATAAAGAAAACAAAAAAGAAAGAAAAAACCTATCTATATTTCACCCGTGTGCTGGTACCCACAAGAAAAAACTTAAGGATAATTATTCATTGATTTCGAACAATTAAACCTAGAACAATTAAAGCTTTAATTCGAATAACTTAGGCCATAGCCAAAATAATTGAAAATTAAAAAGAAATCCCACCCGCGGCACACCGCCGCTCAGCGAACAACATAAATTATGTACTGTAACCGATTTGGTACTGATCTATAATCTTCGCCTCTGGAACATTTTATGAATAATAATAATCCCTCCAAGTGATTAAGACTTCGAGACTGTTGAGAATAGAATTGTAATAATAAGAATAGAATAATTGTAATATTAAGAACATTATGATTAGCATTGGTCTCAACTCCAATCAATCACAATAATTGCTAATTAATTTCCATTTGCGTCTCAAATTCAATTAATCACAGCCGGCAACAATTTGTCTCAACCTGATTATGATATAAATTTACACCAATACGAAAGTGTAAGAAAAATAATATTTAGCTAGGTATATGAGTTACGTATAGATACATATATATAACTGAATTATATATCTTCGAATTCATCCAGATTATTGAAACAAATTATGCTACGGTTCCTGAAGAAATTCTTTGTAAAGAGCACAACAATATATATATAATAAATATATTTCCACAAAACAATAATGATTCGAAACTGTTTATTCTATTGAATGGAAGATTAAAAAATGATTCTACCAGCTATTTGACGTTTATTAGCAGGTAATGAAGATACAATTCGAATTTATTGTGCTTAAAAAATACAATAAATTCATTACTAATTACTTTTTTCCTTTTTTTTATTCAATTAAAAAGTACAGCTCGAATTTTATTGACGCAGTACTGTACTGTATGTAAAAATGATGATCACTGAAATGGAATTTCGTTCAATTAATTATTATGTACTGTATGTCTCGGGTCCTGTGTTATCGTCTACCATTTACCTGTTATCGTTATAACTAATTAGGGAGTAGTGACTGGTAGAATACTATCGAAAACATACAAACAAAGAACGATTATATTGGAAGCCGGATAGAAATGAACTTCACAAATTCACTATGTCCTTATCAGATAGATTAGAAAAATATTTCGATGATTCAAACACCAAGTACTGGAACACAGTTATCTTTATAAGTCAAGAGGCCAAGTCATTTAATTACTAAAGAAATATAACGGTTCAAAACAACTTAAAAATATATAAGCTGTAGATATGAATTGATATGATAGCCACAACCATCACTCCAAAATATTACTGTATCATTTTCGACTGTATCTAATTTGAGAAGAAAATTGGAGATAATTGTCGCAAATTTATTTGAAGTCACCCCACCTTCTCCCTCATGCCATGCAAAACTATATCCTTCTTTGGTCTTGTTGTCAAATATTGTAAAATTATGAACCATCAATTTTGTCTTATAATAAATAGATGATGCCTTAAGGCTAGGGGAAAGGAGAACAGCCTGCATGTCCATTGTGAATACAAATTTAGCCTCCTTATTATCATTCTGTTTCTCCTCTCTCGCACGTTTTTTTCTCTCAGTGTGTTCAAGGTATACCTTCTCTTCAATATTACCTACTTTATTACTTGTACAGACATCACATTGATCTTTTCGAGGCGTAAAGATTCCAAGATTTTGACAGTCAAACTCCTCATAAAACGTTTTAATAGATGCACAATCTTTCTTTGATTTCTTACATTGTTCTTGGTAAAGCTTGTAGACTTCAGCTTTTGATTGGAATCCTGCTTCCAGGTAAAGCTTATTTGAGCTTTTTCTGCAGTAGTGGGACTCCAGTTTTGGCAGTGATTTCAAAAAGTCTCGAACAATTGAACGTTTTTCACCACAATCAATTTTTTTTCTCTTGCCAAGTGTTGGAGAAATATCCCCTATGTCGTTTCTGGTTGTGACTGAGGATGCAATTATTACACTACTATTCTCTAGAATAATAGAGGATCCCTGAAGTTTTTTCATCCAATCTACAGAAGACCTACTACTTGGATTATCAGGCTCCTTACTCGTTGATGGTGTAGGCCTAATGGGCAATGATAATTGTTCAATGCATTCTGTAGTGATTATTATTTTGGGTTTCCCGACGTTTTTCCGTTTTTTATATACCCTACCAACTCTAGGCATTCTTATTCACTAGAAACGTTGCTCCAACACGAAATAACACTTCACAGTATGCTATAATGGAGTAGCCAGAAATTATTATTGAAATCACTAAACTTCACTTCACTTTAGTAATCGAACTTTGTAAATACAAGCATTTACATTATAACCTATGAAAACGTAAATAAACACGAAATCACAAAATCAGTTGTATGTGTAATTGTGTATGTAACAATGATAGCCAACCTAAGTAAGACCAAAACAAGACTAAACAATATGGAAAAACATTAGAACATTTTGAAATGCGCCGATGAACAATCAGAAAAAGACAAAATTTTGAGTGCAGAGGTTTCCAAAATTAATTTTTATTCATGTAAACAGAGCTCATTTGGCTTAAAAAGCCGTCGTTTTGTGGCTGCCCAACAAGCAGTTATAAAATTAATTTCTGATCATCATTCTTTCCATCACCCACGCACAAACGTAGATCTCATGTGAGCCTGAACATCAACTTAGTTTAGATTGGAATATGTCAATCTCGATAAAAAAAAATAAATTTTAAATATTTTGTCCAGTCTGATCACCACAGACAAGAAGTCAGCTTCCTTAATTAGATTGGCTAGCTTACCGTATAGATGAAAAAAGTACTGTACAAAAAGAGTTTACTGTACAAAATGTTTGATAAAACATTCAACTGCACCTTTTACAAAGCAAAAGCTCAATATATGTAGCCTATTATTGGAGTGCATTGAATTTGCAGCCAGGTCTTATTGACCTAGATCTTCTATGTAGATAACATAATATGATTATATGTTAATGTTGTTATGTATTATTAATCATTATCTGTTATGTTGGCTACTCGATTTTAACAAATCACAGTCATTGAAGAATGACAAATGATCAATCTTTTCTTACTGAAACTCCTAACTTTCAATTCTTGTAATTTACTCCGTCCAAATAGTTCTATCACAGATAATGTACAATCATTATCTGTTGTATAATCATTATCTGATTATACCTTATCTGTGGTTCTATTTAATAGTTTCTATTAATCAAGTATTTCTAAGGATCAATGATGTAACAGACTACTCTGTATTCTTTTTTATTAAAATATTAATGTTATACTTGCTTGTAGTATTGAATTGTAAATAAAATTGATTTATTCCCCGAAAACGTGATATCAAAACACAAGTATATATTATGAAGAATTTGAATGATGTAAGATAATATTTGTGAACCAAAACATTATAAGTATTTTATATTATATTGTATAGGGTATTTTAAACATTTAATATTTTGTATATAATATAATATTCGCAATATATTTTTAAATACTTTATATTCTTTGTCTGAATAGTATTTTACAGAATAATTCATTCATTGTGATTCAATATTATTATTTGGAAAACTTGTTTACTTTCTTGAATTTAAATTATTATTCAATTCATTTTATTTTGAAGTGAATGATGCTATTCAATACAATTATTATGAATCCATGAGGTAAATACACAATGTGACTTGAATTTTACAGTTGTATTATTAAAATTCCAAGGTTAACCTTCCACATTGTTTATAAGTGACATTATATTATCATGATAGGTGAAATAATGTTTAGGCACAACTCAACACTGAAGATTATGCCATGAGCATCAAAACATAGGCCCGTATTAAACCCGTATAGAAACCAGCCATATGTTTGTCAAAGATCCTTTTAAAAAAATTTGATAGTCTAGGCTAGGCGTACACCGGTTAGTCAAGACAAGACAAGACGAGATTAGTCACGTTTAGTCACAGTAATTCAAATAGTTGCTTATGAAGTAGCACACACCGAAGCAATGACTAATCGGTGTGTTGCTTCTTAAGCAACTATGTGAAGTACTGTGACTAAACGTGACTAATCTCGTCTTGTCTTGTCTTTACTAACCGGTGTACGCCTAGCCTAATACGGGCCTTAAGTATGATTTTAATTACATTCATTGTGGAGTGGTCCGTAGCCGAGGGCGATAAGCGCCTGTCTGATAATCCAAAGGTTCCAAGATCGAATACAGTTGCCGGAACGGATTTTGACAGAAACGGCCACTCCCGTCTTTCGGTGGAGACAAAAAGCCGTCGGTCCCGACTGCCTAAAAACAATCGTCATCTCTCATCATCACCCCTCTCATTACCCACGCACAAGCCTAGAGCTCATGTGGGCATCACTCTAAAAAAAAAAAATAGACAACATTATTTTCATTCTTTTATCTACTATGGAAAAATTCTACAATACCTCTGATGCAAGTGTTAATTTAATATATTATTGTATCATAATTTTGTCTAATTGTAAATTATAGGACTAGTCCCACATAATTATCAGTCTCCGTCTCATCTTATCTCAGCTCGTTCTGCACATGCGTCAATAACGACGGACCAATCACAGAGCACTGGGCAAATGCATGCATGCGCAGAACGAAATAGCTGGTAACGGAGCTAGACCGATATATGGGAATAGTCCTATTCGATCTTACAAGATAAAATATAAAATTGAATAGTTAAACCAGAGACAGAATAGTTAACCAGATGATATGGAGCTGGTAAAGCAACCAGCGACCACATAGTAGAATAGACGGAGCATGCAGGCAGACTTTTGAAGCCAGCTCTAGCGCCAATACCCAACCATGATGGCGGCGGCCTTGAGTGAGTCACTCCAGTAGCGAGCGCTCCGTCAAGGTCACGCTCAGTTCTGCCCAGTTGTCCACACACTGCAGTGCTAATTTAATCAACCGGCTGTCACTGTCTCACTGAATTGTTTTATTGAATGGCGTTTTAGTATCATACTGCACTACAATGCCAGCGTATTGCATTGCTTATGGATGCTTCAATAAAGGAGGAAACGTTGAAGGAATAACATTTCACAGGTTAGTATATTGTAGGTAGTGTATAATTGGTGTAAGTATATAGTCTGATCGCACAAAGATTTTACTCGGGCAAGATGGAAGAAGTACTCCAGTTCGGTTTGTATTGGTTCAAAAATTATAAATTTGGTCTCAAATTGTAGAAAATATTCAGCACTACAATTTGAGACCAAATTTATAATTTTTGAACCAAATACAAACCGAACTGGAGTACTTCTTCCATCTTGCCCGAGTAAAATCTTTGTGCGATCAGACTATATTAAGTGTTTAATACTATTACTAAATTACTATTTAAGGTTGGAAAACGACACTTAATATTATAATAATAATTGTTTTTTTATTATAGTGTAGTACACTATTGTATTGCTGGTACGCAGTACGGATTACTGGGACTACACGCACTGCATTTTAATAGCTTGTAAATATCCTGTTATTAATTATGACATTTCCTGCTGTTTGATTTTCAGAATTGGTTAACCGAATGAAAGCATTGGGCATATAAAATTGTTCTGTGTTCAGAGCTCTGTTGATAATTGAGAGTTAATGTGATATCATGGATAATGAAGAGGAAGCATTCATTATTGATTATTATTTATTGTTATAAGCAAAAAATTATTTTTGAATAGTCAGTCTGCAACAGAAATTGCTCTACTATGCGTTTCATGGAATTGGATGATAATTTGCAAGATTGTAGAATACAGCCTTTTATTAATAAAGATAATATAATTAAATATAATTGTGCTGAGATGAGTAGCTTTATTTTATGCTTATATGTAATTTTCCAACAGTTCTCAAATCAAAAGATCAAATCGCAATCCAGTGTTCACTTGGTAAGAATAAGATAGAGTGATTTATTAAGTATTATTATTCCCATTGTTATTGTCGATTAGCTGATTAGAGATTTAATTATTATGTGAAATATATAGGCAAATCTATAGTTGGAATATATAGCTTCAATTATTACGTGAAAATATATAGGCAAATCTATTATTGAAATGGTTCTTGAGAAAAAGGTACACACAGTATGTTTTAGAGGGAAGAGCTCGGAGTTGAGGCGAACGGAATTAATCGGAGCGCTTCGCCTCGTTTTCTCGTCTATGTTCTACCGAGAATATCAGGAGAACGGCTGATCTTAGAAAAAAAATGTTCAAATGAAAAATAAAATTCAACTTTTTATCTAAAACTTTCTCGCTTACGAAACTTGCCTACCCTAAAGATGAAAAATTTCCTCGCTTACCAACTTTTTCATGTCACGTTTTCAAATGTATGAAAAACTTTCAACTTTTTTTACTCGTAAAAGTTGAATAAACTGGAAACTGGTAATTTGAGTTACACCATTAGAATCAGTGTTTTATTAGGTATAAGAACACCAAATTTGAAAATTTTAACTTAATCTCAAGGGGACTAAACGTCGATGTATTTGAAACTCGCGCACTACAATTTTGAGCTTCTGTGAGCTCCATTTCGCGTTTCTATACCTAACCATGATGGCGGAATTGGCTTCACTACCCGTAATGCTGTAGTAATAGGATCACTCCGTCTATTCTACTATGTGGTCGCTGAAAGCAACTGATGGTCAAAAATCGTTCGCTCCCAAGCACAAAGTGGAAACGCTGTCGCTGAGCTTCCAGTGTTGCCTAGTACAAGCTTTGGATTCGCTTCCCCTGCATGATTTGAGTAGTCAGTTGGCAAGACTTGAAAATTACTCAGAATTTTAAAAAAATAATGGAATGAGAAGGCCTAAACTCAAGTAGGCTTTTCTACATATCGAACAGGAAGCTATCAGTTGAGTAGAGGTAAGTTTGCCATCATTCGCTTGTAAATTATGCACGTCAAAACTGCTTTCTTCTCTTCGCCAATCCTCCCTGAACTTTAATTTCGACCAAGTTTTGATAAATTGCTACAGCGTGTCTCTCGATTGGGCTCAGTCCTTTGCTACTTGTTTTCTGTCTATAAAAAGTTACTTGGAAGCTCTACTCGACACTTGCTGAAGGACGGGCGAAACTTTCCTGGTGACCTTTTCAAGCAGTGACACTTAGCTGCTCACTTATTTTAACTTCATTTTATTGATGAAAATTCATTGTTCTACAATGAAGAATCGGTTAGAGGAGTTATTATTGAAGAATCGGTACACGAGTGTGAATAGAGATGTTTAAAGAATTTTTCATACAATTATTACAATCAGTATTTAATAATACTCTATACAGTAGCACCCCTTTTATCCGTCACCTTTGGGACCAGGGGCATGGTTGGATCGCAAAAAAGATCGGATTATCCAAAAAACCAATACAGTACTGTATTTATTAATCTAAACATTAAACGTAGAAAGATACATGGAATAAGTTATTACTGAAATAAGTGATTTTTAAAGTGATGTACTGAAATAAGTGAAATACTGAAATAATAGATTTTTAAAGTTAACAAAAGGTTTTAAAATGCATTGTTTTGACGATAAAAACAAGAAACAACAATCCGGATCGACAGTCGGACTAACCGGAGCGACGGACCACCCGAGGGCGGATTAAAGGGGTTCTACTGTTAGTACTCCTCAGTTGAGCCTTAACCAGGAAAATACACATCGTGTCACATGAGATAATTTTAATAATAAATCAGAACAATTATTGTTCTGCAATAACTAACTTACATGATTGATTATTATTATTTTTATCTGAAAGAGTAATTTTGTATTATATTGGTTGTTGACAAGGTATTATAGCAAAGTCAATTACTTTCAACATTAAACTTTATAACTACTTATACTGTACAGTTATACTTATAGTTAAATTGTCTTTGATTATAGCTAGCAGCTCCTCTAGCGCTCGCCCATACCATACCGACTATGCCTCAACAATAAGTTTCAGTCCAAAGTACAGGGACTAATCGCCAAATATTCTAATCACTCTGAGCATAATATAAAAAATTAAAACTAGGTAATTTTTAAATAAATACAAGTTTCATGTTTCTTTTACTTTTTTTATTCTACTTAGCATAGTATCTGTTCATTTTCCATATCAATTTAACAGCTCCACTCTGCTTGTTGAACTTGATGAAGTTTACTCCATGTGTGAGACTTCGTTTTTCTCCAATGTACCAGTCTTTTCCTGATTTTCCGAATTTTAAATCATCCTAATCAACCACGTTCCCAATTTATTCGGATGATCGGCGTTTTACTACAGCTCCAAGTCACAGAAAAAGGATTCAATTCTTAATACATAAGTGTTGAGGAGAATCATTAGGTGGTGGATACATCATACAGTACTCTTTATCATGTCGAAGTAGATCCCAATCCGAAATATTTCCTGTCATGAATAACTATTATGAGAAACCGAGAAAATGTAGTCATTGCATTTGGTGTGGGAAGCAACTATGTGATAATTGACTAAACGTGACTAATCTCCTCTTGTCTTGTCTTGACTAACCGGTGTACGCCTAGTCTAAGTGTTGAGTTGAATCATTAGGTGGTGGATACATCATACAGTACTCTTTATCATGTCGAAGTAGATCCCAATCCGAAATATTTCCTGTCATGAATAACTATTATGAGAAACCGAGAAAATGTAGTAGGGGATTATTGGGAAATAATTTTGTGGGAAATTGACTGTGAAAGTGGATTTGGTAAGCAATCCATCATTTAATTCAGCTAGCATTACATTACACACTTGCCACAAAAAGTGGCATTCTCAAGCTTATTGATTTTCATGATTCTATATCATAAACATTAAACAGTTTATATCATAATATTATTTAATATGATAATATTTTTATGACTTTTAACTTTATTTTGCTAATTGGTATATCAAATCGAAAACTTCTTTTATTTTCCAATGATTCCCATGAATACTACCCAACCAGTTGTTCAAACGGGGACTTTGACATTTTTCAATGTTTATCTTTATTTTTGAAGAATAATGAAAAAGAACATAATCTGCCTTAAACAAATACTCAACTGAAAATATGAAAACACTGATTGTGAAACATATGGTTACCATTTTGAAAAATAAACAAGCGTCCCCATGGAAAACTTTTCCATACCTGCCTCCCAATCAGCCATCGGTTTTTGTACTTTTTTACTAAAGATCGTTGCTTCTATTCAGGGGTAAATATTTCTGATGATAATTTAACCTCTTTCCTTCTCCATCATGAAGTTATATAAATATATTTATATATTTACTCAGGGTGAATTGCACCCCAACCCGGAATAGCAAGTCGTTACCATGGATACCCGTTTCAACTACAGTCAACCCGTCTTATCCTCCATTGAGGCAGCAAGTCCGTTTCACAGTGGGATTCCATTTTCTCTCCAGGATTCCCCTCCCGGCCATTTTGTTCTACTTTCCTCTCTTCCACTGCTTCCTCCCTCTTTCTCTCTTCTACCCCCGACTCCTATTGTCCCCTCTAGCTCTAGAACGTCTTCTTTCTTTTACCATCCCTCAGTCTTATTGAGAAGAATAACTGTAGTGAGAAACAGTGATTTATTATGAGCATTCACTTAATCAATTAAAAAGCAATGGAAGAAATGGAAAATCTGTTAGAAGTCAATGCTGGTTTTGTTTTTTTTTTCATTTTTGTCTCCTCTTCTGCCAAATTTTGTGAATCAAAAGTAGGCTATGATGATTTTGATACTAAAATTAAGCGCTATTGGTACTGTTATTTGATACTTTTTTCGAAGCTGCATTTCCAAGTCAAAGTTCCTACTCTTAGTCTATTTGTTGTATAAAAAAAAACTATTTGTTGTTATAGTAGCTATAATTGCCATTTCTTCCCATTTTTATTCTGTTCATCAAAATTCCATTTATTGAGTTAATTATCTTCTATTTTGACTTTCCATTTCACGAACTACGTATTCATTAAAATAGGTAGCCTACTGGGAAACTCAGTTTCAGGAACAGAAATCCTCTCTCAATAATATTTATCAACATCCTCCCAATCAAGATATAAGGAGTATAGTAGAGTTGTTATAAAATCTTCATGGAAAAATCTCTTCTTCCCTGCTCTGCCAAAATGAGATGTTTTTGTGGCTTATGATTAGATCCTGTTAATAGATATTTAGCTCATCAAGGAATCAGATTGCAAATTAAATTTCATTTTCCATGATGTAGATGGAATGAGTAGTTCCATTCATTTGAGTTGTAAATGCGGATAACAAATGTGATTGGTTAAATCTTTGGGGCTGCCGTATTGGCCAGTTTATTCAGCTGGTGGTTTCTAGAAAAGAAACGCTCTGGCATCGTTCTCGGTCTAGACAAGGAGAAGCAAAGTTCTGACAAGGAAGGCTAGACAACGCTGTTCAAAATGCAAAGCCGGGCCACTTTGCTAAAAAGCTTTCCAGCATCTTGAGAAGCAAGTTTCCTTCTCCTACTCCCCATGAAATTGGTAGAGGATGGGAGAATTTGATAGTTGGTGGAAAGGGGAACATTGCGTTGTGTGAGGATTTTGCGCTGGGGTTAATTATGTGAACATCTCAGCTGTCCCATCTCCTTCCTCGACAAACCAGACCCGAAGTCTGTGATCAGCTTCTTTGGCATCTATTAGCCTCTCGGCTGGTACCCGAACCCCTAACACAAGGCTTTGAAACCCTCTTCCCCCGCGTCACCATGTGAAATGCCAAAATCCACTCACATACAAGTACGCGCCCACACGCGCAGTCAAGTTAGCAAGTACTAATTTGGCTCTAATTCAAATCAATTCCTTCAGATTTCGTTTGAGACGACTGAGTCAGTCTTCACTGACAAATCAGTGCAAGGAATGGAAATAAGTCCAGTTTACACATACTAATATAGTAATGTGGAATAAAACTATTGTACCCCAATATACTGTTTTTCAAGTATCTTGATATATTAATATTTTACTTCAGAATTTCAACACGTGAAAAAGATGAATCTAGAGTTATAATTATATTTATTTTTAGTAGACTAAAGAATTAATACTTCTAAGCATTCAATTGTAAATTATGTTGTGCGTTTCTTGTGTTATTATAAAAGATAAATGATAAATTATTATATGGATGTTATAGATGCGGTTTATAGTATTTCTCAGTCTGGGAAAATGCTTGGAGACTAAATATTTCACTAAAGTATGGAGAAAATCACTATAATATGTTTAATCCATGATTATTCTTTGTTATTATCCACGTTTAATTAGAAAGCTTTTAATGCGTTTATTCTAGGATTTCAGTTGTTATATTCATAGTTAGTTAGAAGCACTTTAGAGCCGATATTAAAAGAACTTGAATTTTTAACACCATACTTATTTGTGTTGCCATTCTATGTTCTTATTCTATCATTCATTCATTTCACGTTAGATCATGAGGTGCTTCAAATAAAGTAGTTAAGTTGTTTCTTAAACATTTTCATTTCAATAGTTGTGTGTTTGTACTTGATCACAGAAAAAGTAATATTATTATACATCATGCATATAAATATATGCGCAGAAGCTGTAGACTATTTTGCATTAGACCTCAATTTCTGCGAGTAAATCCCTGGTACTCCAGCGTGCGCTCTTGCATACATTTGCAAGTTTATTGAGATAAAAAGCGCACAGTGGTAGTACTCTCATTCCCCTAGGTGTCTGTATATCTTTCCCTTCCCAATTACTTTCTCTCTCTCTTCCTCGCTATCTCTAACCCACTCTTTCTCTTCCCTTCCTCCAGTAGTTGAGCGGCAAGCGGCAATGGGCAACTACGGGGTTAAAGAGTTTGGAGCCAAAAGTCACAATAGTAAAATGCGATATTCCATTGTTATGCTCTAGCACTCTGACAGCGCAGAGGTGGATTCTGTTTTTCCAACCCCCTCCCCTCTTCTTCCTCACTCACCTACCTTCTTCACTTTCTCGTACCCGTTTTCCAACTCGCCTTCCCCCCCCCTCACAGGCCCCTGTTGGGAGGGGCACGTGTCCGCGTCGTCCCCGAATTTTACGATCCTTCCGGAGAACAGCGAGTTCCCTATTTTATGTGCGTCGCCTGCTGAAACGAGAAGACTGCTGCTACTGCTTAAGCTCCCAGGGTTGGGGTTGTAAAAATTTCATTTTATTTTATATTATTATCGCCTCATCCCAGCAGCTAACGTGTCGTTCGTTCTATTCGTGAGGCTTTCTTTTCCAACTCAATGTTACATTGAGTAGAGACGCAAAAGCGATAGCTCTCTTCAATAGGTGACGAGGCAATAGAATGATTTCTGGGCGAATTATTATTTCTGATAAGTCCAGTTCAAGAAGATTGTGCAGCGATTCTAAAACAGTATTAATTTAATGTTTTGAGTTTTTTTCGAATTTTCAGAAAACCAAAGATAGACTGTGCTATCCTAGTCTCGTCGATAATTATAGTGATACATGTTTTTCTTTGTTAAAATTAGATTGCTTCAAGATTGTGAATTTTCTAAAGGGAAGAATCTCCTCTCTCTGTACATATAAGCAGATTGTCATGAAGAGATCGTATTCATTTTTCATTGCTTCATATTGATGTTATATATTGGTTTAGTGATCATAATTCCACATGTAAATATTTTCAAATGCGGAAGAATCTTTCTTCTCTGAACATGTGAGCAGATTGTATGAAAGAGAGAGAGAGATTTAGATTTATTACATGATTTTAGATTTTAGATTTATATTTTAGATTTTATTCATGTAGATAACAAATATGACGGCTTAAATTCTAGATTACAATAACAAATATACAATATTGATTATTCGTCAAATTTACATTTATTAGCTTATAAATTAGACCTTCAGGTGAGTGTTGAGAGAGAGGGAGAGAGAGAAAGAGAGAGAATGTGTGTGTATAGTGCAGAAAGTTTATAGTCAATTTTCAATAAAATAAATTCAGAGAGGATTTGTAAGATGGCTTCCAAGTGGCTATTAGGAGACTTTCGCTAAAACAGCGCTCTAAATGCTATCCAGAGCGAAATCCTCGATAGTATCTATCGTTATATAGAACAATACCCTTAGTCTTACAATAAACTTGGCAAATGGACTCTGCTGAACCGCAGAGCTTGTCGTGGCCAGACAGAGCTTTTCTCATGGACCTCACCTGATAAAGTGATAGAGATCCAGTGGCCGAGATTATCCGACATCGATATCTTTGATATGGTGCCAATTCCCATCGGTTGCCAGGTAGAATTCTCCTGAAATCTGGATAAGTATTGGAGAAATGATTTTGCGGGCTGCCTGATCGAGCTACTTTACTGTAGCCAAATGTCAATTTTGAAAATAATTTTTTATCGAAAATGAGAGATAATAGTATCTAATCCTTGAAGAATTTGAAAATTATAGAGCAGTGATTCTCAAACTGTGGTACGCAAAACTGCGGCCGGTCAACAAAAAATGAATTAGGTACCCATTTAAAAATTGAAAAAAAAATCCGCAACGAATTTTTCCGTCGACAAATCACAGGTGAAACTCTTGGAAATCCCGCTGCGAATTTCGTTCGCACGTCCCGCGCCAGTCTGCGCAGGGCTTAGACAGGTTTTACTGAATACAGTATTCTAATGACTTCATTATGAAGAACATCCAGATCCTGATTCTACATTTTGTAACAATAGTTTCAAAATAATAGCATTCATCGAGAAAACATTGCCAATCAAGTTTCAATCCCACCCACTATATCATGGAATATTATCTGCAAAAATTTTTGAATCTTCATTTCTACTCGTTTTCCAGTAATGTACAGTACATTATCTTCACCGCAGTACCAGCCTTTCTTGAACCATTTACAAAATATCGAAATATGGTTTGAAGAGCAAACAAGCTTTGCTGCCTAAACTCTGCGTCTAATTCGACCTCCTCAGTTACAGTGTAAACTAGTGTAAGTTAACAGAGTGTGAAATTGTGCAAATGTAGCATAATTTCGTGAGTTAAGCCGCGCTAGCTGCGCACTCTCATGACCGAAGCCGCCCTTTTGCCCCGCCGTCGCCGCTATTTGCATAAAATGAGCATCAAAATGAAATACGATCAGATTTTGGCGCGCGAATTTTCACCTCCATAATGCAGATTTCTCCCTTTCTTAAGCAACCCCTAACCGCGGCTCGCTACCCTGCTCGCCAGTTGCCTCAGCGGAAGTTTGCCGTTTCATGGTTTACGCGATTAAGTCGCGCCTCTTCTCTAGTTCTAGCTTTCATTTGTTGTCTACTTCTAGTGCTCCTCTTTGCATAGACGATTCCGATCAATTTATCCTCATACCTTACAGTTTCGACACAATGTTGACTTCCCAATAGAACCTTCAACCCTATCCCAGAACTCCATCTAATTTTCCGTTTTGAAAAATCCTCCTTAAGTGGTTATTTTTGGCGGAAATGTTCGTTTGTAGCTCCTCTTCCAGTAAATTCAGCTCTATGTTGATTAGTGAATGGACGAGCATTAGTCGAACCTTTTTATAGTTGAGTATCTCCGGATTTCGATTATAATAATATAACTATTGATAAATTCTCAAGTTGTATCGTCCCAATCTCATTTTTCATTCGTCTGATTTGAAGATTGAACTCGTATCTAACAAACGAAAGATGATGACAATATTAATGTGGGATGAATAGTCGATATGAGAGCCTCATGATAGAGTACACACTCACGATTGTCGATATCCATGGCATTGTAGACATATTTGAAATGAATACACCTGTATTCCATTTTTAGGCCTGTGAAGTGAATCATTATTATAATTATATAGTCCTGTCTCTTAATCCTTCTCCAAGCGCAAGATTCTTATTCTATGTCTATTTCTTGCTTCTTGTGATTCTTGTCTTTGTCTATTGCTCTTTTTGCTAGCTTTCCTTATACGAGTTATAATTGAATTTTTCCTATTATGCTCTTCGTGGGTTTCCCGTTACAGCTGAGATGAAGTACCCAATCTCCAAGGACATTACATAAAATGTGAAACCAAATTGAATCAGAAGTCACGGAATCAAGTCTCTCTTGAAATCAATCTCGCTAGTATTGACCAGCAACTGTAAAGCGGTGCTAGCTAGCTCAAGGCCACTGCCGCCGCCGGCGCTGGTTTTCATTTCTTTTTGCAAAAAGTGTATGATAACGGGGTGAGAGAGGGAAAGAAGAACAAACACAGAAATGGAGAAAGCAGCTTTTTCTCGTCTTTTAATACCACCATAATTCCCTTCAGAAGTAAGAAACGCGCCATTCGATGAAGGGTAGGAGAAAGTGGGGTGTTGTCGAGGAGGAGGAATGGTGAGAGGAGGGGTGGAGGAGGAAGAAGTAGAGGAGAAACAACGATATTTATGGGGCATGAAGAAGATGATTTTGCTACTTGAACTCTACTGCCTTCGAGAATCTTTCGTATAAATCACCGAGGGCGAAGGCGGGGGCCTCTTCTCTCATGGAGCACAGTACTCAGCGCGGGACTAACTTTTGCAGTTGCTTCCGGAAAAGAACCTAGCGCCTACAAACACAGAAATAAAGGGCAGTAAAGAGAGAAAGGAAAGGAATCTTCCTCCTTTCTCCTCCCACACCATCTAATTTTAATCAGCATCCGCATGACTTTCTGGTTTCCGTGTCAACTCAACTAATTAGAATTTTGCAGTAGCGCGGGGGTCTTGCAAAATTATTAATTGGAAGGCAGAATACAACAGCATCTGTCGGCTGGCGAAAAATTTATCGCCCTGCCTTCCCTGTTTGTACGTGCCCTGAAAGGTGGATTCATAAACAGAGATGTTTGAGAACCTAGTTGGAGTTTTTGGATGTAACAATACAAGTATAATTTTTATTGCAATTCATGCTAGAATATTCAAACTGTTGATACTCTGGTGTAATCGATTGAAGATCAATTCTCTAGATTTTTATTCTAATCGTAGCAGCAAACAATGAATGTACGAATGATGTTGAGAGTAAAATGACATTTTATCTAAATTTAAGTATGAACTCTTTTCGAAAGTAACGTTCTGTAAACAAATGTAATTATTATAGTATTCTCGATCAATAGGACAGATAGAATCCAATTGAGACCCTAATCTTAGTAATTTATGGTACGGTATTCATTAAATCCGTCTCACTATAAAAATGTCACTGTGAGCTTATAAATATGACTGGAAAATCTTGTTGCATCTATACAGTTTTGTGAAAACTATGATCTGGTGTTCCCAAATATCAAAATCGCAATATACAAGTACAGTATATTATTCGATTGTCTCAGACAGTGATAGATTGATCAATATTATATAGTAGCTGGTCAATTTTCAGTTAGCATTATTCAACAAAGTTGATATCTGTATGGTAATTTCTATACTTTTATTAGTCCTTTATTTGGTGATTTATTAATGGGCACTAAAGATGTATCTGTCCTGAATGTCTGTACTGTATTGATAATAATTTCATCAATGCACAAGATCTGACGAAATAATCACTGGTCGCCACAAATCCGGATCAATTTCAAATCACAAACAATCAAACGGCAATATTGGGAAAATCAACTTTTTATTCACTGAACCGTTTCAGCTCATCCCTAGGAGGTCGTTGTTGTTAAAATCAGTCCTTTATTACGGTATGAACGCGTGTGGCCTCCAAACACCAGATCGCTTTGTTTCAAACATTTTTTTCTGATTGGGAAACTGGATTTTCCATTTGGAAAGCAATCGAAAAGCAGCCGCCACATCTATTGAATCTTTCGTCGGCGCTATCAAAAACGAATTCGGCCCATTCCGCAACTAATTCCCGCGTTACGGCGTTTTTTGGGGGTGACCACCAAATTGATGACGCTCCCGCAAAATAATTATTAAACGATGATCGGAATTGTTTGCAAGTTGGAAGTTGGAAGAATATTATTCTGCGTTTACCGTTCAGGATTAACTGGTGCTAAATGACTTTGTTTAACCGCGAAATAACTGTGACATTGACGAATCTAAAATTTTGCTTGTCAGTCTGTGATAGAGCTTCTATTTGATCGCTTTAGGTTTATATTTCAGTTTGGTTCGTATGAATTTATATTGATATGATGATGGTGATGGAGTATATGATAATCATAAGAAAACTGTGCTTTTCTTTGAAATCCAATACAACAAGTTCAGTAAATTCCATTTCTGTTATATAATTATATAAATAGATTTTCTAGTTTGTTGAGAAATCTTTAATTGGAAAAAAATTTTGACGTTAATATGAGAGAGGATAGCAAAACTTGAAATAAAACATTTTTCCCCGTTCCGCAGACATTGTTGACGAGATGACTCTTTCAATCCTTTTTTATGAGTATATTATTAAGAGCTCATATAGTTCAATGATTTATGAAAATGTTCCATTCCATTGAAAGACTCTTCCGAATGTATTTCAACCCAACAGATTTGAATGGAGTGGAAGACTGGAATGATAGATGACTCAACAACTCATCTGATGAGGATTCAGTCCCTTAATTTCCATAGCAGGACCGTTCGAATCAACTTGAAAGCGGATTATCGAAAGCGGAGAGTTCTGTAATAC
This sequence comes from Laodelphax striatellus, assembly GCA_017141395.1. Lineage (NCBI taxonomy): Eukaryota > Metazoa > Arthropoda > Insecta > Hemiptera > Delphacidae > Laodelphax > Laodelphax striatellus. Next base: position 30,754,499 of record CM029530.1, on the reverse strand, counting down.
GCGTATAATCTATCCAATCGAGAGCACTCGTTACCTGAAAGGACTCGTAATACGCGATTGAACAATGATAAGGATTTAAGGATTCGAGTCTGATTGTTTTACGGTCCGCTATGAAACCACAGCGTAGATTGAGTGTCATTTCAGATGACCCGTTGCTCACTTAACCTCAGATCCCGTGAGAGTTCTCCAGACATGTTCTCCCGAAATTGTAATCGATAACTTAGGAGATTGCATAGTATGGCAATTAGTCTAATGCTCGCTTTCAACTCTGGACACAGGAAGGGTACGCCTCCAAAACAAAGGTTCAATAGATGATGTCCCTTGGGATTTGCTTAAACTCGAAATTCGCTGTCCTTCTCTGCAGCTCCTGAAGACCTGCCACAGTTTAATTGTTTGAATTGAATTGATTTGTACCTCAAAACCATGCAATTTACGCCCTTGAAGATTATCGATAAATTGTAGATCACTTATCGCAATTGGGTAATTGAGATCAGGTTGATGGAAGAGGAAGAGCTAAATGACATTTTTGTAATCACGAAGAAAGTTTCACAAGTTTGAATGTTTAGACCGTCACTGTGTCACTGAAGTGAAAAATATTCCTCACATATCGTGTGATGGGTTACGCGTTGTTCAATTGCATCTTGAGACAGTTAACATAACAGCATTAAATAATAATATTTTGTGATTGAATTCACATAGGAATTTAAACCAGAAGCTAAATGATGATTCCCCTTGCGATGCTATTTGAAAGCTATTAATCTATGCCTGGGATTTGTTTTTGATTCAAATATAAAAAGTGATGACAACTCGACATTTTTTCGATTTTACATGAAAATTTTGAAGTTCGCTTGAAATTGAATCAATGTCTTGCAAATAACGATACAAAATTAAATTATTATAAATTTCCGAATTCATAAAGTGGACAACGTAACATTGAAGTTTTTGGTTAGCGATTTATTGATTTATTTATATTCTCATCTAATTGTGTGATTGTTCTAATCGCATATTATCTTATTGAACTACTGTACAAAACCTCTATCACGAATGGATTTGTGAGAACAGAATATACAGTATCATTTATTTTCGAAACTGTAACATCTAAATAATACAATTTTATTCAAAATTATTATTTTAAGTACTACCTAAAATTTTCTCCCAGGGATGGAGCACTACAACATGCTTGCCCCTTTTACTATAAATTCCTTTTCATGCCCCTCTCCTCATCAATTGGCACACAATAACTCACGATGAGGAAATAAAGTTATGCATGTGTTTTAAACTTCACATGATTTAATCATGTCACTTTTTGCAATTCATCTTCAAGAACTTCGGGAGAAGATGAATCATTAACATTTCTTACAGAAATTGATCGATTTAGTGAATGTCAATCTTTGAATGATCACTATTTTGTTCACCTCTCATGCTCAATGCTTCTCTTCTAATGGAATCCATTCTTCCAGTTCCCCTGATTTCATCTTTCTTTCTCTCACTTTCCTCCCATATTCAATTATTCAAATAGGGTGCTGTCATGCATGGACCAACCATCGGCGAAAGCAAAAAAAGTTTTTTTTCAACTGAGGACTACAAGGAGTGAGTGGAAGAAACTAGTGGAGGGTGGATGTCGTATTTTAATGATGATGGTGAAAAAGGAGACCATGAAGAGAAAGAAGAGGAGGAGGAGGGAGCAAAGAGGCCGGGACATGGGTAATCCCCCCAAACAGATGAGTGTCTTACGTTCTTCCCCACAATATACCATTCATCGCCAGCCACTTGCATCATTTATATAACCTAAATGCCTTGCCTCGTTTTATACTCTTTCATTTCTCCACACTCCACCATCCATCCCCCACCTCCTACCCGTCTACTCATCTCATCAAAACGGTCCAATCTATTCTCCCCACCCACCAATCTTCTTCAGCTTTCCATCTCTAAACGGATCCTGCCTCTTCTTGTCCTTGTGTTTTTTCCATCTTACTTCTTCTCGTCTCCTTCTCCTTATCTCTTCTCTCATTTCTTTTTTCTCTTCTTCCTCTTTCTCTTCGACTTTCTACTTTCTCCTTTCCTTTTATCACCTGACTCTCTATTTCTTCTTTTTCCCTTCTTCTTCTTCCTCATCTGCGTACTCCTCCTCCTCCTCCTCCTCCTTCCACATCCTCCTCCTCCTATTCCTCCTCTTCTCCTCCTCCTCCTCCTTCCTCCTCCTCCTCCTCCTCCTCCTCCTCCTCCTCCTCCTCCTCCTCCTCCTCCTCCTCCTCCTCCTCCTCCTCCTCTCATTTTCCGCCTTCTTCAATTTATTAATAATAATTTTGATGATAATCTTCATTTTCATTTCCTACTCCTCGTTTTTCCTATATTTTTTCTGTGTATTCCCTCTTGCCTTTATCCCGTGTGAGTTCTTTTTCAACTTTTTCTACTTTCTCATTCATCTTATTATTTTTCTTATTTCAATTTTTTTCTCAATTCTCATTTTTTCCTCCATCCTATTCTTCACTCTCAATTCTGACCTCTTCTTTTCTCTTATCATCGTCATTAATTTTTTTATACAGCTCTTCTGTTTTCTCTTCTTCTCCTTCTTCTTCCTTCTCTTTCTTTTTCTTCATATACTTCCTCCTCTTCTTGTTTCTCTATTTAGATGTCGTCTCCCCTTCAGAGGCCGACCTGAACCGCCAGAAACAATTACTTAGATTGCGTTGCATCGCATTAACGAAGGCATTTATTACGTCGGGACACTAGCGATTGTCGTTTATTTACGCTGAAATAACGCGCACAGCGCGACCAACCTCATTTACATGCTGCAATGTGATAGAAGACGCTGCTCTAGAATGATGACTGAGATAATAACAATGATTCACAAGAAAATGGATGAGTGAATTTGAGTGAGAAAATGTGGATTCCTGCACTAATGAATAGTACAGAGATCTAATTTCAAAAATAACTAATTTGCTTCATTTTCTCGTCCACTCATGTAATTTCCAAGCTGATAACCTAAAATTGAGAACCCCGTAAACTTATTCATGATACTTATTTGTGTTACTTATAGAAACTCTCGATTTCTATTGAATAAAGACACTCTCAGTATGTTGACTATGCCCAGTCGAAATTCCTTGAAATATTATTGTCTAGATCTTGCAATGCTCTGCAATGGACAATGATAGTTCATGAAACAAAAATTTCCCAAGTGTTTTAATATTAGGTTGTAGAAATACTATTACAAACAATTCTCGGCTTAATCAACATTAGATACCAGGTAGACAGATGGGAATAGAGCTGTGAACATTTTGTTACTTATTATGTGTACGATTAAATCAAATAGTCTCTCAATAATTGATTGAAAATTGATAAGAAAAACCAAGAATGGAAAAAATTCGATACTGGAGGAGGGAAGAAAAGTGGATGGTTGCGTTTATGTGGGGAAATGGGGGAGAAGAGGTTGTCGAGTGGGGGAAGGGGACCGCGGAGGGTCTGACAGGGGATTCTCGGGCTAAGTCAGCTTAAGTCGGTTGGCTTTACCGTTCTAGTCATTTGATCCGTTTAAGAAAATTTGCGCTCACACAAAAGGATTGGAGAAGGATTTCAAGGGTTAAGTGCCCGTCTTAGGCGAACGCGGTTATATAAGGAACGCTTCTCAAGTTCAAGGGAGGCCTGTGGAGAGAAAGAGGCAACAAGAAGGAGGAGACACAGAAGAGGGGGAGAAGTAGGAGGAGGAGGAGGAAGGAAAGAAAGAATGAGGAAAATAGAAGGTGGAGGCGCAAACAGAAAGAGAATGGTGCCAGCTGAGGGACGGTTACATGTATAGTAAATAAGAGGAATGACGATGACGACAATGAAGGAAAATTAAAATAGTTGAATTGGAAAATGGGAGAAAAAGCAGAGAATAGAATATGATAACTAACTGACGTTTATCGCCTACTATAGTGGACACATTTGTGATAACCCTGTTTTCAGTGATGAGGAGGGGGTGAGATTTTACCAAGAACGGTACAACGGCCTTTCTTCAGGTTCCGGTTTGACGCTCCGGTGCACATCATAAAATCCATCAAGTATTATAATAATAGTAGAAGTAGTAGTAGGCCCAGTAATACTAGTAAACATGTCTTTATAATATTGTAAGAATGATACAAGAAATACAATCTTTTCCAAACATGAAATTAAAATCGGTTCCGTCGGCCTAAAAAGTAGTCGTCATCTCTCATCATCACCCTCCCATCACCCACGCACAAGCGCCAGAGCTCATGTGTGCTTCACCCTCAAGAATTGGATAAACCAATCAATTATAATAATTAGACGGTTGTCTACCAGAGGTGAGTCTTAAAAGTAAAATTATGATATAACTCTTTTCTTATTTTCGAATCAGTTTTCTAAAACCTTAAAAAGGATTCAAGATTCAAGATTTTTATTTGCCATAAAATAAAAACAAGTTTACAATAGGCATTGTTAGTTTACATACAAAATTCAGTTTTTACATACAATTCAGTCAATTTCTCATACTTTCAAAGTCATTACAAATAAAATACTCATTTGTTGAGTAAAATCCTCTAGCCTTCAGCCACTCAGCAACAGCTGTTCTTTTAAAAATGGTCACCGGCTTTAGTCTGACAGATAAAGGCACTTGTTGAACAGTTTACACTGTAAATAACTGTGGCTTTTTAATCTAACTGTGGTCTTGCTTAATCTAACATTAGATGTTACAAAGTCATATCTATGCCTAGTATAAAAGGTATGCACATTGTCATTAGTAGTGAACTTACTTAGATTTTCTTTTACAAAGATCAAGTTTTAAACGATGAATAGACATGCCAAAGTCATTATTTTTAGATAAGTGAAGTAAGTTCTACAGGATACATATCATTGTTTATGTTACAAATTGTTCTGATAGCTCGTTTTTGCCTCATGATTGTTTTTTGCAGCACTGGTATCTCCCCAAAGACGTGCACCATAACATTACTTAGTTTCCTAGAGATTCGAGAGATGTAGAGATTCTTGAGTTGTTTCCTAGATTCTAGAGATGATTCTAGATTCTTGATTCTAAGATGGATTTAGAGATGAGACCTTACATTTATCTCTCCCTATTTGGAAATTTCTTTTTAGCATTTCTATCCCCAATTGCAATAATTCTTTATCCCCCCTCAGAAGAAAAAAAATATTTCCACTTTGACCAGCAGCCAAAATTTCAATTACATGTTCTGGTTTTGAAGAAGGATTATCGATTTGCATTCGGTGGCCATTTATGTCTGGAATAAGCCCTGTATCGAGACGGTATCTAGACATGCCTGCCAGTGAACAGCAGAAAAAAAGGCGAAAAGGCTTAGCATCGGTATGTTGAGGGGAAGGAGGTCTGCACAGATCCATTATCATAATGGAAAGCAAACGGATCGGCTGAGTGAATTCAGAGCAACAGCGGCTTCCTCCACTCTCGACGCTGATCTCTCCTGCCACTAATGTCTTCCCCTGAGCGCCCAACCGACTCGTTTCCCTGGCACATAAATTCTGAGCACTCCCTTTCCCCCTGCTCATACCATTGTCAAGTAAGGCTATCCCTTTTCGAAAACCATTAAATGGTGAAATACAACTTCTTTTGAATGATTTAGCCAGTAATAAAAATATTCCGTCCGTGATTCTTAGTTTGTCAGTCGTTACTTGCTGGTCATCACTTTTAGTAATAACCTATGAGTAATAATATTACCTCCATTCTTGAGGTTTGGTGATAGTAAAAATATTTTATTGATATGCATACAATATAATACAAATAATCGATTGTATGAACTGGCTCTCGTATTGTTGAACTTCGTTCAACATTAAAAATCGATGAACATGGAGCAAATTTCACTCATTTTAACCTTCAATTAAAGAATTTGATAAGTGATAATAAAATTTTAGAGTACAGCAAAATCTCTAGCATTGTTTTATTCAATTTAAAACCATCCACACATTTCCAGCTTTAAAAATAGCGACTGAAGGAGTAAACTGCGGAGTGCCTGTTCTCATGCTGTTTCCAAAAGGCCTCTTAATGAAATGAATCAGGACAAGGTTGAAATCTGACCACTTTTGAAGCAATAAAAGAAATCGAAGATGTGGACTGCAAATGCAATGAGTTGACTATGGCGATGACGATTAACACGAGCATGAGAATGGATCACCCTTGTGATCCTAGCAGCTACCAATACAAAGGTATGCAACAACAATAAAATGATGAGCGACCGACCATCGAGCAGGCTGCAGTCCACTTCAACTTCATTATCATGATTGTGCGATCGGGATTAGGCTATTCGGTAATGATGGTTTTGATACGAGGGCTGATTAAAAAGTATGGCGCCGCCGCTGCTCCTGACATGTGAACAAATCCTCCGTCGACCGCTAGCATGATACGCTCCGCTAAGCCTACTCACTCCGTATATAAGACCTGCAGGCCGATAACGATATTTAAATAAATCGCCCGCCGTTCGCCGATAATTCCGCGCGCGCTACCCAAGCCTACTATACCTGCAGAGCGAATAATTATTGGCGCGGGATTAGTTCGGTGGCTGTCAGTGTTGTGTAGTTTTTGAACGGTGTCAGATTTGCGAACTCTGCGTCAGATTGGTCTTCTCTGTCGTATGGGTGTTGTAATGATGGTGTGCAGGTTGAGGTTCCGTCAGTTCAGAGGTTTTTCACAATTGATTGAATCTTTTCGTGGTCTGTGTTACATAAATTATTTTTTAATAATCTATTCTGTACTTGCACTTTTGTATTGTGAAAAGTGAAAAATGAAGTCATTTATCTATATATCTGTAACTTTGCGACCATAATTTCTGAATGCTTCATGGATTTTTAAATACATCAAAGTTTTCTTCAAAAAGGTGGTTCAGAATCCTCCTGAAGCAAGAGCACCACATTGGCTGATGCTATGTCAAATGTCATGAATTGAAACGTTGTGATAGATCTAGCCTTGAAGGTTTCCCTACTAAGTCATGCAAATATTGTGATTAATTGAGAATTTATCTGAGTTATAACATGTTAGTAATATACAGTATAACAAGTGAAGATCACAAGCTCAGTTTCATTTGCAAATGTTGGTTTGGTGTATTCAAAATAATACTTGTTCCATTTCTTTATGAAACAATATCCATTATTCTTATTCACTTGTAAAATCATCAACATGAACTTCCAGATTCTCTCTAACATGAGATTGAACTGAGGGTTGTAAATGGGTTTAAATTTTCAATATAATGAGGATGACGTATTCAAGAAAATCTTAGCATACACATGAATTTTAAACTTGATTATCATAGGCACTACTCTTTCAAAACGTTGGTTATTTGGTATAATCTCCATAGTTTTTGGGCTTGTACGGTACATCTCAAAATATTTTATATTCTGTTTTCTCTTTGGTTTCATTTGCAGGAGTAATTTTTATTTAGTTGGTGAGAGTTATAAGCTTCCGCTACAAGCTTATTGTCAAATAGCGACAAATCTATTATTTCATTCTTGAATTGAAAGGATCGATAACGTAACAACAAACACTTCTAAACAAATTATTGCAAACAAATTCATAATTTTTCCCATTGATTATGTTTTACTGATAGACCTCAGTAAATCTGTACCACAAGCCCACAATCTGATTACGGTATTAGAGGGAGTGAGAGAGTCACAAGAGAGATAAACTCTGATTCCGACCTGTCAGTGGATTTACACTCTTTTTCAACTTTTATAGCCGAGCCGAGCTCACTTTTTCTAACGCTTTTTTAATCTGTTTAATTTTTAACAGATCAACAACAGTGTGCATTTTGACATGCCAACGTTTATCAGTGATTTGCCCTAACGGTGGATGAAGTTAGGTATTTACGAAAATCAACAAAATCCAACTGGATCACAAAAATCCAAGCCCGACGGCTAAAGAAGCCAATAAGCTGTCGCTTTTTATTATTCATCACCCGAAACCAGATTGTATTGAATCCAAAAAGTGCTCAATTCCTATGTGTTGTTTAGAAACATGATTTGAAGCAATGCCATTGCAATAATGTTCGTTCTGAAACCTGGGAATTTCAGAATGCGTTATTGATGCAATATTGATGCATCACTTTCACAATATTTCTGTGCAATTTTGATGAACTTCAGACTTGTTTTGTTGCAGATATGAAGGTTGCCAATTACGATGTGGGATTTTTGTACTTATGAATGATACTTTTCTACAAAATTTCAATTCATAACCGGACTAGCAGAGCCTTGGAATAAGTAAGTACCGTACAACTTTGATTTTTGTTCATTCTATTGCTGAGGGTGATGCTCACATGAGCTCTAGGCTTGTGATTGGGTAATGAAATTTACCAAACTAGATGATGAGAGATGACGACTACTTTTCAGGCAGTCGAGACCGACGGTTTAACTTCTCCTCCGAAAAACTCAGATTGCAATCCTCCGATTGTATGTTATACCTGCTTGACCATGAATATTATTAACCAACTTGAATTTCTTAATTCATCCAGATTAGTGATGATAAAGCAATTGAAATTACTACTTCATCCTTGTAATTTAATTGAATAATCCAGTGACCAGTAAAAAACAAAATTAAAACACTCACCTATTACTTATATGGAATCCATTCATACAAAATATTTTCTATTGATTTTTAGGAAGTAAATCTTTTTCATATTGAATTGTCTTAAATCTTATTAATTTTTATTTTATATTCACGCTGGAAGTATTATTTCTTCATCCCATTCTACATGTCACTGTCTCTTAAAACAGCTCGTGTTAATTTCGAAGTCACGAAATTGAACGTGACTTCATCAAGGAACATTATTTACATGGTACTTATCACATTGATATTTTTTCAATACTGTTCATCACAAGTATATTTTCGATCCTCTTTTAATTTACAACACAGCATGATTGTATTTCAATGTTTAATAAAGTTGATTGCCTTGGAAACAATAGTTTCGAACTGATTAATGCACTAATATTCTTCGTACCGTACTAGTAATAACAATGATAATTTAATATGCATTCAATAAACAAAATCATTAGGGGTTGGGTTGAGCTGTGATGTGAAGGGGGCTAGGGGGGGGGGCGTTGACAGTGAGTAATGAGTATTGCTTTAGGTTCGGACAGGGCGCGGGATTTGTGATAGGACCTCTCATTCATAAGTTAGTTGCCTGTGAACGTGTGTTAATATTCAAAGGGCTCCTCGCTCGCGGAGGGTAGCCCGCTGATATGAATTGCAAACGGATTACAACTTGTATACAGCTTGTAGTGAAGGGACACCAATAGTTGACGCAATATGCTAGCCGGGGTCGTTTTGCTCATGCTCATGAGTCTAATAAAGAGAATAAGATTAGGCTGTGCGTGTGTGTGGGTGCGCGTGCCATCATCTCAGCGGGAGATTTGGTTAGGTTAGGTTCCCTGGTTAGGTTGGGTCCCTCTATCCGTGATTCGACCCCTCTGCTTTGTGTCATTCATTCCGTTATTGCCTCCCGTTCCAATATCGGAATGAGATATTTGTGGGGATCTATACATATATATCACAACGGATTGTAGCCTATATAGTTCGTATTCCCTTCACTAGGGAGTGAATGCGTGTTCACGTATTCGCCTTCGCGTTCAATACCTCTCTGTCCCTTCTCCATTGGGTGGCAGTTCGGATAAATATAACACTGTTTATTTTAATGTTTAATATAACTTGGCTGCTTGGCTCTTAGTAATCGCTACCACTGAGAATTATAGCCCGTAATAAAGTGATTGATGAAGTGTTGGTCGCGGTTTATGAGCTGAAGCAAAAATTTGTTAACACGTTGACCTGGTTAGAAAAATATTAGCTTGTTTGCTCGGTGTCCTCCGTTTTTCAACCAAGCATCGAAAAAATGATCATTGGCAAAAGAAATCATTGAGAACCAAGAATGATTGTTGGATAAGAAGTTGTAGAGAAGTTTACCCAATCGTTTAACACAATAGACAGGAGATTAGAAAAAATAATTGAAGAACTAAAACAAATATTTATCAAACTTAAGAAAAATTCGAAAACACCTTTCAAGGTTTCAAGTATTTTAATTTAACTGTTCGATAGATGATAGGCCTATTATAGACTTAATAGTTGTAGTTCCAATTCAATTTTGGAAGGACAAATATGTTATGAATTAATTTTTGAAAGGATATTGAGCTGATCAGCTGATGATATTAAAACCTTGAAATAACAGTTGTTAAAATAATGCGAAATTGAATAGGGATCATGATGACTTTTGAACAGGATTTGAATTTCAATAATATTGGGAATTACTCTCTTTCAAAAGTTAATATTTTTATATAAGAGAAAGTCATATAAAAAGGCATTTAACTACCGGTACTGGTATGTGAGTTCCAATATCAAATGATTGGTCCGAATCCGAGGTTGATAAGCGCCGGTCTGATAATCCAAAGGTTCCTGGATCGAATCCAGTTGACGGCACGGATCTCGACCACAAAAAACGGCCACTCCCGTCTTTCGGAGGAGACGTAAAGCATTCACTCCCCACTGCCTAAAAAAACCAGTCGTCATCATCATCATCTCTCTCATTACCCACGCACATGGATTACCCACGGTGATGTGGGCATCACCCTGTCTTAGAAAAAACTTTTTCAATGGAGATCTTGGGGAAAATAACGAAAAATATGTGGCTTCTACATTGTATTCGATAAACGATGAACAGTATAATATTTTCCCCTCATTCACATAATAAGTTCATTCACATAATAAGTATTCATAAATTGAATACTTACATCGGTACCATACACGTAATAAATTTTTTTGTTATTTTGCTTCTAAATAGAACTTTATCTCTTGAGTTTTTCATGAGAATTTTTTGTAAAAATACGTTATGCTTTACCATTTTTTCGGTGATAAACTGTAAAAATGAATAGAAGAACAACGTCAATAGAAAATACATTCAATTTTTGAAAATAATTTTTCAAATGCCTTGTTTTTGTTGAAGGCCTTTCCAATACTCTTTTATCAAATATTGATAAAGTAAATAAAATGGTACTTCTGTACTGGCATTTAGTGATGAAAAGTCAAATAATATAATGTCTTGCACAGGAAAAATAGAATCCTTTTGCAGCTATTAGCAAATAAGTTCTACAATACAGTATTCGAAGAAGCAAGGTTAAAAGAAAACTCTTAGCGAAGATTCTTGAATATACCTACTATTCTTTCGGCCTGTTGCACAAAAATCAAATTAATATCAACCTTAGTAGAATGACATCATTGTATTGACGTAAGATTCATTCATTGATTCTTGTTGCATTGGTTCCGTTGAATGACATCACTCTCATCGTAGTTAAATTTAATCGGATTTTCTTGCAAATGGCCGTGCAGGGCTATTTCTATTTATATAGATACAAAATGAATATTATGTCGTGTTTAATATATTAAGCTGCAGATTGAAAATACTGAATTTCATAGTAGAAGTACTCATCTATAAGAGTTTATCAATAAACATTTTCTGAATTCTCAATAGCCTTACCATTAATTATTCTTTTAAGTTTTTCGAAGTTTCATTATCTTCACTGGTTCCAATTTTCTGTATGTAGCTCAGTCAAAATTACATTGTGAATTCAAGTTTACAATTCCTTTTATTCGACTAATTTGTTCAATGTTCTCTTGACTGGTCTGTTATCTTCTAGAAATTATAACTCAGAAATAATTTTTTCAACTTTTGTTTGTATTTTCTACTGCGGTAGACTGCATTTTCTCTCTCATAAGAGCGTGAGGAATAAGGTAAATAAATACATGTTGTTTTCTTACAAACTTCTTTTACAACAATAATTTAATTGAAGACATGTAATTACAATCAAAACAGAATTCGAAACATTACAAACTGTATAATATACACATTATTTATAGTACATGAGGTCAAGTATGATAGCAGTGCAATACATATACTTTGTAATTCTTCTATTAATAATATTTTGAACTTCAAAAATGAATTGGAAAAACAATACTTTGGCATAATTTATCACGGTAACATATTAAATTATTTGACCTATGGAAAGGTTAGTTCTGAATAATAATCAATTGATTCTCCAAATTATAATAGATATGAATGAAGGAAATTACATTTAATATAGCAAAACCCCGTGTTTGAAACGTATTTACATAGAAATCTATAAATGATATGAATTAGGAAATTGAGTTGTTGGAACAATGAAAACTATTTTTTTCAAATAACATTTTTGACAATATTCAATATATCAGTTTCACTTTTTTCCAAATCAGGAATACTCTAGTTCTGATAAAACACGGCCTCCTTGATATCACAATTGGTTCGAACATTATTCATTTTTCGCGGCCCATTAAATAGAAAATCCTGTTGTTCAAATGAAAATTAATGGAGTTTATTGAAAATAACAATCGCACAAATTACATTTCAGGTACTTACAAATATTGCTCAATCACAAGAAAGCTTAAAAATCTATATTTACACACACTTCTTGTTACTTATCTGTCACAATCATCTGCGATAATTATTTATTATACAAAACTATTGCGTTTTTGAAATGCATATATGAATAATATTGTTATTCTTTCAGTTACCCAGAAGGGGTTTTCTGATTCCATTTTATCAATGAAATAGATTTTACCAAGATAATTAGAATAAATTATTCTAATTACCTTACTTTTTACCAGTGAAAAATAGTTTTGCAGAAGATATCGCAAAAATCATAATTAAATATTGGTTATAGCTTACACCTGAATGATTTTCTTACTTTGTATTGTAGAATATTATTTATATTGTATTTGGTATTGAAGTTTGATTTTGAATCATTCAAATAATTTTATTTCTGTTTTTTTGGAAGGTGTTCTGAATCACACTCTATTAATCTTTCTAGATTTCGCATTGTTGTACATTTTCATTTTCAACTTTATTTTATTACCGGTTACTAATTTAATGCTTTAATCTGTATATTGACTAGAAATGATAACATTTGATTTGAGGACTATGGGTCATGATCATTACGGTGTCAAAAAATACTGGATCTTTGCTCCTATTCATTAGGAGAACAATGAATAATTCCTATCACTTCTCACCTTAGTTGCCAGTTTAGTAGTAGGCTAAATTGTGGGGAAATTTGGAAGAATCATTCACATGCTACCACTACTCGCTTGTTGCATAATTCCACAATTCACCAAGTTTTCTTTAATACCTTTTTTTCTATTGGCTGCGTGCCTACATGTGTAGGATTGGAGCAAAAACTACTGTAGTAATAATAGGGTGGTAGGCTACATTCTTGTAGTGAAAATATGAATAACAGTTCCGTATTTTTGTCACAAGATCGGTTCCAAAATCTTGATGCTTACCTACACCAATAAATAATTTCATATTTCATGAGAATTTTCCTTAAGAAAATTCCAATATTCCTTCATATTTTCAAGGTCATGTATTATTACATTATTCCGCTGTTTGTCCCAGGATTTATTAGAAAAATGAATTGGTGCTCCTTTCCAATTTCTCTCTGCTCATAGAATAATCGAGCTACCCACTTTATTTTATATAAGAAAAATATTTCCAGCTAGAAAGGAACTTTTCTCAGTACTTTCAGTTTTATTTCGAACTATTTTTTTGCAATCTTCGACTATTGTATCATTCTGCTATTGTAATCCTCTTGAAAAATATCAATATAATCAACTCTCATCCCTGTTAATATTTTTATCTCGATAATCATAAGATGCAAGTGTTGAGATAACATGTGTGAGATTAGGACATGAAGAGGGTTAGGATATTTTCACCCCACTTTACAACAGTAATACCCTTGTTCTGACACGATATTCGATATGAGACGTGCCACTCCCCAATTCTTGTTAATAGATTATGTTGCTACTATCTTCCTCTCCTTCTCTAATTTCAAGAAGAAAAGTGAGATAAATGAACATAAATTCTTGAGTCTGATATCAATTCTACAGACTGCTTATTTCCAAATAACTCTCTTTCATTTGGAATAATGTATTCTTATTATTCCACATGATTAACAATTTTTGAAATACTGAAATATATTAATTTCCCAGTGATGCATATTAACATGTGCATTTGTACTTTTTTCAGTAGATACAGTAATGATACTGTACTAATCCAGTGGTAGAAGATTACAGTATATTATAACGGTTGGAAAAATTACTTGAAAACATCGTTATTCAGTTTCAGTTCACATAGACTTACTTTCACATATTTGAATGGTAGATTTCTCAAATGTTTGGTACCTTCATCAAATATTGTTTACGAAAACAATATTTTACGGCATTTATCTGTATTTTTACATGAAATTTCAAGCTGTTTTGATTCATTTACACTCCAAGTTCTTAAACTTTCTTAGTTCCATTTTTATGATTACAAAGCACTTTTCAGATTATAGGTTTATAACATTTATATGATGTAGGTAGAAATTTGTAGTGCACTCAAAATTTATCATGTAAAAAACTTTAAAACTCAGTCAGGGTTTACTTGAATAATAATAAAATCATATTATAACTATTAGGTAGTAGTGATCACCCTCTATTGCACATTGGTAACAATAATTTGAATCTGTACAACCCAGTTTTAATGGCATGAATGTTGTGGATTTACATTTTTCATGTGGTAATTATATGCATATAAGAACGAAAAAATTAAGAAGCTTCGATGGCGATGGAATTATGCAATTTAAAAAAAATTAGACAGTTTTTCAAGTGAATATTTGAGTTCTTCAGTACTATAATAGTACAGTTTGACCCTGGGAAGATCGCTGGAGTACATTATCCCCATTCCAAGTGTTAGGGGTGGTCGGTGAAAGTAATCTGTTGACTACAATTTGTTCTGAAATGTTTCATGGTGTGAACTCTGATTCTATTTACATCTCTAATCTCGAACACTGAAACATTTCCAATAAGAATATCCTAAATAGTTTTCATGATATCTCATGCTTTGTGGAAAAACATTTCAAGATGTGTTGATCTCAGATTTTGCTAGAGAGAGTACTCACATCTCATCGGAAGGTATTCAAGACATGTCCCTCACTTTTCAAGTTTCCTATTTTCTATTGATTACGGAACTTTCTATTTGTGGTGTTGCTTGTAAATGATTGATTGAAATCTTTTGAGTGAAAAACTTGTCTATCTTTCTCATTCCAGCACAGGCTTGTCCCATTCTCATATTGAACTGATGCAAAAACTATCTCTTCGAAAATAATTGATTGAAATAATAATCCCCACTTTTTGATGCTTCATAACCTGTACACCATAATATAATGTACATGCCTGCAACACACTCTTCAAGAAGGCCCAGTGATTGCACACTAACGTCTTTCTCGTAATCAACATAAGAAATTGTTCACTGAAAGTAGTAATACACTACAACCAATATTGTCCTCTTACAAATAGCTAGCCACAATTTCTAACAGTCCTCTAGGAGCCAGCTCAAGCTCACCACAATCAACAGTCTTGTTACAACTAGCTGACCACAACCAACCCTCTGTAAGAACAGCTGCCTAACCTTTTGGGTAAAAAACTCGTTCATCTTTCCTATTCCAGCCCATCTATCCTATTATTATATTGAACTGATGCAAAAACTGTTTATTCGTCTAGTCTAAACGCTCCCAAGGGTGTTCAGCTCACGAAAACTGACAGTCCTGTCAGAGCCCGCTCACTACAATCGACTGTCCTGTCAGAACTGCTGCCTATTCAAGGGAGTTTGGCTCAACAGTCGTGTGATAGCTAGCTCACCACAGCCAAGTTTCCTCTCAGAACTGCTGACTATCCAGTGTGGTGCACTTGACGTCCATTTTGACGTCATCGTCGTCATCGTCGTCATCATCGTCGGGTTCGTCGCCGTCCTCGGTCTTGACGTGCGCCGTCATGCGTTTGTCACTGTCAGCGTCCTTGAAGTCGATGAGATCCTCGACGGTGTACCGGTTACCGCCGCCGCCGACGCGCTCGTCGCGTCAGATTGCCGCTCGTTGTGCCTCCTCCGCCACCGTTACTGCCGCCCCTCTCGCCGCCCCCGGGCGACTGGCTGATGCCGCCCCCCGCGTACTGGCACGCCGATAGGCTGGTGGTGCCTCCCACTCCGCCCCCCACCTGCACCCTGGCCGCTGATGACGTCACCGGCGACGTTGAGTAGCCAAAGCCCGACGAGTGCTGTTTCGCCTTCAGCCTGTCAACAGCGCAAAACACACCACTGACGCATTACATTTTCGCATCTGAACTCAACTGGTTAGAACATTTTGACTAGGTACTAATACATAACAACACATTTATTGGTATATTAATCAACCTCTTAATACTGAATTATCTCTTATTCTCTTACATTGTACTCATGTAAATGTTCGTGAATGAAAATTTATTTGGAACTTATTTCAATAATTTATTGATTTCAGTTACGAGTCCTAAGAATAAACAAATAACTCTTTTAACTAACTGTGTCTGATCAACTAAACCATAAATAGGGGAAAATCCTCAACCATTGCTAGAATTAACTGTTTCAAAAATGTATAGTCGAACTGATTTGAACTAGTACGTAGTACCATAGATAAGCAATACTCTCTAGTCTGTTCTCTGTTACTAAGCCCGTTCTCTGTAGTAGTAGGTTGATGGTTTATCAAAGAGGCCGTGATATATTTCTACATGTTCTATTATCATGGATTTTGTATGAGCTGTAGATGAACAACTGTCCATCCAGGTAACAATCCAGCAGTGCGGCTTCAGCTTTAGAGATGATGTTTGAGCTCACCTGAGACTAGCAATACTGGACGACATGACGTTGCAAGGTTCGGCGGGACTGCGATGGTGGTACATTGAGTAGGGGGTGGGGGGAGGCGCATAAGGACAGGCGGATGTGGGTGCGGTGGGAGCTGGGGGACCGCCAGGCAGACCCATCGAGCCGGCTGACGCAACTGACGTGGCTGACGCGTTGAAACAGTTCACCGAGCTCTGGTGGTGGTTGACTGTCGTCAGAGGGTTCACCGACCATGGAAACGTTTTTGAGCCCAGTGGACTTGGCACCTGCAATTAACCAGATATGTTCATCAGATGCTTGACGGACTAATATGGAGTGGGTTTGATTTAAGGAAAGCCATGTAGAATACTCTCAAAGATTACCTGGAACTCATATCAGATTTCAGATTCAAAATTACTGATAAAAATGAAATAAATAACAGCCTTAAATAAATTTTCCAGGTAACAATTTTACAAGTAATATATACAAAATTGTCGGTAAATTCTCTCCATGATTGTCTGAAGGAATTGCTGATGAGTTTATATGATAATTTTCGATTTTCCATTCAAATCTATTCACCTACCATAATTTCTTTCAAATTCATACAATATCTAGGAGACTAGGACGCAGTCTAGTTGTCAATTTGATGAGCTACTTAATGGTTATAATATAAGCCTATGTGATTGGTCACTGAGTTTCCACTCTCTTTAACTTGTGACTTATTAATTCTATTGACAGATTGATTCACTAATAAGCCAGCCTACCTTGGCAGCCCAGTTGTTGTAGGATGTGTAGGCGGAGCTGTAGAGTGAGTCGGTGTCCGCAAAGGGCTGCATTAGGCCGTTGAACTGCGAACCGAAGCCGTTCTTGAAGTCGGCCGCTGCGGCAGCCGCTGCGTTCATTGCGTTGCGCTCCCGTTTACGCCACTTGGCTCTTCTGTTCTTGAACCACACCTGCGAATAGAGAAAACAAACATTATTTTGATGGCAGTATTGGCAGTTGAACATTTTCTCTGGCTCAACTGGATTCAACTGGACCCGTGTGAGGCCTTTGTTTATGGAAGGTTAAGGGTCTCAAGGGTCTCCCCACCGATAAAAGCCATACGATAAAAAAATGGAAGGTTAACTTTTCAAGTTTTGATCACAATTTTGAATTCGTGAACTTTCAATTGTAACTACTTTTCATTTCAAATCTTCACTTGCCAACTTCACCTTCACCATGATAGCACAAATTTCTTTATTGTAATATGGTCATTATTCGGACTCGCTCGGCTCCTAATTGCTCTGATACAAAAAATAGTCTCAAATTCTATAATCTATGTATTCTGAAATACAGACAGAAGGCAGAGTATCAAAAGGGGTTTTCGAGGCAGGCAAAAGGGGAGTCTCCATCAAGTTTCAGTGAGCACCGAGCAACCCCACGAGTCTCTCTTGTGAACGCAGCCACCCGTTTAATTGTTGCAGATGAAGACAGACGACCCAGCACAGAAGGCGCTAAAGCCCGCGCGCGCTCTCTCCTTTCCCATTTATTCTGCTATCTGTTCACCGCTCACCGAACAGTTTACCCCTTTTCCAACCAATCTACACTACACTACAAAAACAAATCTCCCTCACTCGCAATCACATGCTCTCTTCTATCACCCTTTTCTCTCTCCTTCACTCTTCATCAGATTACTGCTTGATAATTTTTGTGCAATGATGAATCTTTAACGAAATAGTAGAGAGACCTTAAACCAACAAAAATGTTAAGCTATGTTTGGACTCATCTAAATACATAAATTTTCCTGAGGAAGATGCCCACATGGCTTGTACGTAGGAAATGGAAAATGTTATCACTTTTTATTGGAACCCGCGTATGTGGTTATATAAGTTATAGTTACGAAACATTTCTCCATCTTGAAATTTTTCCCAAGTATTTACTTGTCTTAAAGAGTTTGCTGATGACTGAGATAGTTTTTGATAGATTGAATGCAAAATTCATATTTTTTTTAAATTGTCTGCCTCTGTACATACGGTACCAACCTTTCATATTCCTTATTTTGATTGAAACTTGGTTTTCATTAGTGGAATTAGTGGTACTGAAATTTTACCACTAGCATACTGAAAAGTAGTGGAAACTTAACCATGATGATGGAACTTAACCATGTAGGCCTACTCCACTGGTTTACTCTACCATGTTGCAGGGAACAATATCTTGTTTGTGATAATAATAAATGAATGATAACAGTTAATGAGATCTTAGGTACATCAAACTCTGGTGTGCCGTCGTCAAACTCTACCACTGATTCAACTAAATAAGAGTCGCTCGAGTGCTATTTTATTTTATACTATTCAGTTGTACTTTTCAGGTTGAAATATTATTTCTATCTTTGTTATCAATGAATTATTTGGTTTGGGTTTCTCTCATCGTTGAAAGTAATACTTCTCTTCTCTAATTCCTTGTATTCTATGTGCTTTTTTTACCCTCCTTCCATCACACACACCAATTTTCAAACAAAGACAAAATCGAAAACCGACTGGAAGAATGAGAAGAGGATTTATGTCGTTGCCGGTCAAAAAAAAAAAAAAAAAAAAAAACCGTGTAGCTATCGAGTGCCCACGTAGCGGAGTACAGTGCACGACAGACCTATTATCGCGCTGAATCTACACGTCGATTGTGCCTCCCTTCCAACCATTTCAAATGCAAAACGTCTACTGACTGCGCTGGATCCACTGTCACTGACGCACACGCCCAATGTCACCTACCCTAATGCTTGATTCTATTGTTTCGGAAGTGAAGAATTGAAACCCCTTGACTGTGTACATCAAATCCTTTTTGTTACAGTCGACTGGACTAGCTTTGAAAAACCGGCTGTAATTGAGATACTTTCCATAAGGACTATGAGTAGCATCCAAGATGATTTTATAAAAAAATGATGCCGCCTTAAAAATTATAATGTTCATATGCTTTTGAAATATTTGAAGGAAGGGAGTGATGAATAATGAAAAATATTCTTGGTCACAGAACTCCAACGTTCATAGTTATCAGAGTAAAATTTAAAAAATTGAGAAGAATTGATAGATTTCGAAGAAAAGAGGAATAAGCGCTTTCCAGATTTGAAAAAGGGAGATGTTTTGGAAGCATGATTATTCCCATAAGTAGCATATACGTATACCTAATACGTTGTCATATTAGTTTTAGGTTGTGATTTGATTTTGATTGAATGGTTAGAATTTTGAGAATTTATTGAAGAAATGCATACTAGTACTTGACATGGTACCTGACTTAGCATTTAACATAGCAGACCGTGGGTGAAGCCCCAAACATTGAGGATATCAATTTGGGAAATACATGTAAGTTTAGAAATTTTTTGCCGTTTAGTAAATGTAAAATAAGTAATCTGTTATCAGTCAATACAACAAGATATAGTTATAGTTATATAACTATAAGATATAGTTACTCCTTCTCAACTTGCTTTTCAACTAAACAGGTTTTATCCTGTTTACCCTGAATCGTTAAAAACTTATATTAAGATGCACATATACTAAGAACACATACTAAGATTTTTATAAGTTTGACGTTTATAACACTGGAAGCCAGCCTCTTGTCATCTATAGTTTCAGAATGTTATATTGTAATCTTCTTGTTTTATTTTCTCAACACTCTATAGCACTATCTATGAACTGATTGAAGACCAAGGAATCTTTCCTAAATAAGCAATCAATACAAACAGTGCATTCAAACAGTGACTCTCACACAACATAAAATAAAACTAAGTCTCATAGCAGTTGAAAAATCCGACTTTGATTAAATTCAAACAAGATCAATTGCTTTATGAAATCCTTTCGCCAATGAGTCACAAGACCATAACAAGTGTCATCTATATTCATTAAATAGGCGTCGTGAATGAAAAGGACATTACATGCACCATGTGTTGATAATAATGAAACCACCAACACCAGATCCGGATGTGATTGTGTCAGTTGATTAGCTTATGGCGGCCATTGGCTGAGACGAATTGGATGGATATTGCTGGTAAGCCGATCAGAAGGGCAAAACTAATAATGGTCGTTCAAAAGAGGGGAACCGACTAGACTTTCAACGGGGTGGGTCGCTTCCGTACTTTGCCTCTGGTAATTTACCCAGTACTGTAACTGAATAACTGATGGTAAGTGAGCTAGTACGGGATTTTGTCTAAAACATATTAAGTTCAGACTAAGGAATGTTTTTCGAGACTTCTAAGCTTTTCTTATAAATAAGATCACATTTATAGGGTAGGGTGTTCAACGCAATAATTAATTTCTGGCTTGTAATTGACAATGTTGTAGATAAGCTTCCCTCATTGAATACACTTGATGGATTACACTTAATTATAACGAAACTAAATAATTCCATTTTATTTCCAAAACACAGTGTTTCTATCATTACTATTTAGGCAGATAATGTGAAAATGAATAATGTTCATAACATAATCGAAAACGACTATTGGACTTACTAACCTGATGCTTTTCTTTTTCACAGCTAGTAAGGACTGGAATAGCTGAAAATTTTTCAAAAGCAATAAATACTTCAATTTCCTTGTATCCTTTACCAGAAGCGGCTTTTGTTATTGTCCAAGAATAGGCTTCATTCTTCGATAAACTACACAAGAACATCAACATTTTTTGTTTAGTAGTAGGCTAACCAATTCAACATTAACAAAATAAATTTTCAAGTTTTTTCTGTGATTTATTAAAGAATGATGTTTATACTGACTTGGAGACGACACAACGAAAATGGCTGCTTACCAAAAATCTTTGTTTGATGGCTTGGTTATCTGATTACTTAGTAAGCTCTCTCCACTAATGAAGAGTACCAATTTTTCATTCTTCTTATTCAAACTGTGTTATCAGAGAGTCGAAATGTCTGATCTATAAATCTTTGAAAAATATTTCATTACATTTTTTTAGTTACTTTCGAATTTTGAAAGAGCCCTATGGAAACCCTGCTAAATCACTAATATCAAGCGTAACATTGCCTGAGCATTGATAGAGACACAGGTTAGTCAAGGTGGCTTATCACCTTCTGATAATACCAAGGTTCCCGGTTAGATCTGGCTGACTAAAAAGTAGTCGTCATCTCAAGCTTATGTGAGCTCATGTGGGCATCATCCTCAGAAAAGTTTCGGATTTCCAAACCATACTTATAAAGTTAACAGTTTCAAGATATCTTTCGTAAAAATACACAACTTCTTCCCTTCCATCCCAATACTCTCTGAGTTAGGCAGAGCAATTAAGAAGCGTTGAAATCCACTGATTTTCCAGTAGGCCTACTGAATTGCATACAGTAGTTAGTTGGGGTAGAAGCAAGCAAGAATTTAGGCAAGTCAATGGGATTAGTGAGGAGTAGAAGGGGGCACTGGGGGCGAGTGTAGACCCTGACTGATGACCCGTTGCATTGGCAGTGACATTTAATGCGTGAGGCCGATTTGCTTTTTGATAAGGCGCTTGAGTGGTAGATGATCCGTCCATGAATAAACTACTAGCGTCAGTGAGCATCCTAGATTGCCTCCGATTCGTCTACTATATCTAATCTTGGTCTAACATCTCTCTCGTTCACTCTAATTTTCTGCACGTTGTTCGGCCTCATTGCATCACAGCCTCACGTCTACTTATTTATTCATAGTCGGCTGTTGTTGCATCCTAATGGAGAAATGATCGCTTTACTGTGTTCATTGCATTGAACATGATGTTTAAGTTAAGTAGCGTGTTGAATAATTTGAAAGAATCGAGGACTCGGAATGCGTGAGTTGGAAATGGTGAAGGACTTGCAATTGAACATTTTAAGAAGCTGGAAGACTGATTCCAGTGTTTGATTGAAGTCGTTAATTCAGCTCTCATCACTCTTCCCATTACGCCCGACACCACGCACAATCCTGAAGCTCATGTGGTTATCACCCCCGATAAAAACCTCTCATAAATGTACAAACGACTTGAATCTAGGCATAGCAGAAATCCAAACTTGACTCCAGTCATCAAACAAGTCCTTGATTCAAAGTTTCATAAGCGATGTCGCGAGATTTTGTATTCAAAATGTAACTTGATTTCATTGATGACTCGAGTCACAATCCAGTCCTTGTTTCAACATACAACTCAACCGACAAAACCAACTCGCCTCAGTGGACTCTGCAAAAGCTGTAGTGTGTAGTTGGCAGCACTAATCCTGAGGCTCTAGGTTGTGCGCGAGCAGCAAAAGCGAGCATAATTATGTCGTGCGAGCACGCTACGCGAACTTTTTCGCTAGTAAATAATCAAGCTGCAGTCGGTGGCATGGCAGGCATCATTAATGCGTGGCAAAATCGCCAGAGCTCGCTGTTGGAGGGTATTAGGCGGAGCGCGTCACACGTTTTGTAATTAGACGCGTAATCTCTTCGCTGCGACGGGGCCGACTGACCAATCACTCCTCGCTGTTCTATTCATTTCGTGTTTCGGCTATTCTGCATTCTGCTCGAAGGCTTTTCTACTTTTATCCCCATCGCTATGTGTGGTGGGAAAGAGTGAGAGGGTAGGGAACACGTCTGCACTTTTCTACCTGTTTGTACAAGTCTCTCAAATCCACTTTACCGGCATACTGATGGTTGGTGTACTCAGAGTAACTTGCAAGTAGGCACTCAATATCCATTACTAGTACTCAATGCAATTACATTCTAGTACTGTTTTGCTAGCATTATACTAGCAATAGTATATAGTATAATTTATATAATATGGCAGTGTGATATAATATTATTATATACTACAGTATATTGCTTATGCTATTCAATACAATATACAGCATTATATTAGTAATATACCATACAATGCTAGTATTATACTGAAATATAAACGTTAATAATAACTTACAATAGGCATTTATCATCTTTTACTCGCACAGTAGAATCTAATAAACAATATTTTTGTTTAAAAAATAGCTTTGGCAACAAATATAGTCTCCAAGAATAGTATTTTCCGCCATTCAATTATTCATACTGTACCTCGCTTTAGTGGTGTTTTATAAATCAATTATGACAGTGAAGCTATTGAATTTTCTCTCAGAGTGTATTACATGGAGCAGTTTGTGATCTTTGTAATTTCTCCCAACATCCTCTCCCTTTTTTCTTACATCTGCAGGGTCTTTCCTCCACATATAATCGTTTTGAGCTCATAATCCCTTGTTCAAATGACAAGTCTACATAGGAAATGTTTACATAGGAAACAAGAGTTGGCTATTTAATATTATTTTCTGCTCTCTCCTTCCTTTAAAATACTCCACCAACTCAAAATACTCCAAATACATTCCTTTGAAAGGATAGCAGTGACTTCCAACGACCTTCAAGGTCCTAGGAAGAATAAAACTTTCCAGAATAAGGTTTCCAGAAAGAAGATTTTTTCAATTATGAAGACGCTTCTAGTTATGAAATGTTATTTCATAATAAATATTCAAGAGATATGTTCAATTTTTGAATCTCACTTTTCGAGATTAACGCCAGTTAAACTTCTACTTCAGCCTTGGCTCTAGTTTCTGCAGTTCCATCTCATAAACTAGAGCGCTCAGAACGATCCCTCCCACATTAGTGAAAATGAAAATTTAGAAATACTAGACAAATAAAATATATGTAAACGTACTGAGGAAGAATTTTGGGGAAATTTACAGTTTGTTAAGGTGGAAAACTGCATCCAATTTGCACTCTGACAAAGTGGAGGAGGAAGAAGCAAGAGTAGGAGTAGGAGGAGGAGGAGGTGGGAGGAAGGAGGAGTAGAATGGTCAGCTGCACAGTTGATTAAGAGCGTGACAAAGCCGGCGTCGAGTAATGATGACGCTAATTAATTGGATAATTTTTCGCCGTTGCTTCTTTACAAATCGCGAAAATGTTTGATGCAGTTCTCCACTAAATTAATTAGCGGATTGAAAATTGAAGGTATGGATCTTTTTCCTTGGTCGAGAAGGTCGATAATTTTCAGCGACAGGTGGCTCAATATTTCAGAGCAGAGTGCAATTGATACTGTAATGCTGAATATTCGGTGAGGTAGCCTGAAACTCAAGTACAAAGAGAACTGTTGTTTATTATTAGTGCGCCAGCTGTAACCGACTTCATTGATTGACTTCATCTAATCCATCGCTATGTTATCCTATAAAAATTCTAGAATGATGCAGCCCCGCATAATTCATTGATGAAGTCCTAATATTTACACGCACTAAAGTATGTACAGGATGAACATAATAGGAATTGTACAAGATCTTGTGGTATTGCTTTAAAATCATTATTTTTCCAAACAAATCATTTGAGATCAAAGCTTTTCATACTTTATATTACAGGTTCTCAAAATTTCATCAATCTTCTAAATACTAAATTCTTCCTGCAAATGTGAAACTTTTGAAAAAGCTTATGGTAGCTGTTGTGTAACATTTGATGTAATAATAATGAATTACTCATGATTTGTGATTGTTTCGAATTATTGTTTCACGGTACAAAATATTACGTCCACCCTGAAATGTCTTTTCCTAGATTTGGAAGTTCATTGATGGTATGCTAATTTGTGTGCTCCTAGTTAGCTATATATCGGCAATACTCATTTTCAATATTTCAATGTGAACGCATTCAACTAGAAACAAGAATCAAGAGTGATATCGTTTGACGAAGACGATGTAGGTAAAATGGGTGTTTGAATAATTACAAACTAACATGTGGAAAATTCATTCCAATTCAAATACATACAGTGGTGCATAAAAAAAATTTGAAGCAGGAGTGTTCCAATATTCATTATTGTCCTGTCCATGAGAAGCTTCACCTTCTACCTCGCTACCCTTTTGACTTATTACTGTGGTATTTCACTGATATATTTTTTTGAACTATTGACAACTTCAAACTAGAAATTGAATTCCTATAAATGAGGTGCACCGTTAAAACATTTATGTCTGAGAAACATAAGGAATGTTTTTAGAATTCATAATTATGAGGAAATTGATTTGTGGATAAGTGGATGAATCTAGATGATTCTCACTTTCTTGATTCTCTTGAAAAATTGATGAAGAAAGCAAGCCATTGGATCAACGAGCGGTCTCAATTCATCAAATGTACTATGAATAACAGACTAGAACAAATTCCATGGAAATATGGATCTAACTGACCTCAGTTCTTAGTCGAGTTCTCATTGGCACTTTATGGTGTGGAGGCGTAGCGTTAAGAAACATAATTGAAGGAGAAAAAAGCAATATCAACGCGGAAAAATAGTGTCTTCGAAAAGAAAGGATTATCGCTCGGAGATAAATAAAATTCAAACCTCAAATCAAAATAATAAAAGGTGGCTGGTGCGCGGCTAATCTCTTGGCGTTAATAAACAATAGTAGCCGATGACAAGAGGCGATTACAGCAGGCAAAAATGGCGGCAATTGTACGTTATAAAGAGAGTTCAGGAGAATGAGAGCGATGGACAGGTTGAGAGTGAGAGAGAATGCTGATATTTCCGATACTGCGGTTTTGTTTAATTACGTGGTTGAGTTATTGTGATAATACGATTGAAAGCCCTTTGTACGTTTAATCGCGAGCATTAAATCAAGTTTTTCATTGCCGCGTGGAATTAATGTTTGACGCGCGCGTCGTGAGCTGCGAGCGGCTAGATTAGTTGTCCTTTGTGCTGATTGCTGCGTCGATGCGTGCGTCCGATCGTGACTATTCATCAGCGTCGCACCGCGCAATTATTGCACTTGGAATTTGCAATAGCCATTGCAGTAGGAAATCCAGGTTAATTGACTCATCTGCTCTCCTCTCTCTCCTGTATTGTTCACTCTTCTCTGTTCCATCTCGCATCCATCCCTTATCCGCCACTATTTAATCGCTAGGCCGATTCATAATCAACGCCATCAACCAGAGCTATTTTTAAGAATTATCATATAAAATTTCTATCATTCATTTACTTATTCATCTTTATAGTTAGAAGGATTATAATTTAATGATAAGAAGTTCAGAAATTCTAGTGATGAATCAATAGTAATGAAAGATAAGGTCGAAAGAATGAATATAAATTTGAAACAGAAGGAGAGAAGAGAAAGTTTAAGGGTGGGAATAACATAAGACACCCGCCAGCTACTGGAGCTTGAGGAAGCATTGAACAGATCAATATTTAAGAAAGATTGAGAGAAGGATGGTAGATGTACAAGAATGTAGAGGGAAAGAACAAGGACGTGCCAGTTCAAGCAAATGGTTATTGGTGAAGTCGAAGAGAATTCATAGGGGAAAGTTGACAACGATTATGATTGAGTTATCCATACTTTTTCTACTGTTGAATAACACTTTTAAAGAAAACACAGGATAGGAGAGAGGAGACAAGATAAAGAAACAGGAACAAATGATGTTAATAGAAAGAAATGTAAAATGAAGAGAAAAGAATGAGGAATGATGTATCTGAAAAAAAGAAAAGATAGAAATGAAAGTTAGAAGTGATTAAAATGGAAAGAAGAACTAAGTGAACAAATAAAAGAAGAACTATTTCGACTAGAAGAAGGAGAAGATAAATGACAAGAGGTATAAAGAAGAACTGACATAGGTCCGAGGTGGAGGAAAGCGGATTGAGAAGATAAAGAAGTAAGAGGAGAAGAAGCAGAGTATAGTACTTTGAGCTACAAAGTATAGTTCTTGAAGTGTTAGCTGTCTCTCACACGCATTCCTATTCTACAATCTGTCTGTATCTCTATTAACTGACCAGCTTCTTTCTAGCATTCCAGCCACATCTATTCAAAAACGTAGCTCGACTGTATAGAGGAGCACAGGATGAGAAATTTAGATTTTAGTCAAAGAAGACTGGAAAGAATAAAATGGAAGGAAAAATCAATGAAAGAGAATAATAAAAAGAAAATGTAAATGGGAAAATTAGAAGGGAGGAAATGAAGAAGGAATGAAAGGAAATAAGATGATGAAGTGGTCAGAAGACGTAGACAAGATAGGTTGGTGGGTAGAATGGAGGGTATGAAGGAATAGAAGACCTCCTAAGTGTATAAATCTAGAGTGTCTGGATTAGGAGAAGCAGCTGGGACGAAATAAATAGCTAGCTGTTCGCTCACTAGCTACTTCTTTTTCTTCTCTCATCTTCTTATTTTCTCTTCTTCCCACTCTTTTTGTTCCCAGTCTGTGAGTGTCGCACGTCTGAGGTATTTGTGTGTTCCCAGTCAGAGTGTTTGATCGAAATGTGTCATCAGTTACAAACCAAACTTCACAAGAGAAAGAATATGAAAGTAATAGAGAAAGAGATAATTGATTCAGTCAGGCAGAATGAATTAGCATCAAATTGTTGGGTCTTTGGATCATCTCAGAAAAATTTATTGAGGAAAACGAGAATCAACATTGATATAACAATTGTTATTTAAACAGGAAAACTGTTTGATCAGACAATTTTATGAATCATACATTGAGGAAAATTTGTCAATTAAATTAGTCAATTTCTGTAATTCAGAATAAGATTATAAGAATTCACAAATGAAAGTCATTTACTTGATCCAACTGTCATGTTACATGAGTCACGTCACAGACAAAGATTTTATTCTATAATACCTTTTTAGACAGTAGGTATGTCAACTTGGTGCTACTCAGTGGATCGAAAGACGGTTGTAGTGGTAAGCTTTCAACTTTCACCGCAGTCGAGTCGAGAACATTATTTGATGTTGTTATCAAACGTACAGCAAACGAAAGAACAAGGGCTGTTGACAGAGCAGCCAGTCACCCTCGCCACCTGATAAAAGAGGCTACACACATTTCCGTGTTTGGTTCTGTTCTGTTTGATATTTTGTGTTTGGTCTCTCGTTCATTCCTCCTATTTATCACACTGACAAGAGTGTGGGTCACTCACCGACACTTGTTAATCGCCGAAAAACATCGAACCCAAGCGATAACTGTGTTTTCTCTCCAACTGTTCGATTTGCCTCACGCAAATATCCTGTTACGCACCTTTTTAGATGGGAAAGCGTTGATAGGGAGGGACAGCAACTAGTGACTTCCGTTTGAAGCAAATTATTTTGAAAAACGTCCTTCAATTCTGAAAAATCGATACGTTAATGAATATGAACAACCATATTTCACAATAAACTCCTAATTTTCCACAAAAGACCTAGGGTTGTGCATGGGAAATCCGGTAATGGGGAGAATAAAAGTGCGCACTACTATCCGACATCTATCTTGTCACTCTTTCAAGTTGTTGCTCTAGCTAGTCGAGGCAAAAGTTGGATCTTCCATTGGTCCAGTGTGCAGTGGTTTCATCGTTTCAATAGACCAATGAAAAATCCGACTTCAGCCTCGACTAGCTAGAAATAATATCTTGAAACCACCACCAGCTTTTGATAGTGTATAGTTACCCGGTGGTGTGTTATCATTGTACGAATTTAAATAATAATAGATAATGTCCATAATACCATTGACTATTAACCTACATTAGACGTTCCATCCCCATTATAGACCTTTCGCCAGTTATTCTGTTGGCTAATGTGGTGGGATCTATCAGTAAAGATTAGAAGCAGTCTCGGCGCATGCGCATGGCGAGCTGACGAGTGAGTAGCAGTAGAGGGGCAGTGTGCGAGGGGGGAGTGTGTGAGAGAGAGCGCGAATGACTACTATCACGAGCCTACCGGCAGCTCACATCAACTACTTGCTCCCAAGATTCTGGCTCACGCTACAACCGGCCCATAAGGATGGAACCAGTAGTGTAGGTAATAGTCAATGAAAATGCATAAATTATATGCCTCCTGAATAATATTTTTAGAATTTCTGTCTGTATCAATGAACGAATTGTATAATTCTCATTATTTGTGTTGAATTACTCACCCTGACCCTGGCCTCGGTGAGGTTGGTCCACATGGCGATTTCCTCACGCGTGCTCATGTCCGGATACCTGTTGCGCGCAAACGTCGCCTCCAGCTCCTGCAGCTGTTGCGAGGTGAAGTGCGTGCGTTGGCGTCGCTGTCGCTTGTTGTTCTTGTTGTTTTTGTCTTTGTTGAGTGCCGTCGAGACGCCGTCGTCCGGGTCGCCCCCGCCCGTCTCACTCTTCACGCCCGCTGCGCCCAGCGGCTCAACCGCCAAAACTCGACCGCCGCCTCCGCCGCCGCCTCCCCCTCCCCCCACACCTGCAAAACGGAAATCGATGGTGGATTAATTTAAATTTTCTATAACTTCTAATACAATCTAATTCCAAAAATAAATATATTATTTATCAATCTGGCAGGCCTAGAAAAAGATGGGTGACGCTGACCCTAAAAGTTTTAGATGGGGAAGCGTTATAGGCTAGGCGTACACCGATTAGTCAAGACAAGACAAGACGAGATTAGTCACGTTTAGTCACATTACTTCACATAATTGCACAATCACACCGATTAGTCATTGCATCGGTGTGTGCTGCTTCATAAGCAGCTATGTGAATTACTGTGACTAAACGTGACTAATTTCGTCTTGTCTTGATTAACCGGTGTACGCCTAGCCTTAGTGCGGAGGGACAGCAACTAATGACTTCCGTTTCAATTATAAATACTATATGGTTGGAAATATAATACTATTATGTCCGTTTGACATAATATCATGGTCTATTATTGTATTTAAAATCAGGAAATAGATCCAATTTTTTATTTACTATGAATATACTTCATATAAGAAAATAGAACCATAAATCAGATAATTTCAATTCAAGATATTGTGCAATCCAACAAAGCTCGCTCATATGTTTGGTGCGAGAATGTAAATTTCAATGTAGAGATTATAACTTGCTACATTTACATTTTATGAACTTCAATTTAAATGAAAACTTCAATTTATAATGAGGATTTCGATTCGAGCCATTGATTATAATGAATAAATCTATATAATATTCCATTCTACATTTTTTTATAATGGAAAATTTTGATAGAATTTATGTAGATATCAATTATTATTCCTGCCACCCATTGTTTCATCACAGAATAGAATGAATAATTGAGTGAATCTGGATTATTATTTCTCAAAAAAGTGTTTTTATTGTTTGAGCATTCGTTGATTCGTCTATGATTTATCAACCTTGCAGAAGCCTAGAGCTCATGCGAGAATCACCCTTCAAAAAAGCTGATGATAGTTATATGCATATCTCTTGTTTTTAAGCAAAACGGATTAAACTGTTGCAATAGTTAAAACATGAAATTTAATCGTGAGCGGTTGACTAATCATGAGCTACTCATTAAAGTGTGAAAGGGTCACCTATATTCACATCCAATAATAATTCATCTTTGTACCTCTAGAGTCTCTAGACTGACCATATTAATTCCAACCACTCTTTATCAAAATATGATCCTGTAATTTGATTGCCAAGAGTTAAATAAATTGGAACCTTAACTCTAACATGATTATAAAATCATGTTATCTATAAATCATAATATATTTTTTGCCGTTCATGATACAGAAGACCTGCTTGTAAATTTCTGCCTCCTTGCATATACAGAAGAATCTTGCTTATCCGTCGTAAACGAGCCGGCAGAGAGCCGGATAATCGAAAATGACGGATAATAGGGAATATTTCAAGAATATGTTCAAATGATTGAAAACGTTGTATGTAAAAACAACATCAATATAAGTCCAATCAAGTATATATTGAGTTCAATACATTGTGCAATGGAACGTGCAAAACGAATTTTGACTCCTACTAATACTGTACTGTACGTTTTGATTTTCTCTTGAATTTGAACAATTTCGTCTCTGATTAGTATGCCCGATAATGCGGAATGACGGATAAGCGAGACTCTACTGTGCTACTGTAATTCAAGGAGGTATTCTTGTAAGTCTGCTTGAAAATACGTAGTTTATGAGAATGAGATTGTGTGCATCATACTTTTAGCAATGTGAACTGTAAAATATGGTGAAGGACTAGACTACAAAATTCAGTAGGTTTGTCCAATCGTAGTCGATAAGACTTTGATTGATCGCATGACAGAAGAAGTATGAGGAGGTGGCTAGCTGATAAGATAACAATGTTGAGCATCTTTATGTCACTTCCATTCTACGCTAGAGCATAATATCGATTCTCACTAGACAACAATGTGAATGTTCAAAATCTCCTACCTAGTACATTTCTATCTCCACCAGGAGTTTTGAAAAGTATATTTTACAAGTGTATTTCCTCAACTAATATAAATCATAGGCTGAGGTAATACAACAATAGCAATAACAAACATGTCAGCAATAATAATGACAGTTTTAACTGCATTTATAGTTTGATGGTGTTGTTAATCAACAACACTAACAAGATTTTTTATTCCAAAACAAAGATGATTCAAGTTATTGTGAATTCGATAAAATATAATAATGAGAATATAGAATCTAATCAGCTAATTAGAATATTAGGATTAAATTAATTTCTTCCATCACAACAGTAGAGCACAGTTTGTCGTTTTGAATTGTATCACTAGAACTTCCTATCATGAACTCAGATACCACATACTGGTACACGACATTCACTAACAACATAGCACTATCTGTAGTTTTGGATTACACTCATACTGTTTAGCTTGAATTCCTATGCGCTTGAATTCGAAACATTCAAATAATAATATTCCATATTTTTTTCTCGCAATTTATGTTATAAATTCTTGTTTTTTTCAACACAAGTTATACGTTTCTAAAATGTATTATAATGTTTGTATAAATGTCCTGTATTATTTGATAGGCAAGGAGAAAAACTGTTAAAACTACAGAAATTAAAATAGTTTATTGTGATAGAATTTTTGTATTAGGACTTTTGTTAAAATTTTCCTTCATTTTATCTTAGAGGAGGTACCTTTTTTTATTCTACGCCTTGCATTCATGTACGCATTATAAGGTAAATATAAATAAATCTCTTACATTCCACGCAAGTGACTCGAGGAGTCTTCGAAAATGTTTTCATGATGAGAAAGAAGGGAAAACTGTTCAGGTTCGCAAAGGCACGCCATGATAAAGGGAGGGAGGGAGTAAGGGAGACTGTATAGCACTTTGCATCTGCTCGGATTCCCCCTATTGAGAGCTCGATCGAGCTTATAAGCAGAGGGGATTTCTGTGTGGAAGCCTGGCGCTTTAGGCGGGTTTTCCAGCTAAGACCCTTGTCGCCCCCTCTCCCAACACCCCCCACTAACCAAAGAGGCTCACCCCGTATGACTGCTCAGGTGAAACCCCAAACTAAATTAAAAGTAAATATGTGCATCGATCCCCGACACTGTGTAAGTGCTGAATCGCTCGAACAAACACACTTCTTGTCAAGAATCAAGAACGGTGTGTCGTCTGTTTGACAAATAAAAATGTATTTTCTTCAGAATCCAAGTGAAATGCTTTTAAAATATCGTGATTATCCCATCCTATCTGCACAGAGCATGTTCAAAATATCATATCAAAATAAATGTATAGATTCATTCATTAATATTGTATAATTATAAAAAGTGTGAAATATTACGGACATTTATTGATTATTAATTTCCCAAGTTATTAGGCCCAATAATTCGTCTTATAAAATCTCTGTTTCCGATATTACTGTGTGCAATCATTCACATTAGAATCGAGCAAGTTAATCAAATAGAAATAGATAACAAATATCAAATTTGACTTTATGGATCAATTTCTGAGAGATTTACAATTATTCCATTCTATTATTTTTAACAATCCCTAATTTCCAATTAATCCCGCATTACTTCACTCATGACATAGGTATTCTGATTTTCACCTTATTTTGTCGTCAATTCTTAGTCTACGTAGAGAATAGGCATGTTCTTGCTCTCCTGTGATACAAATTTCCGGTACTTATTAGATACTTATAAGCGGATAAAATATTGTAAGCGTATAAGCCTCTTTAAGCCCATGTATTTTATCCTTGTAGCACTCAATCAAAGTGAACCCATTCAAAGCACTTCAAAATTTATTTTATTTGTAGTATTCAAAAACTACCTACCGGTACTCATATTTATAGAGACTAAATTAACGGAAGTTTATATCATTCACCTTTCTAGCCTACTACAATTATTATCATTATTATCTCTATTGCTTGATTAAGAAAATTTTTCAGTATTTTAGAACCGTTGGTCTTCCTTTTTGATGCCGTTGCGTCATCTGAATTCCAAAAACGTTATGACTGCTGCAACAGACATTGATTGATCGATTGATTTTAGACATTCAGATGAACCGCGGCATAGATCACAAGGATGCTTTCACCAGGAGAAAATTTTTGAAGAACATGAAGATAAAGATGTTACCTAAATCAAATATAGCTTGTTGACAAAAATAAGTAAATACTCTTCCACTTTATCTATGATTAACACCAAACACCTGAAACTTTTATTTGTTCAGCTCCACTATTACACCTGTTTTAATCATATCAGTTCATTTCCTTCTCTAGTCATCTATGGAAACCCCATATTATGGCATGGAAAGTATCCATGCAGACTAATACTATAATTATTTTGAATTTAACTTGAAACATCTTCTATATTAAAAAACTTTTGGCACATTCCTTTCTACTGTGCTTCGACCACTGCGAGATATGATGTGAAATCTACACGAAACTCACACTGATACAAGTCTGTTGCAATTATACTGTATTCCCAAACAATACAGTATTGAGCAAGCAGGCGGCGCTTTGCGCTGCACGGGGTAAACTCTTATTAAATTGATTTAATTTCTGCAGTAATCCTTGTCATAGTTGAAGTTGGATGACATTAATTTGAGGGATTAGACATTGTAATAATTATTAAACTAATTTCAAATGAAAATCAAAAATGAAATCAAATGGGTTTGTACAGAAACACAGATTTCGTCTTTAAAATTCATCTGAACATTATTTGGATTACGGTATCTTTAACTAATTACTATCTAAATACTAGTTCCCAAAGATATAATACACAATGGAAATACTCGTACTTAAATTCATCATAATATTTTTTTCTAATCCGCAAAAACATGCTCTCCAATGAATGTTTTAAAGCATGAGAATGAAAATAAGTTGGGTTCTTGAGTAGAGCGAGTTGTATTCTACAGTTTCTACTTCTGTGCTATTTGCTTAGCAGAGGAGATATCTAATCGAGCCGAGTAAAACTGTCCAAAGACTGGGAATTTACAGTCTTCGCCTATAGCAGTCCCATATTTATTGAGCAAATATACCAAACAACCTGTCCGCTCGGCTAGACGTGAACAAGAAATGTTTTCGAGTGCTGGGCGAGGTGATGACGAAAAAAGCAGAGATGTCAGTTGCGGCTCCAATCATTCATCATGAAAACCCCTAAATCATTTCCACTTGTCTGGCATCATTTCGAGAAATACTTTTTCAAGGCTTATCATTTTTCTCAGGCAAGGATAGTGGTGATGTTCTAATTATGAAGTTGTAGATATAATAATTATAATTATTATTATTCATTTTTTTATTATTTATTCTATTATAATAGTATATTCCACACTTGGTTTGACTAAAGTAATAAATGAGTCGTCAACTTTGGTTGGAACCAATTTTCCCCCAAGTAAGATTCATTCATTGAACTAATAAAGATTATTGAATAATTCATTTTATCATATTTCAATTCGATTATAGATTTATAATTTAATTCAAATCAATATTATAACATGAATCATTGACGAGTATTGATCAATAAGTCAATCTAACTTCGAGATCACTCTTAGGTTAGGAGTACACCGGTTAGTCAAGACGAGATTAGTCACGTTTAGTCACAGTAATTCACATACTTGCTTATGAAGCAGCACACACCGATGCAATGAATAATCGATGTGTGTTGCTTCATCAGCATCTATGTGAAGAACTGTGACTAAACGTGACTAATCTAGTCTTCTCTTGTCTTGACTAACCAGTGTACGCCTAGCCTAAAATTATGAATACCTTATAATTGGGAATACAGTATTATGTTAGGCCTATCTAGTCTTTGTTTGGGAATATTTTTTCAATTGACATTATAATATAAAAGATTGGAGATTGCCAGTCAGGAATGTTTTAATGATAGGCTACTATTGAAAAAACAAAACAAAAAATGGTGTGGGTTGGAAAGCTATGGATGACGAAAAATGAAAGTTTAAGTAGGCCCTATGTTGATCTCAAATTACTAGCTCTATAGAATGTTGAACGTTCTTTCTAATTTAGTTCACATTTACAATAACTTGATTCAGTCACTGTCACTGTGTGGAGTCAAATAAGACAATATTTCTATAAATGTAATCAAAACCTATTAATCTGTAGGCCTATACCGGTTAATATTATCCTCAATTTTTATCTCGATAAAAATTGATGGATTTTTGAAATGTAAATCATTAGTGGTTTGGCTGATAAGGCTAGTGATCATCCAATTTTATTTGAATTTCCAAGCTACGGTAATTAAAAGAAGGCAGCAGATTTTTGTCAAAAAGTTATACTTTCTCATAAATCTGTAATTTCTTTATCCATCAATTAAGATGTGCTACAAAGTCATTTGTCATATTAGAATGTTCAGTCAAGTTTTTTTTTCATTGAAATATAGAAATGTCAGAAAATTAATATTGCTTGATAAAGTTGAAAAAATATTCGTAGCCTGTTATTTTTCTAAACGATCTACTCTTCTATGAATATGTTATATTTTTTTATTATTTTTGGAATGCAATTCACAGGTATTTGAATAGATTTCTTTTCAAATTGGGATAGAATTCATTGGAAGAATCTTTTTGACAAGGAAATGTAGCACATCATGGATTCCTTGGTCATATATAACATAAGCACTTAGTCCAAAATTGCAGTTTTGGGAAAATGAAGCCTGAAGTTTTCTAGTATCTTCAAACATGTTCCAAGAGTATTTTTGATCCTATCGTAATGAAACTTACCAAATAGGTTTGAAATACACTTATTTACAATTCCATATTCAAATAAATGGGAAAGAATCAAGGACTACTGATTTTATCATGACTTATGTTGTTTGGTCAATGAAAAAGTGAGACATACAGTAAGTAGACTTAAGTCATAGAACCCAATGAACCGAAGAACTTAAGTGATTTTACAGAATGTTTAGTTCAATACAAAATGAATCAACATTGATATTGAATGCAACTTTTATCAAAGATCGGCGAGCATAAGAACGTTATGTTTACATATGATATTTTACTCAGTCCAAACAGCATACATAATTTCACATTTCCAAAGTAACTGGACTAAAGTGTTTTTACCCATGCAAGGATTCACAAAAATTATCTGCTACATGAGACTTAAGATGTTCCAATCCCTTTTATAATCGAAGAAGCACTAAAGTTGTTTTACCAAAGTGTAGATCTCAAAATTCTACACAATGTAATCATAATCAAAATATGGACTTAAGTGATTATGTCAAATAATCAAGGGATTATTAAATTACTAATACATAATAATTATGTAACACTTTTAAATTACTTTAAAGAAACTGAGAATGAGATACAGATTGAGGATAAGAATGAACGACAAATGTAGATTGAGAGGGTGTTATCGAATTTTAGAGGGCAGAGAGGGTAAGCGTGGTCGAGATGAACGACTAAGCCCCGGCTAAGTCCCGCAAAGTCCTCTGGATTACAGCACCGTCACCAGCCACCAAATACTCGCAATCATATTCCCTCATTAGCTTATTTCTGCAAAGCACCGCCATCTCAACCAATGATCTTATCGCCTATTAATGTCCAACTCAAAACATTCCTAATAATTTTTTATCCAGCCTTCTTGGTGAGAGTATTAGCTCAATAAAGCCAGGTTTCAAGAGGACTTAGCTACCTTCTTAAAGTCTTCCCACCACTGATTATAGTGGATCAACAACAAATCCGAATCATGTATCTCTGATACTCTTCATCATCAAAGCAAAATCTCACTACTACTGATTCTAGAGGATATAGTTCATATTTGTATCCTGCAAAGTATCCATTACTTAATAACGTCAAAACATAGTGCATATTTAATGTTTTGTCAAATCCTGCTAATATTTCTACTTCATGTGTGTAGTTTTTGTAATATTGTAATTTTTTTTCTGGAACCAGGCTTCTTAACAAAATCCCTGGATCAAGTTCTCTTTAAAGTATCCAATTCATCTCTAGGCTGCAAAAGAGATTCCAAGCATCGAATGTGACCATGTGACTAAAGTTACTATTCATCTAACAATTTCCATTTCTTGATGTTCTAAATATTATTTTTAAAGGGGTGCATTGGAAAAGATCTAAACCAAATTTGATACTGACTGACCTTTTCTATCCCGATTCTTGCTTCTTGATGATGTGAATCCGATCTGTGTGTAGTCAACTGACACTGAATGGTGGGAGTTGTCTCTGAAGTCACTCGATTCAGCCCAAACTGCAATAGGAAAAGACTATTTTATTTACTGTACAATAATAGAAATACAGCAATGAATGCTGTTGAAGAAAATATTCTTCATATAGCCAAATACAGACCAATCAAGATGTTTGGATCAAACACAGCAGTGATCAAAACAATATCAATATCGATAAAACAAGTCTATCATTCATGAAAAGTACTGCCACATTTGGTTCTATCAGATAAATTCTTTGCAAAATAGATTGTGACAGTGTTATAAAGCTGAATATCCTACTCATTTTTACTGCTTTCGAAAAAGATTTTGATGAGGGTCCGTAAAAGATTGACTTGAAGGGTCTCGTGTGTTGTATCCAATGGTAGGACATTCGTCCTGATCCTTATTTTACGATCTTCTCCGTTCGTCCCAAGTCCGTTGACCACAGAGATCTCCGCAGGCCCTGTTTTTTGGGCTCAAAATATATTGATTTCGATATTTATGCAGTTCTAATATTTCTTCAAATTATTTTTTTATTTATAAAATTGAACTTGTAGAGAATTTCTTGAAAAATTATGTGCTTGAGTAGAACTGCAACCATTTTGAGTTTCATTGGTACAGCCGTACAGTATACAGTAGCCTACTCAAAAACTACTTAAACCTTTTTACTTGAATTGAAAATTCAGTTGTTCCAATGTACATAATTACTCATCAACTGTAAAATCAGAACTTATTACATTGCCTTTAATTTTACAAGTACCTATGCATTAAATAATGTAATAAGGTCTGTTTGTTCCAGTTCAGACTCCGCATCAACATAGAGAAGAGGATAGTCTAATCTGTTATCTATGGTATAAGCATGAGACGGATCCTCACTGATTCCACGTGAAATAAAAAGTAAGAATGAATACTGCTTACAGTATTTTTTAAGGAGGAGACGAAGAAGGAAGAGTTTTTTTTGTGGTAAGAAATTAATTTTCTTATGATTCTTGACGCGAGTTTATTCAAGTCAAGCCGGCACTCACGGTAGTACTAGGCATACCCTCAGAAATGGACATACTGACCACTTTAGCTTGGAATTAAATTGATAACAAATCAAAATTTCAAATGAAACATAAATATTATTCAAGACCCCAAAATATTATTCATTATGTTTGTTTTGATAAATTAAAAATAATGAAAGTTCACCCTCTTCAGACGTGACAAATCACACTTCCAGAATATTCTGTCAAATATCTCAATATAGCTATTCATGTTACAAAACTTTTCACTACTTCCAAAGAATTACCCAGTGAATTAGCTTTATGCACTAGTAAATATAATTAATTATTACTCAATTGATAATTTAATTAATTATTCTATAAATTATTATTTAATATAATTAATCTATGTACAGTAAATTAGTTTTGTGCACTTTTTAAATCCATACTAAATTATAATATGAAAAATGAAGTTAATGATGAAACCTACCGATATTTGTATCTTGTTAACAAATTATTTTTGGACCGAAATATTTTTTATATATTATATTGATGAGTACAATCAGCCCTAGAATTGTTAGTAATGGTAACTCTGTACATAGGAACGCCTAGGAAAATAATCACAAAATCTGTTCAGAAAAATTGCATCACTCATTTGTATCAGTCAGTTAGTTAATTACTACAAGTTGTAGCAATATGTTTCCGGATAATGTGAGGTGTGTGAGTGTGAGAGAGAGTGAGGGGTATAGAGAGAGTGAGGGGGTATAGAGTGGGGATTGAAATGAGAGCAAGACTAGGCCGGTAGGCCCTCGAAAATAGAAAGAGTCAAATTGTTGGGGCGGAACATATGTTTTGTGGTAATGGTAATAATGACACTGCTAATTTATGGTTATGGTCGAGGGAAGGTGCAGCCACCTGTTTCCATGGTAACCTCCTGACAAACTAATAATATATCTATTTTATGTCTGAGACATGTATGGTACATATAGGTGAGTTGTCAGGATGTGTGAGTTTTGAGGGCTCATTCATCAGTGGACGATCATTTTTATTGGGATGAAAGAGGGTGTTTGGGTGATCTGTGACGCAAGTTGAGGAGCCGTGTTGAGTCCATACGTGACTTTCGTCCGTTTCCCTAGGAAGTGTTGAATCTCCCTACCGGATGTCTGTTGGTTCAGATCAATCATGTGATTTTGTGTGAGAAATTTGGGTGAGACCACGTTTTTGTTGTGACAAATGCTAAGATTATGAAAAAATAATTAGAATAATGTATTCAGACAGAATGCTCATCAAATTCAAGAAAATTGATGGGTTGTTGGATAGTACTAAATCCAAATGGTGGTTGTATATTTTGTGATATAAGAGTGTAAGGATGGCGAAAAAATTGATACGAATTGTTAATAAATAAGTAAATCTTTCATGTTGCTAAATGGTTTTTACCAGTAGAATTTTATTTCCGTGGAATATTCAATTCAATTCGATTGGAAAATTTATTTATTTCACATACATCAAAAATGAATTGATACAATACAAAATGAATGATAATGTTTGACCATGAAATGCAAAAACACCGCTGTCGAATGAATAAATGAGTGGCATATTCTCATCTTTGGCCTGGAAATTTCTGTGTTGGAATGCGAGTGAAAACGTAACCCAATTTTTGAATCTTTCATTTATCGAAATTCGGGAGAGAAACAGTATTTGCTTCAGTTTTGTCTCTCTACCAAATCATCATTATGATGATCATCATTATGATAATTTTTGATGAATCAATTTAATTTTTCACATTTGAAATTGTTGAGAATTATTATTATGCGACAATTATATTATTTATCTTGTACTGTACTGCAAATTTGTCATTCTAGAAAACATTGTTCTTAGTTATTACGTACTCTAGTTCTGAAATCGTACAGCTGAAAATTTGCGCTTGATGTGTGCTGCAGCATTGTGGAGCATAGAGGGATCGAAATTTAATGTGCTTCAAATCGTGTAGGAGTAATAGGACGGGGCTAAGGAGCGAGCGCACAGCTGACGAAGAACGGCGAACGCGTCTGAACAATGAAAACCATAATGATTTCGGACAGTGTTGTCGTAAAAAACGAGCCAAGCCAATAACAATAAAGATGGCTATGAGGAAGAGGGTAGGGGGTTGATAAAGAGAGGGTAGGGTGATATCTTGATTGGGGCCCGACCAGTCGAGCGATCGTAATACGCTCATAACATGGCCGAGCGGGTCTTTTGTGCGAGTGCGTCATGACGATCATCATCGTCGGCATCCCTCCAAAACACACTGTCGGAATCCCATCGACCGCCACCCTTATTGTAAACCCATCAATCTACCCTGACACACCCCTCCGCGCCTCACCCACCCTCGTAGATTAGGCGCACTTTAAATAAGTGTGGCACAATTGGCACGTGTTGATTTCCATCCCTTACTGCTTTGCTTTGTGTTGTTTGTTGTTATGTTAGTAGTCGTATCGAATTATAAGCATTGCTCACAGGTAATCGCTGAATTGGCCGGAACAAGGGGTGATCCTGTAAGAATGGATGATCAGTGCAGAGGCACTTTATCTCCAAGTTACATTAGAGTAATCATCAAATCAAGTTTATTAAAGCAGCAATTAATATTACTTCATTTTTGGACTATTTAACATGATCAAAAATCAAATTGGAAAAATCTTGTCCTTTTTATTCATTTAAAGTCTCAAATTTGTTTTTTATATCCTCTAATAATCTACTCATGAATATCAACAAAATTGGTAGATGGCAACTACGAAGAATTTGTTTTTTATATCCACTATAAATATACTCATGAATATCAATTAATTTGGTAGATGTCGACAACAATATCCTGCATTCATATATAAAAATAAGTCCAGGCCCTCGAGGCATTTATTAGTGCATAGAATGGCACGAATTAATCTAGGCAGTTGAATATTGGGCTATTGAGCATGATTTTCCACAATCAAACAGAAGTTTTGTATTTCTTTGATGGGTCAAACTTGTCTTTTATATGCACTAATCTGATCATTTCAGGATCGAATGGCGATTCAGGCTTCGGTTTCCTGTCTTGAGCTCAAGACTAATTCATCTCAAAAGCCCAAGCACTGAGTCATCAACAATAAGGAGAAAGGTATTTATAAACTAGACTAGAGCATGTCGCTCACTAAACCAAGTTAACTTCCAATACTTTTATAACATAATCATAACAGCATTCAGTCCCCCCTACCCCTACCATGATTTACCATGCTACTTTGGGATTGTTCATCAATTGTATCTCATGTTCTTCATATTATCTCAGTACCAACCAATGATACTGATACTTGA
Source organism: Laodelphax striatellus (assembly GCA_017141395.1). NCBI lineage: Eukaryota > Metazoa > Arthropoda > Insecta > Hemiptera > Delphacidae > Laodelphax > Laodelphax striatellus. Next base: position 30,712,258 of record CM029530.1, on the reverse strand, counting down.
TTCAATTTAAAAAATTAAACCTTATTCAATAGTGAATGTAACAATATTTGAACTTTTCATTCTCTTGCTTTACATTTCATGCATTTCATAGTAGCTCAAGTCTTCAATCTTCTTTCATCCTAATTGTTTGGTCTGAATGTGATTCTCCATTGAATCTGATCAATAAAACAATATAGAACCTGATCCTTTAAAACAATAAATTAATTTTTTAAGAGAATAATAGTTACTTAAAATACAAAAGAAAACTTTTATCATGGAAAAGAGTACATAGATTCGAAGAAGAGACGATTCCAAGAACATTCAAGTATAGTTATGATTGAAAAGTTGGTGACTCGAAAAATGACGATCAATAGGCCTACTGCTGGTTGGTATTTTTCTATACGCTGTCTGAGACACGAAGAAGACATTAGTGAGAGGACAAAGAGAAAGATTTAGTGAGAATGAGAAAATATAAAGCTAGAAAGGGAGAAGAAGTGAAAAAGAGAGTAATTTAAGAGCAATTTGAAAGAGAAGGCCAGAAAGAAAGCTAAGAAAGCTCGGCTCTAGTGCTGACTGCACTTGCTGTAGTAAAAATTATCCGAGTGAAGTCTGTACGGTAACGGGCTACATCTTCGCTCCAAATCCCTAAATCCTTTCTCCACCTTGAGAAACTTTTATATGAATACCTCATCTTTGTTTACGACGCTCTGTGTAAATTGTTGCTCTTTTATTCTACTGTTCTACTCTACTATGCAGTCTCCTCGCACAATGGAAACTTGGCTTCTCTAGGCAGTGCTTTTTACAAGCCAACCGGTGGGGTTTTTTCTCATCAAGAGATATTTTTAAAGAAAATCAATTTGAAAATTTTCATTCATATAAGCCTTTTAAAAATTGTTTGTTGTCAAATTTGTAAGGCACCTCAAGTCTTAAAAACCTCATTCGACAATTTTTTCACACTATTAATCTGTAGCAAATATTTCACAAAACATTGTGGCTAAATTATTTATAGAAACAATGTAAGTAAATTCAATGGAATTAACAAAAACTTATATTCAGTTCAACACAATTCATTTATACAGTATTGTTTTTCACTTCACTACCGACATGCAGTCATGTTTTTATGAAAAACAATAGTGTATAAATCGCAGTTCGTATAGGATCAAGAAATAACAATCATTTATACAGATTGGATGAGAATTTATTATCAGTTTGAAATGTAAAAATTCAGATTATTTGTATAGAATGGATCCAGAAAGAGGTATTTACAGAAACAGAGGAAATTGAACATTCTTAGAAGTGTTTCAAGTTTATTGTTTGCAATCTTTCATGTAAAATTAGCAAGAATTAATTCAAACAAAAATTCGATAACTAGATGAACAGTTGAAAATAAATCAATATTTTTTAAAATTATATTTGAAATATTAAAAATGCTTTTTATATTTTAAAATATATTTTTATAATTATGATTATACTAGACTATGAAAGATTACACATCAGAAAATTCAATGTAATTGAAAGTCTACAAGTTGCTGGTTAGTTCTATTTCATGTAAACTTAGGTAGATATTACAAACGCCCAAAAGAAAATTGAAATTCATAAGAATGTCTAGAACTCATATTCTATCTAATAAAACAATTATTTCTTCAAGTTGTTTGCTACGTTGGTTAGGGTGTTGCACGTAGATACTTAGTTATTGGAGTTGTTTGAAATGAGATGATTTTTAATGTTAATCGTCAATGAGGTATTTGAAGTAGCCAACCTCTTATTTACTGAGGTCGACACCAGCAATATATAACGCGGTCGTTAAAATTTATTCTCCTTGGAATTTGAGCCCTTGCCTGTGTACGAATGCAGACCATATGTGGTTGTAGCGAAGATGCCAGTGTGTCTCTTGCTAAGTCCCATATGGAGTCCCATCGCGGTAAGTAAGCCCCTCAGCCCCCAAGCAGCGCAGCCCCGAAAAACAAATTACCCTTTGAACCCCATGTGGTGGGTGCGCAAATGACTCCCTCAAGATTCAGGACACCCCCTTAATTACATATTCCCCCACCCGTGCCATGCCTTCACCGAGCAGCTAAGCCCGAATTGATGGCTTTTGTGGACACTCGATAACTTACTGCGGATTACCGGAGGGCCGAGTGACGGTCCGGGACCTTTGTGAAATATAACACCCCTTCCTCACTGTGATGACCTTCGTGAAGGCAAGCTCCGCAGCCGCACTACTAAATCTGTTGACTTCATCTCGTCCTACATCTTCTCCAGGCTGTTACTCCTTTTCTTACTCTCACTGGTACACTTCACAGTTCTCTTATTTACCTTTTGCTTTCTCTTTCTGCTTTCTTTATCATTGTTTGCACCTCTCTCACTTTCTTGCTCGTGAACCAACTTCTACTTTTCAGGTTTTTCCTGTTTTTTAATTTCTTCGACGTTTTTTGGTTTATTTTAAAAAATTTACTTTCCTTCTAATTTTTTGCTGTGTTCTACTTTTTTGTAATGCCCTATTTATTAGTTTTATTCTACTCTTTTTGTTTTTTCCCCTAATTTTTTCTCTGTTTGTACTTCTTCATTTTCTTGTACTTTTTGCTTTGTTTAACTTCTTTGTTTTCTTCCACTTTCCAGCTTTGACCCAATTATTAGCTCTCTCTACTGTTTTCCTTTTTTCTTTTCGTTTTCTTTCCCATTCTCACATTGTTCTACTACTCAACTTTCTTCTAATTTCTTTCTTCGATTGTTTCTCACTTCAGAACGTTTTAATCACAAAAATGTTTTCTACCTGAGCCACTTAATACCAACAAAATATAACTTAAAATATCTTCAATCGTCATTCCAGCGAATTAATATTTTTTGAAGCTTAGATTTCTTCTGAGAGGGGGTTTTGGGTCTGGAGATTTTGATTAGGAGAAAACGATTTTAACTCAATATTTGTCCAGTCTACATTGTGCTTGTACCCTAAGTGAAATATGAATTCTTCAACAGGCCACTGACCACTGAACTGAAACATTTTCCCCAGAACAATAATAATATTTCTAAAATAGTCAACTCTGACTTAAATACCTCTACAATAAGATCCATTTCACAGTATTAGCCTATATTACCGCTGTCAAAAATATAATCTATTCCAATCATCCCAAACCATATCAGTTCCTATTGCTCTTCAGATTAGTAAACATTGAGGGTGATAGTGTTTGGAATATTAGTAGCCTTCTACCAACATCAGACCAGCTGTCGGCTTGAATTGACCGCTTGCTTTGTCATTAATGTTTCTGTAAGCAGTCAGTAGGGGATGGTACAGTAAGGCCACACTACACTATCATGCTTCACTATGTAGTTAGGACTACGAAGTAGAGTAGTACAGTGTAGAGAGGCCTTGGTTAAGGGTGTTGACCAGCCGTGACAGATTAGGAGGTAGTTTTGTGGTGAACCATGACCGCGATGGACTTTTCTTTCTTTTCCGGTAACAAATCGTTGCGATGTGATTTGTGTGGGTGCCACCCTTCGAATAGAAGTGACAAAAGCCATTAATATTGTGAAAACAAACAAGAACAGAAAGAGATGGAAAGAGATGAAGAGATAGAATTGAGGAGGAACGGAGGGATGTTGGGGTACGAATTTCGATCGCATAAATCGATCTACTGTATAACCATTAATTTACGAATTGTGGGTTATTTTCAAAAATACAGTAGTGGATTTCAAGCTTCATAATACCATGAGAAGATCATTAATACGTCTTCCTCATCTAAAAAACTCTTCTAAATTTGAGTTATGTAGAATTCTTGTAGAATTTGTTGTATGTAGAATTATTGTAGAATAAAAGTGGTGATAGGTAGGTCTATTCAAGTTGAAGATTAGTGAATGATTATTTATATGGGATAATTTTGTATTAGGCTAGTAACATTATTGTTTGTATTTTTTGTTCACTTAGCGTTAAAGTGGAGGTAATGCAGTTTAATTTAAGCATTGATATCCACATAATCTACTAACAGACCTATAGATTATGTCTAATCTACCCTATAGATTATGAATATAATGATTGGTTTCAAAGAATTTCAGCCGATTGCACTGAAGCTTATCCAATCTAATGACGCTAAGTTTACCTACTGATTCAATTGGCTTTTGCTCAATCCACCGTTTAAATATCAATTTGATGAATACCATTATTTTTATTGTTGGCGAGGAGAACGCCTTTTTTGCCTTTTTTTGTTGGCGAGGAGAACGTTTAGTTCCAATTTTATAAACAAAGCTATTCTCATTGTCGTTGAAAACTATTTTGTTACAACACAGAACTACTGAATAAGTTCGTTTGAAAAACGTTAATAGTTGTCGCATGTCAGTTGCATTCACAATATGCATCTTCTCATGACAAGACTATTTCGATTTAATGACTCTTGAAATGTTTATGAAGGATAAATGCAGTGAACCACATTATATCCACAGTTTATTTGGTATCACAAGATCATAAAACGTTGAAGGCATTTTGAAGAGTAGTGATATACTGCCAAGCTAGAGAAGAAAACAAAAAAGTAAAAGAAGAAGGAGTGAAGAAGAAGAAAGAGAGGAGAGTAGAAAAAGAAGAGTCGCAGCGTTCAGGCAGTAAGTTGTCAAGCAGCCAGTCACATTGGAACAAGGAAATAATTTCTCAAGTCCTTCGGTTGAACAGTTGACAGCAACATATTATTTAAACCCTAAACGATAGACAGACATTCAAGTTAATAGTGGTAATAATTTGGAGGGCGGTCGCCGTGTGTATAACATCGAAAGAAGATGGAGGAAATAGACAGTAAGGAGGAGAAAAGAGAATAATCAGAAGGAAAAAAGAAATAGAAATGGGGAGAAAGAGAAAAGTTGGAGATTTTCTTTCAAGAGATGATAATGATTATGCTGGAGGTGATGATTGTGATGGTAACAGGAAAGATAGAAGAGACAGGAAGTAAAATCTAAGAATAATTGGTTAAAAATTGACAGAACAAAAGAAGGAAAGCAAAAACAAATAGTGAAATTACTTGACCGAAAAATTCTTGATTTGGCGATAAAGAAAAAATGTAAAAGTAATCTTCAACATCACTCTTTTTTTCTCAATATTAGAATTTTGGAAATTTTATGAGCTATATGAATGAGTCGAATACTCAAGAATAGAAAGCAGTGTAACATTCCAATAATAAGGAGTAGCTGAGTGAAATTGAAAAACGTAGAAATGAAAACTAGAAAGGATAAAAGCAGAATTTATAGGAAAGTGAAAAAGAAAGAAGAGATAAAGCATTGCAATATAGGAATGGTTTTTAGGAAAAGCTGATAAGAAATAAAATATTTTAATGGAAAAAGATGAATAGTGGAAGCAAATAAATAGAGAAAAATGTGTAAGTTGAAGTAGGAAAGTAGTAAAAGAGGAGAAAACGTTTTGTGAGATATATTTGGGGTTGATTCGACAGCGCTGTGATCTGTTAATGAGCGGAAGAAGAGAAAATATACTTCAAAAAAGAGGAAATATTTAAGAATTACGTCCAAACCAGCTGTTCACACATTGTTAACACTCTCAGGCGACAAAGTATGGCATCGAGTAGACATCATGAGAGATAGTTGTGTGAGGGTGTGAGAAAGTGAAGAAGAGAGAAAGATTGAGATGGAAAGATCATGAATGAAGGGATGGGGAAAAAGTCATATATTACAAGCTTAAACGGTGACAAATATGTTACAAATACACACACCACCATTAGGTACGTCAGTATGGTTGGGAGAAGCATGTTAGTAGCATGTTGCACAGTTTTAGATTCCTAAACGTTTGTGCTAAGTATAGTTTGAGATGTGTTACTGCAGGCAACAAGGTTGAACGTCTCAAAAAAGACTACAAAATACTTGCAGTGTCATCAAATTAAATCTACTCTAGAATGGCCATCCTTACGCTATTATTAATTTTATTATGTTTGTAGTCCACAGTCCACTATAAAGTGTACTCAGTTGATATACCTTTATTCTAAATACGCCTCCATCCAGTTACAAACATAATAATTTGACTCTTGTTTTTGGCCGTTGTTCGGTGATTAATCTTCATCTCGAAGTAAACTAGATTATAAACACTTGAATAATGGGAAACGGCATTAAAAAGTAATTCTCATGGTATTGCGATGTTCCTAGTAAGATATTATATCAACGAAGGATTTCAAGTTATTGAAATTCAATACCAAAGAGAACTTGACGTTCCAAATTAGGAAGTTGACTAAACTTGGTAATAATGTTGTCTCATAAAAGAACTTCCATAAAATATTTCTGGTGGAAAAGGTCTATCATAGTGACAAAATAAGTTTTTTATAGCATTATTAATTAGGAATTTCGTTCAATTAATTATTATGATTTAAAAGCAATTGAATAGTTGTAATATCTCATTTCCTTCCATCAACAAAATAAGTTGGTGACTGTGATAGTTATTCCAAATTTCCACTAGGAAAACAATACCTAGTTTTTTTCGTTACCTAGTAACAGGATAGTAATGTCTCATGATAAAACTTGTATAAAATATTTCTAGTGAATATGCTCCGGATAGACTCTTATTGATTTCTCGATCAGACGGAGAAATGTAAATTTTCAGTGCATCAAACGTAGATCAGTGGGATTTTTGGAATTGACCGTTGTGGCGGAATTGTGTCAACTTCAGTTACATTTCAGGAGATATAAAATCGAGTCACAGGACGAATGAACGTTATTGACAGCTCAATTAGTAGAGCTGAATTACAATGACTGAATTTTCCACGAATTTATCCACGAAACCGATTGAGCTGGAAATTCATGACAAAGTGTTTGGTGCTCTGAGATTTTTGAATTCCGGGAATTTTTCTGTAGTGTGATGAACGATGAGTGTGAGAGAAAGTCTACGTTTCATTTAAAAAGTGTTATGAATAGTCAGTTTCGGTGTTTGCTTCCCCATCTTACACAATATTTCAACTTGCATGCTTCATTATCTTACACGACAATACAGCATACTTGCATACATACAGCATACTTCGACTTGCATACAGAAATCCATTCGTTCGAATGAGAGGACGTTCTAAATTGAAACATGATCTGATATAATTAATATTATCATTATCATTTTCATCATCACAAATATCACAATATAATATAATGTTTCTTGTATTCAGAATATACGTCACGCTGTATGACAGCAATCCATAATTTGGTGCAAATCAAAAGATTCAAACTACGGGTTATTTTTCAATCCAGATCAAATACAACAAAAATATTTGCAGTTGATAAATGGATAATTGTGAGGTGGAAACAAGAGAAAGAGATAAAATTTTACTGAGTCAGTATCAAATATCATAACTTGAAAATGATTCATAACTTCCAAAAGTCAATTTAGCCTACACTACACTTTCCCCTTGATCGAAAGCGAAACAAATAAACCAACTCGATCAGAGCTTCTGGAAAGTTTCAATCTTGAAAAATAACTTTGAGAAATAATTAGCGTTAATCTCCTAAGAAGAAGCGGCCCGGCCCGATCTTTCAAGAGTATAAAGTGAAGAAACAGTTTCAAAGACAACAGAAAACCTCAAGCCTTCTGCTGACTCCAAGTAGGGAACCACTTAGGCTTTAGTGGCGCCCTTGTAAGCCTACTTGACCAGCCAAGAGGCGCTGCCCTTTGAAACCTTATTCCTTCCGAGTTTAGGGCGAAGTTAGGGCTAGAAAGTGTTTATTTTCACGGCAGGCCGGCGGCGATTCAAGGGCTTTCAACGGCTTTGTGATGTCGCCACTAGCAGCTTGGACGTCTGCTTCACCAAAATCAACATTTATGTCTGCTGAAGGGTGAGGAATGAATACAGACATATCTTGTGTTTGGAAGTTCTGTCTTTTCAACCAGACAAGGAGCACGTGGCTTTTTTCGTGATGGAAATTAGAAAAGAGGATTGAATTCGAGGATATTATATAATATATTAATATGCTTGATCGACTTCTGGAAATGGTGACTTTGAACTCAATATTATATTGAGTAATTGATTGATCTGTTGTTGATTGAACGTTGTACCTCATTTTTAGATTTATTTTATCAGAAGGATAATTATTGAGATTTTATTTGATAAGATCAGCTTTGTCATTTGGTTGGTCTTAATTTTGTTGGATTATAATTATAATCTTAAGATTGTTTTGTCTTTGATGAAATTTTCATGTTTCAACGAAAAACGAAGTGAGTTGAAAAAGATTCTGGGAAAACATAGAAACTGACTACTACTGTCGTTTCACAAAGCTGTGGTAAAACTCAAAACTTTTGTTATACGGTAATTCAATAAATAATTATGACATTTTATTTGTTAGAAAGTAGAACTAGAGATCGGTAGGCTCTGAATATTTGAAATATTGTTGGTCTGAAATGGTCACTCGAAATTATATTACAGTATAGTATTTGCCTACCCCTACGTCATGCTTAAAATATTACTATCTTAAATTATCACGCTTGAAATATAAACAATTTTATTTTATATTCACCTTGAATAAGGCTAACACGTGAACTCTGAGTGAGAAAATTTGGAAAAAAATCTACTTTGTAGAATTTGTATTTTACTAAGTTGAAACTGAATTCACTCGTTGAGTGTATAGGCTATTTGGTACCACTAAAACATTAATTCTTTATTACTGGGAATAAAAGTGTAATATGATAATTATACTTTTTCAAATAGAAATGTTTTATTAATTGACTCATTGACATTTACAGCTCCTTCCTCAACATAAATTTATTATTCTATTCGAATAATATTTATTGAAGGGGAGAGCTGTGTAGCTCACAATGCCATGTCAAATTCAACTCAAATCGTAAAAAAATTGACATCAGTCGACAATCGAATTCCATCCGATTAGGAAATTTTATTCGCAACATCAATGGGAGCGATGTCATTTACAATGATGACATTACCTTTCAAATTTGGCCCGAAAACGCGTACAGCCTATCTTTCGTTCAGCTGAAATTGTGGCCTAATCGAGTTTGGACCACATCATCACTTACCAAACCAAAAACGAATTTATAGGCCGAGTCCTTTCAGTGGTAGCGCACCACACCGGCCATAAATGTTGTTTTATTCGATGGAGGGTATTTTTCCCGCAGAGGCACAAAAATCCAAATGAAACGATAACCAATTTTTCTCTCGCCAAATGTCTGTGGAAAACGCGCGGAAAATGGAAAATGTCTGTGGAGGTGCGACTGTTGAAAAATCGATGGAAATGAAGTGAAAAAAAACAATAACAAAGAATGTCTGCCAGCTTCAGGACAGAAGCCTGTGATGACGGGGTATATCCCCCGCTTAATTCAATTGATATGAGGCTATCAAACTGTTGGAAATGTTTTTCAACGTTCGAATATTCCCAAACGATCGCTGAAACGTTGGGGTGGCCAGAACCGTGTATACGAGTGCGATTAGTATCAATATTTTTTAACAATATTATTCTAATTTCATCATCCGGCTGAATGATAAAATAAAATATAGGTTCATTTCCTCTCAATGCATTTTTCATTTAAAAACTCCAATGAATTGAATAATATTTGTATCAATATATTCTCAAACGTGATAGTAATATGCCTTATAATTTCAATATTACTTATTTTAATTGACAATTATTTATAAATGCAATACTTGATCATTTCTGTGTATAAACTCTCATAAATTGATCAGCTTTCGAGGGTGAGAATGAATCTTTACACAATGTGTGAAGCTTGTCACTGTTATGAAGGCCAAAAAAGTAAAATGATCAGTAAAATTTGTGTATAAAAATTGGAAAAATTTACAGACTTGAGTCACTAGGTCACTAGACGTATTCAAACTACAATGAAATGTTTAATATCACTTTTCATGATATTTTAAATAGCTTTGCTTGTGTAATATTTTTACCAAGATAAGCTTACTTTTTTGATGTAATATATTAGTAGACAGATGGATTCTGTCTTTGGAAACCTTTGCAGAGGCAACTTCTTTTCACTCAATTGAGAATTGATTGATAAATGCTGTTCTTTGGAGGATTGAAGAAAACAATCAAGCAGATAGATCTTCTCAATGTAAGAGAAAAATATTTTTGGTACACTATAGGCTACCATTTACTATTTGAGCATATTCCTCCTGTTGAACATTATAATACAGTAAATGTTTTCACCTGTCTCTCAATTTGTATTCACAGATTTCCCAAATTCACATTTGGCTCTACACAGAATTACATTCCATTTATTGACATTTTCTTAATGTATTATACAGCAGAATTCCTCCAAGAAGTTGTTGACTACTCTTTCAGTTTATAGAGTTTAGTAATGAAAAAAGTGTAGAAAGTTGACTGATCGATATTTTGTTCAATCTTGTTTGATTTGGCATAAAGAAGTATTTATTAATCATTTTAAAATGGCCACCCTTTCCTATTGGACATGAAGCATTCTGTTAGCTGTCATGAATTATTGAAAAGTGTTTGAGAGCTGTAAAACGTTTTTTGAGTTCATTATTCCTGTTTAACTAGATGATTAATTAATTACCTCGATTTGCAATTAACAATCATGCCTAAAATAATAAATCTGTATAGCGGCAACTCCATGGCAGCAAAAATACAAAACGAGCCAAAAACAGAATTCACGGAGTCTCTCATTGCCACTTGATTTAATAACGCCGTAATAATAAATTAATATTACTGGCTGGCTGTATGAAAGTTTTTGAACCCCCGACCCACCCCATACAAGCGGGTAGAATTCAAAAGCAGCAACATAAATTCATACTTTACTCAGTTCCATATTAAAACATTTGTTCCATTTATAACATTTACATGTAGTTAATAAGAGATAAGAGCGTGAACGGGACCTTTTGTAGGCCGTAAAACACTAATATCTGTCTACCTACCCCTCTCTCCTTCTGTTTATCTTTCTCTTGCAGTCCTCTTCTAATAATTTATGACTCTATATCAGTTGATTTTAGGACGAGTGCTCTGTTTTATTACTGCTATTTGCACACGAATCCTGTGTTTTATCTCGGCCAAAATAAATAGAATGTTTCTATTTGAATTTAATTCGTTTTAGTTTTTTCAATTTCAGCTCTATCAATCTCCATCATTATAATTTTTCAATGAATGCAATTCATCTTCCAATTAAAGTAAAGTTTCAATCAATACATATTTTCAAATTAGGTAGACTATATTATTGTATTTTTATAATAAATATTATAATATAATATTCACTATGTATTGTATTTATATAATTAATATGATAATATCTACCTAATTGATAAATTGCCAAGTTCAAAAATTCTAAAACGTTTTCTGAGGTATTATTGCATTTAAGCTATTTCGGAGTTTTGAGTACTGTCTGAATTTCTGTCAATGAAGAAATATTGGTATAAGTTTCTAAAAATTTATAAATTGTATCTAATAATCTCATGTCTTTCATGTTATTTGAAATTTTATCCTTCTTAGAAAACGTCACCAATAACTAAGTCTCCAAATCTCATTCATCATCACAACTATTCAAAATTGTTCAATACTTTTGTTCTGTACTTTTTCCTCATGAATCTGATTTTAAGTCTCATCTTGAGAATAAACCCGACTAATCCAGGCGTTGGAAAATATCATCTAGGCACTTGAGATGATTCAAATGAGTAGCTTATTCAACGAAAAATTAGAGTGGAGAATTAAGGGATTTATCCCACTGCAAGTATGTTGGTATGTAATCCCAAGTTTATTCAACACAGATTTGTGTGTTGAGGTAGCTTCTGAAAAAATGTTGGTAGCTTTTGGAGATTGATTAGTTCACAGTCCTCAACTAAAAATATTTTGATATTTTTTCTTTTGTCTTGCACATTCACAGGTGAATTCATACATTCTGTGTTTCTCTTACTCGCATTAGTTATCTTCGTGCTTAGTGTTTGCTGGTGTCACAGAAGCAATAGGCTCACTTATCTTTTACAATATTCGAAATTTCTCTAATGTTTGGTTTCGGAGTAAAAATTGGTGTCTTTGTGGAATATGTTACTCAACCTAAACTTGAACTATTCAAATTGGATAAAGAACAGTTTTGGGCTCGCGCCATTCCATTAAATTAATATAGATTGAACCTCTATTGACAGGTCTAACCAACTACATAGTACCGTTTTATATTATAATCACATTTCATTGCCTTTGATTTAATTATATCTAAGTGTTTATTATGCTGTGTATACACTAAGCCATTGGAAAGTTTGGACTGGTCTGACTAGTATCGTGTGGGCACCACAAGCCTCTTTTGACTTCACGGTCATTTCATTAAAAATGTAAATCGTATACATTCTGATAGAAACAAATTATTTAATCAAATCCAAATTTATAGAAAAAAACACACACACAACTACAAAATACAATAAACACAAGGAAAAACAAAAGTACAAAATGTCAAAATAACAAAGAGAATACATAACGAAATAAACAAAAGCAACTCGCTATACTCGAGTAGATGTAACTGCTGGATCGACATAGTAGATTCTATAAGATAGGGAAAACAACGTATTCAACTATAAAATATAATGTCGTGCACTAGAGAAAAAGGGAAGAATACCTTATTGATTTTGTTCTTGTTCATGTTGTTTTGTATTTTCTTTGTTATTTTGTACTTTAGTTTTATCTTGTGTTGATTGTGTTTAATACTGTATTTGCGTGTTTTTTTTCATTTCTTAGAATAAGCTTGAAGCCAGTTAAATTGATTAATGCAGAAATATGGTGGTAAGACTCAGCATAGTCTGGATGACTAGCATCAGCTACTAGCATCTTGTAAATACTATAAAAGCCCCATTCGGCTCTCCATTACTTTCACGAAAAATATAAATTGTACACATACCAATAAAAAAATTAAATTAACTTATCAAAAGGCTCTTTTTGACTCACCTCGCTTGAGCTTCTCGAGTGGCTCGTGGTGTAGGACGGTGGGCGCACACGGAACGGGATGATGATGGGTGGTGTCGTGATGGTGCACATGATGATGATGTCCAAGCATGGCGCCGCCCAGACCCCCGGGCGTCACGGCGTCATGCAGATTGTGGAGGTTGTGGCTGTCAGTGGCTGACGACGACACCAGATCCTGGAGGCACAGGCCGTTATCGGACAGTCCTTCCATGTCGTAGCAGCTGCTGCGTAGATAGAACGAAATCGTGAAACCGTTTGCGGAGTACTCAGTCCTAAATTCTACAAATTCCTCACTAGATCCTCATGTTTCAACAGTTACTACACGGACCTATGCGTAGCGAATTTTAAAAACCGTACTGAGTTCTGAAAGTTCAAGATTCTTCACTAGTTTATCATGTTCTAACGGATACCCTTCACTAGTTCATCATGTTGTAACACAAATAGCACAGATCTAGACAGAGTAAAATCGTAAAACTGTTGTAAATTCAAAACACCGTACTCAGTTTTGAATGCTCCAGACTCTTCTCTAGTTTCTCATGTTTTAACATAAATTGCGCAGATCAAGGCAGAGCAGAATCGCAAAACTTTTGCAGTTCAGTTTTGCTATTGACTTCTGAATCTATTGACTTCACTAGTTCTATAGTCCTCACTAGTTAACCATATTGTATAATGTATTCCGCGGACCTTGTTAATAGCAATTTTTAGTAGGTTTTTGCAGTTCACTGAGTGTACAGAAATCCTCAATTTTTCACCGTATTGTGGCAGATATAGTGTATACTTGCAAGAAATCTTAGAGGATGGAAAACGCTTATTAAAAATTGAGTCTTGTCTTGACAATGTTGTTGAACCATCTAACACATTATATTCGAAAATAATTTGCTGGTTTTGTTACATAAAAAATGTTTTCTCAAGCCTTCATGTACGATATGGGTTCAATTCACGCAAAGAATAATGTTGCTGATTGAAAATACAGTATTCCAATTGAATACGTTTTTAATTGTGATGAATTTAAATTCAACAATTATAGAATTAACTCAGTTCCAGCTGACAGTCTCAAGTAGGCTGCAAAATATTCAATGAAAATCTAATAAGCATTAACTGAGGTGCGCAGTTGAATATGCACAGAGAAAAATCGATTACTCACTGTGGCTCCCGAAATTATTCGAAATTGTCTCGTTAAATGTTATGTTGGCTTCATATATGCGTTATTGTTGTCAGACTGATCGCAACTAAAACAATTATAGTTTATGAAATTTGTATTTCCACGCTGTTCTTTATCAGCAATCGGATAAATATTTCGCGATGCTAAACCGTTTCACTTGACAGGTGAATCAAATTTGGCCTTTACTGCTCAAAATTATACTGTCTTAATCAAAGTACGCTCGAATATATCTCGCGCTGCTTCAAACAGCTCACAACTACTACAGTTCTAAGTGAATTTTTCTATAGATGTTGTAAATCGATTATCATATCAACAGAACTTGTACGATTATCGAGTTGCAAGCCCTTGAAATTTCAAATTCAAGTTATCAGTTTACTACTTCAGAGATTCCATTGTGCTCATGAACTTGTTCCAATAGGTTTTCTCTCGGTTTTGATTTCAAGATTCTTTTGAGCGAGGTATTTTTGTGTGACTGGTTGCAAATTGATATCTTTGAATTGGATTTAATGATTTTTATCCAACATTATCAATAGTGAGGTTCGAAATCGTTCAAATGCCGCCAACTGTATGACGGTGGATGTGGTAGAAATAATTGTAATTTTTGCGTTCGCTAGTAGACTCAAATCTTCTCGATCCTGTAAAAAAGGATAAATTGAATTAATAATAATGCAAAAACTAGTGATTCCATTTATTTTTGAAGTGGGAAACACTTTTATACTCTATTATAAAATTCACACACTTTATAAATCTCCAGGTGAAGTTTAGTTTTGCGAAATCATACCTCTATTTTGCTAGAAGGCATCACAGTTCCTCAGGATTGCATTACAATGACTCAGGATACAAAATACAAAACGTCAAGTTTCTAAAAAATTATGGAAAATTGAATAACTGGACAATTCTTTGATATTATTCAATTGAATAATTCTTATCTTTTACACAACTTGTTCATTTCAAAGTTAGATTCACTACTACTACAGTGAGTTGCATTTTAAAATTGGTCTCAAGTATCCTTTTGTTTGCAGATGATTATTTCTACAGAATCAGCATATGCGCTGGCATTGGAGTGTGAATTATCACACAAAACTTGAAGATGGACTCTGTTATTCAACTGCTTGGAAGAATTAGGATCGTTTCATTTCTATTTCAAGAATTATCTTTCTCAAATTATGGTGAGTTTTCAATTTACACTGTACTTCTAAATTACAGTCGATGCTTTTCCACTTCATCGATTGAAATTAAATGCTCTCTTGCCTTGAATCAATTTGTCCCTAATCAATAATTAAAGTCAATGAAAAAAATGTTCAACTTCAAAGAGGCACCGTGTTAAGTAACGGGGCCTCTTTTAAATTGAACATCCTATAATTAGCTTCAATAATGAAATAATAACACAATAGATTGTCTTTTTCTATTTAGGTACTAGTACCTTAGTAGAAAAAGACAATCTATTGTGTTATTATTTCATTATGGAACAATTCTACAACATTTCTGAAAACAGTGTTCAATTTAGCTTTAATAAAGTGCAAAAGTTTCATGAGTGCAATTTGTGAAATAGTTATTTTCAACAACATCTTCTTGTTGATGAATCAAATCGGTTTTTGATCATTATATAGATTAGTCTTCTATATATTTGTTTTAAATACTACAATTTGGGTGTAATACTATATTTTTGCTCAGACAATCTCAAATCCATCCTGAGTTACTTAGTCAATGGAATTTCATATTTTATTCGCGAATTACATATTATGAATTATTTCTAATATTTCAGAATCCAATCACAATATTGTCAATCTCATTAGATCCAACTTGCTAGTAACCTAGATTACTACACCTTCCAGTGTATTTGAAAATTCTTCATGATAAGTTGCGGTAAGAAAGCTATTGGCAAATTTAATGCTCTAGCATGGTTGTTCGAAAACTGGAGAAGTTGCATTAAAGACCAGTAAAGTCTTACAACCAGTAAAACTTTTTATAGTTTTGTCAATTTAACAGTGTTATTATATATTTTTTGTATTTTATTTTATATGGAATAAAAATTTCATACTCAATAGTTTAGGTTTAGAGATAATATCAACTCGTATTACATTAGTTTCTTGTTGAATGGAACTTTTTAGGGAAGAAGCAATAACAGGAAAATTACACCAATTATTATGTTAAAAAAAACACCCAAGACAAACGCCTCAAGAAACCATCTGATGAAGTGAGAGATGAATTGAAATATTGTGATTGAATGCTACTCCCCTTGAAATTTTTCAAAGTCTCTATCAAATACATAGATCTCTGTTGAAGGGAGCTCTGTAACCTAATCAGACGTTAATTATTGTGAACTAACAGAACTAACAATTATTATAGTTTTTTTCTATTAAATATGTTCCTCTAATCTTTACTCGTATTAGAGTTTACTAAAATCTCTATTCTGATAAAATCTACTATGAGATTAGAATAGGATATTCCAGTCTAATTTTATCAGGGTTTCAGCTGCATTCACAGCAAATTAGTAATACCGTATCTTGAATGTAATGAATATAATGAAATAATACTATTGAACGAATTTGTTCGACATAGGGTCTACACTTTCTCACGCTAAAATCTAGATTTGGCATCCAGCACGAACCAAATTATTGAACTAAATATAATATTACATATAGAGATTAAATTATGGTTCCGAATAAAATGTTTGCGAGAAACCATACCGTAAAGAAACCTTTTGTAATCCTTGTTAGAATAAGGCGGTGCGGACATCAATATTTTCGAAATATTTTAAAGAACTATTGCATTTTGAAACTCTAGAAAACCTTGATATATGTTATAGAGAACAGAGACAGAAATATCACAGTTATGACCAATTAGAAGTGAACAGTGAGGCAGTTAAAATAGAATAACAAATGAAACTGAGCTCAAAAACGATGAATTCGGAATGGATCAGATGAGATGCCAATGTTACTGCGCTAGCAAGTTTGTAAGTGTAGCTCTTGATGTGCATTTATTTTAAAGTTTTGGGATCTGGGATGGCTGACCTCACACCTCACGAGTTGTTAATTTATTTCTCACGAATAGAGAAACTTCAATAAATAATAAGAACCAAACTTAATCATTATTTTCGTTTAATACACTTTTGAAAAGGTATTTTGAATCAATTATACCCATACTGTTGGCTTACATCACAATGCTCGAGTTGGGTTAAAATTAATGTTATGTTTACCAAATTCACAGACAGAATATAGATCCAGGACAATAGTTATCAACTATAAGTCATGATAATGTTTTTAGAACAAATTGTTGAAGGGATGCTGGATGGTTTGAATGATTTCCTTAAATAAGGAATGACAAATCCTGAAAGTCATCTCACATTCACACGCATTACAGTTTTGACAAATGCATTATCACAGTTGAGGCTATTATTCATTCCAACATCAATCTCTATACAGCTTGAAAATTATGTTTCACCAGTATTTTTGTAGATGTTTCAATTTCGAATTGTTGATTTGTCCAGCTAGCAGTTTAATTACAATATTAAAAGACCAGTTGGTGGCCAGAATTTATCTCTTCAACTCTCTTTGGGAAAAATCTCATTACATGATCACATTTAACATGTTTAATTCGAATTTAAATAATTTAATTATAATGCTTTCTGTATATTATTGTACAATGGTTTTGTGGATGAATATATCTAATCCGCATTTCTATTATTGTCAGCAATGCTGAGCAGAATAATACTCAATCAAGAATGCTTTCATTCAATTCATTCTATTAACTTTGTTCATAAGTTGCCTTAATTGTGATAGCCTTGTTGTTTTCATTCATCAGTCAATCACTCCCACTAAAATCTACAGTTTAGCATATTTTGTGCATGTTCCTGGAGTTATGTGAGTTTAAAAGTGTGAACAAGAATTCTCAAGTAGTCTAGTTTTTTAGAAGAAGTCTTGAATAGAGCTCGAAAAGAATTGTGAGAGAAGTCTCTTCTTCAATTTTATTGCATGTAATATAATTGCGCCGCTTTTGAAAATAGTAAACAGATATTTGATAAATCGACGTAACATAGTACAAAACTGGCTGAAAAATTTAATTTTAACACGAAATAA
This sequence comes from Laodelphax striatellus, assembly GCA_017141395.1. NCBI lineage: Eukaryota > Metazoa > Arthropoda > Insecta > Hemiptera > Delphacidae > Laodelphax > Laodelphax striatellus. Next base: position 30,694,162 of record CM029530.1, on the reverse strand, counting down.
TACTGATCAATTATTGGTCGGAATTGATAATCAGACTTGAACAATGATTTTTTGTGGTGCTTTGATATTTACTAGAAATCAAGTAGGTTATCGGGACTGTGATTGATTGTTTGCAAAGTTGAATATAGGTTATCTCAAGTATGTCAATGTCAGCTATGAATCCGTTCAGCCGTGAATGTGAGTGTGAAAGATTGAAGGAGCTTCCGGTAAGAGGTTGGACATTGTACGATAGTAGTAGCAGTAATAATAATAAATAAGCAGAGAGATAAGGCGCTAAGCCGGGTGAGCTTAGACGGAGATCGGTCAAAAATCCGGGTTTAATTTGTCGGTTGCGTAGCGTACTTACCGCAGCGGTGCCGGGTGCGGGCGCGGGCGCCGGTCGGTCATCCGGGGACGACCCGGTCGGATCAGGTCGGAGATTTTCGGGGGATGAAAAAAGCGAAAGCCCCCGAGCTGACTAAGTGTTTGTCGGAGTTAGGACAAATTGAGACCAGATTGAGAGAGAGCTTTCGCTAGGGCTTTGGCCCGCCCCTCTGGAGAGATAGCGTCGCGCCTTTCACGCAGGCGCCAAAATCCATCCACCCCCTTTGCCCTTCCCCCCAACACCCCACCAAGCCGAAATCCCCTCCATATTTTCGGATGCACACAAACCCACCGGCATCACCACGCAACTCCTCCAAATATTCTACCATTTGTTCTCTATCAAGCGCTCTCACTTCATCGTTATTAGATAATAATGGAATATTCGGTTTTTTCTTATTCTTGCATCTTTTGCGTTTTTGTCGATAGCTGCCGCTGTTGAGTAGGTTAGGCACGACCAATATTCTTCACTTCCAACAACCATGCGAAAATATTGCATTTAGAAAATTTAGACATAAAAAATTTCTTGATCATATCAGATATATTTTTCAAATTTGTCCCAACTCAGGTAAATCATGTTTTGCATTTCCATAGTCAACGCAAACCGACCAATGGATATTAATGGGTAAATGGAGATATTAGTACTCACTTTGTGGAAGAAATAATTAGAAGGAGCAATAATAGAACTAGAATATCTTTGTTTTGTGCTATAAGAAGGTACATTTACTCATATATATCACGTACAATGTAGATCCATGTATTCACTCTTTTATATCTCTCTTACTAATCCACCTACAAGTCGAAGGCTTGTGTGAGAATCACGCTCAGAAAAAAATGCTTGAAGTAGCCTATCATATACAGAACTCTGATCAGAGTTAAATTTGAAAACATATTTTAGTTGAGATTTGTCTTGATAATTTGATAAGTGAACAATGAAGTTTCAGAGGAAATCAATTCCATGCAGAAGAGCTGTATTATGCTTCTGCTTTTGAACATCAATCTGAAACCTATTTAAGATTTATAATTCTATTTACTTCGATGATAATAATAATGCATAATTGGACAGATTTTCGCCTAGAACTAATCAAATACAATTATTGTATACAATTAGTATAAATTTATCCGGGATTAGTTATTAAATTATGCAATATTTTAAAGTGTCAATCCCAACTAAAGAATTCTTGATTGGAGAAAACGGATTCCCCGAACTTTAACATTGTCCAATTCAACTAAACACAAACCAAAGCAGTATGAGTAGTGAGTCTTGGCTCACTTGACTGCAGAGGTGATTGATGTAAAGCAGATGAGATCTGTCTGTATAATTCGAGTAGTGAACAATGACAATTTTAAAGAAAATCTGTTTCATGAAGAAATTCTACTAAATCAATGCCAGTATCAATTCATTACTCGAACCAAAAAATGGTGAATACTGTTGCTTTGAATTACTTCTTTAATAATATTTCTTTCATTTCTTTAACTAGGCCTACGTTTTCAATAGTTATTCTCTCCATCCTCGAACCCTCGGTTGATTCATGAAGGTTTTGATCGTGAGCCGCACTGCAGATGGGTAGATGGTGGATGGTACTAAGTAAGGCTGTGATCATGTTCTGAAACATAGAGCTGAATATCTAACTCAGATATTTAGCTCATTGATTTTCTACATGTTTTATTATGAATGTTGTATGAGCTACAGATGTAAGTTTTCCCATTCAGGTAAATTACCCAGCAGTGCGGCCTCAGCTTGAAAACTAGAATAAATATTTCGATTGAAAGTTTAATTAAAGCCTGTATTATCTATCACAGTTTAAAAGTCGTTCAACTAAAACTACCATCGGCTCTTGATATAAGACCGAAGTTAATTTTCCTGCGCATGCGTTAATGACACTTGACCAATCACAGATGATCTCAGTGCTCTGTGATTGGTCCGACGATATTGACGCCGCAGAAAAATTAATATCGCTCGTATATCAAGAGCCGAAACTAGTTTGAGTTAAACTTCGTTTAAACTGTGATTGATATTTCGGGCATGAGTCATTCATATTCTATTGTGATAACTTCATTCATTAAACGGTTGCTCTCTGTCTCTGTTCATACAAAGGTGCGAATTATTAGGCCGAAAATTGTTGAAGTACTAACTGTTAGGTGATCAAATAGATGCTCAAATTAATCTGACATAATCTGGAGACCATATTTACACAGCCAGCCGAGAGTTGGAACAGTAGTAAAGCGCGCACGGTTTATTGTCTCTTGAAGAAGCTTTTCAAACGGCTGTTTTCCAAAAGGATTAATTTCTAATTCAATGAGGATTATGAATGCGCTTTAACGCCGATCGATGGCCGTGCCGCGTTCTCAATGGAAACCAGTGCGAGCGTAAAAGTCGCATTCAACTGCTACAACTTGTAAATAAAATTATTACGACCGTTCACGCCGAATTACGATCTTCGGATCATAACTGTAAACTGCCAACGATTTGGTGTGATAATACTTCTGCAAACATTTGGAAAGCTACCATAATAATGAGAACACTGATTTGCTCTATGCAACGTTTCTTCTGAACGGAAATCCTTGTATATTATTCTACTATAATAGTATTTTTTACGGTAATCCTTTTATAGTATTCTAGTATAATAGTCTTTTTTAAAGGATTGGAACACGATATTTATTCTGAGAAATAATGACGAGAATATCTCAAGTAACTTACTAGACTGAGACAAGACAATCATGAAATTTCGCAAAAATTTGTGTGAGACTTCAGGTGACATTTAAATTGGTTGGAGAAAGTTTAAGAAGCAGGAGACCAAGGGCCATTTCGGCCTATTTATGAAATTTCCTGAAGTTGAATCTCCTATCTTATAGTTGAACTAGAAATAACTGTATGTTTTGGTAAAGAAAAATATGAAGTGGTTGGAACTTCGACCAAATTAATTTTCTGAACTCACTGAATCACTGATAAATATCTTACTCTATTAGATATATTAACTTATGTACATTTGTTTTATTTCCTTCGACATTTCAGATACCCAACACTATTGTATTAATTTCTAATTAGAAAGATAATTTGTACCTTTATGCAGACGTTTATCAAAGATATAATATTTGATATAAAACATCTTGTTGATATAAGGTCTCTTGATGCAACAATTTTCGTTTTCAATTACGTTTTATTCAACGTTTATTTTTTATTTCTCAGTATTCAAATTTTTTATTTCTATCGAAGGTGAAAATTTGCATTGGCAATCCAGCTTGACAACTGGCACAGGGCAACTGAAAAATTTGAAATCACTATAAATCCCAGTAGCAAGAAGATAGCTTCAGAGAAAATACGGCCTAAGCGTATTCTACCATGATGATGATATCCCTAATGCAGTAACAAATTCTTACAGTCTCAAGAGTGATTGCAAGAGAGACATCTGACAAGGAAGGAAAGAGGAAACTGTTGGGATGAAATGGAGTTCACTTGCTCTGCTTTCCCCATTCCATTCCCTTAACGATGAGGTGAGGATTGAAGGTGGGGCGAGGGGGGAGCTATAAAGAAGTTGAACGTTGAAAAGGTCCGTTTTACTTTCTTAGCGAGCCAAATCCAACTGAGCCAGCCCGGATTACGGGGGCAAGGTGAGGTGGTGGGGGGGGGCGAAGGGAGTATGTGAGAAAGGAATGGGAGCAGAATTAATGCATTCACTTAGGGGCGGCAAGACCCCGGGACCACGAGACTGTGCTTGGTTCAAGAAGAAGCAGGGATAGGACTTGCAAGTAGCAGCAGCATCTTGAGGGCTGGGCTTTGGGCTTGGGCTTTGTCTCGGTCTTTGTCTAAGCCCGAGCGCTTAGAGCTGTCGATTGGCTTCGCGGAGGCCTCCTCTGCTGCCTCTCCCAACTCCATTTGTAGTCCCAGCTTTGTTGATCCTGGCGCTCCATCAACGTTTCAACCAGATTTGCTCTCTTCACTCTTTCCAATTAGCCTAAACACACGCCTGCCAATTTCGAGAAAAACACTACTCCATTTCATTTTGTCTCTATTGCTGACGACTCTCATAGAACTCCAAGGCCTGAGAGAGGCTTTTATTGTGGAAAATGGTTATTAACACATGATAGCAGGCTATCGGGACAAAATGAACCAAACACCTATAGCCTATAGCACAGAATAGAAGAGAATAGAATCTCTCCTATTCTGTGCCTATAGTAAAGAGCATTGTGAAAAATAATTATTAAAATCATTGATATCAGGGACTTGCAAACACCTATAGGCTATGGTTGAGAGTAATAAAAAAATGTCAAAACCGAACCCCGGACTAAATGATGATAAGTAGATAATAACAATCAATTAATCAATTTTATTCTTCCAAAAAGTATACTTGTCCAATAAGAAAACGAAATGGTAAAAACAGAAAAATATAGGTACATCACAAAATATATGAAAGACTGAGAACTAACTACAATTAATATTTAGTCTGAGACTGTTGCCAATTTCTTTTGTCTGTATAGGACTCATTTTAGTTAAAAACTCTTTGATTTTGAAATTGAATATAACGACAAATCTATCAGCATTTGTGAAAGTGCGATAATACCAAAACAATAAAATATAAGTGTCATGCTGTTATCAGGTTGTATTTAACGATTTTATAACTTTCACAGCTTGAGTCTAAGTTTGCCTATTATTATAACTTGTTACTGTTTAACACCCGGTAGTATTGCCATAATGTTTGCATTGCTTTCTTAGTTTATTAGCCTATATCGTTTTCAGTTCATCCACTTTCTCCCACTGGCGAACAAGTTAATCTTATGCCAGTGGTTCAGTCACATGATGTAATAATTTTGTGTTCTTTATACTTTGTATTCTTTTGCGTGTGTGAAATAAAATTTAAATTTGAATTTGAGTTCAGGACGAAACTTTTCGTTAATAGTCCGACTTTCTTGATAAACTTGAATCTGACAAAATAGTAGGCTATAGCTACACTTTCAATATTATTAGGCTTAATCTGTGAATCTTCTCTTATAAAAGATTGGTTACTTACCAACGTAGTTATGTGCTATTTTATAAGTCGATCGATCTCTCACTTCTAAATATAGTTGTAATATTTGTTTCAATATAGCTGAAGACATTTTTCCCGAGAAATTTTAATTTGAGTGAATCTCATTGTTTTTAGAATAAGGTAACCAGACAGAAAGCTAATATTTCATAACCATAAAGAAATTGACAGCTCACAGCAGTTTAGATTAATCTTCCACTTTCAATCTTTTTACAAGATTTTGCAGATTTCCTAAGGATGAATTTTATCTGATATTGTGTCGAACCCAGTGGTTCGCGATTCGCGACCAATCATTAACTGCGGTTCATTCGATCACCATCCAATCTCCTTCATTCACGCAAATCTCAGACTCATGAAAGACAACCGTGCGTGCGGCAGAATAATTGACTTCTGATTATTTGATGCATTCTCATTGGGTGGAACTCTCATAGGTGATAAGAACTCTCATTCTCAGAGGTGATACAGACGCTCGAACCCATACAGGCTACATTCAAACTCTGCTCTTATTACAAATAAAACTTGAGGTCATGAACAATAATATGAGTTATGTTTCAATTTCAATTTCCTCATTTTGTTAGGTGAAAGTTAGGCTATAAAAATACTGGAAGTTTGTATTGAAAAAATATACATTGAACGTAAAAAAGCCCACGTATTTTGAAAAGGTTTTCAAAGAAGTTGGTCTCTTAGGTCCAACACACTGAATGAAAAAACAGTTTCGACTAGAGTTGGTTGCTTCAAACCAATAGGAGAGGTTTAACATTGAAGTAGGGGAGACCAATGCATACTGCATAGGCAAAACGTTTTGTTTGTCTCATTCGGTTTAAAATACGTTCTACGTCGGTTTAAATACGTTCAAATCGGAAGTATTGTACATACTACATAGCCAACTGGTTTAACTGTCATTTTAATAAATCAATCAATCAGATCTCTACATATCAATAACTATATAGAACTAAGGATTGGCCTATCAGACTATTCTTTGAATTTGGAGGCTGTGAATCCGGTATGTCAACAGTTTCTTGGTCTAAACCGAAGTAAAACTGAGATGAAAGGTCGAAAGGTGTGGTATCAGCAATTCTTTATTTCTAACAAACCTTTAAATTGAATTGAACTTCTATAATTTTGCATGCTTGACGTTTCAAACCAGTAATATTAATTTAATAAAACGTAGTATCTAGTTTGATCTTGGACTAGATTCTGTAGTTTGTTCAATCCTATTGTTGTTGATTACAGCAATATTTCTGCATCATGTTCTGTTTTTACGACGATGAATTATCATTTGTTAAGAGTTCTCCTGCTCATATATCATGGACAATGAACTATTTCATATTCTACAAGATCTCATTGCTTTGTATGTATATATCACGCTCATTTAATTATATTCTCACTGAAGTTTAACCATGATTGAGAATATTCTGGAGCTTGGTCAAATTTCTATATTATCATTAATTTTATTAAAAACGAATACCCATCAGCTATCACCAATTCATTGTCAACAGTTGAAAATCAGTTGAAATTAAATTATAAATTTATTTTTCAAAACAAGCTCTACAAAAGAAACTCTAGTTTGAAAATTGACTGGCAAAAATTATCAGGGAAATAGACATTCAATGAGTAGGGAATCAGTCTGGTTAGAATTAGAAGCTTGACGACTCCAGTTTCGGATCTCAAGCTATTCCACAATTTTCCATGTACACAATATAAACGACACATCCGAGTGGGGTAAAGTAAAAACTCTATCACCCCGTTAATTTTCATTCACACTTACACGAGTGAACTTGAATGAAACAGTGAAGACAGTGAACATTTTTATAACATACTTTTATGATAAGCACACTTCGCCACGGTTTTGCTTACAAGGCTTGAACAAGAAATTGAATATTCTGAACCATTATTAAGTTTTAAGCAAGCTACAGGACATAGATGCTATTTTAATCCTATTTCCAACTTTTTGAAAACCTATTCACCCTAAAACCAAGAAATAATTAGGAAAGATTAGCTAATATTCCTTCATTAAAAATTTTCTACAAAGCGAAATATACGAAATATTAATGTCCAGAAAAAGCATTTCCATGGCTGTAAGATAATTCCTATTCAAACTAACTAATTTGTTGGCTGTAGAAAAAATATCCGTTGACACAATTTCATCTACACTATTCTCGATATAGGACTTGTCACGATACAAATTCTGGCAACCAAATAAAGCCTCAATAAAATATTGTCAATGACCACTAAGTGCTGGTATTACAATAGATAGCATAATTAACGGTAAGCTGACCTAATTTAGCAGTACTCAATATTGATAAAATAATGATAACAAGGAAGCAAGCTCCGACTCACCACCAAAAGTCTCTGACTCATATCACATTGTATATTTATTTATATTCCTTGATGTTAATTTATGTAATTGAAAAATCCAAATATTGAAGATGACCATAACCTTCATCCAAAAATATCAAAACACACCACTGCCTATATAGATCATCTACTGAAAGATGTCAATGCAAATAAAATCATTGAAAAAATTATAATTCATCAATTATTTATAAAATGTATAAATACTTAATCCTCATATGTTAACTTGCTATTAAATAACGCATATTATTATTTGTACTTACAAAAGTATCATCCCAGTTGAAATGATGTATATACAGGTCTCATGTCTTCGGTGGTTTCACGAACAGAGAAATATATTTTGGAAATATTTGTTGTATATGAGGTTATACTATTTTAGGAGTCAGTTACTTTATGGCATAGAACATTTGGATGTATATTAATTTAGCAATAAACTTTCAGTTCACCTTTTGAATTTGGCAGTGGAGTTGAGAAGTAAAGAATATTTTTAAAGGCATCTTCCAAAAATAAAAATAAAAATTGAAAGGATTTTAACGTCCTATATGTTATTTTGTATTATATATAATATATCGCATATTATTTAAATGGTTATTGTAGCTAAATGTTGGAACTACTTTGTGCATTGTACTGACGTCAAAACACGATATTAAATTGACCAATCACAGCCCAGCATTTCATTAAAAGTTCTAGAATGTTCTATTGAAAATTCTGTTTCCTTGAATTCTACCAAAGGAATCCAATCTACCCCTGAGATGGCTGCCTAAACCAGGATCCACCTACCGACGTCAAAAGCATCGCCAATACTGTGAGTGATTCGTTTCATTAATCCTTTGGCCAAAGGCGCGAAAAGCCTCTTTTAAAGTGAAATAGTGGGGAGAAATTATCATACTGCGTGAAACATAAAACTCATGGTCATGGTCATAGCTCATGGTCTAGTAGTTAAGACATTCATAAATTTAGAGATTTTGTACTATCTTATTTGCCAGGCAAAATACCCACACCCACGCTCTACCGAAAAATATATATTTTGTAACTAGCCAATTATTATTATTAACGATAGTTAATGAAATTTGTAACAATTCATTTAACTGATCGAGTTACTGCTTTGTTTATTCTGTTGTATGTTCTAAAGGAACAGGAGAATATACTCCGAATTTTTCACCTAAATACTGGGTTTTCTAGTTGTCCTTACACCTGTCTTGGCAATCCCAATTGATACATTAAATTTATTTAATTTATGAAAATATCAGTATCCTGGATGAGCCATTGCAAGGCCAAATTTTGACATGCCCAGTCACGTAAGGAGTATGCTTAGCCAAGTGTGTTACATAAGTGGATTGAGATCTCGTCTTTGATGCATGACTATAGTCCATCACATAGCTCTCCCTTATCTTGTGACACATTTGACTATACTTGCTTGATCCTGACGTCACAGGACATACAACATAAAAATAATAGTGTTACAAACATGGCACCATAACGTGGCAATGTTACATACATGACCCACAACAAAGCAGTGTTACAGACTATTCATAAAAATTCTATTAATTTTCCTTATCTCTTGAAATTCTTCTTTCTATTACAGATCATTAACTCAACTCACTCATTATGGATAGAGTTACGTCTACATTATGACTTTTGTTAGTTAAAAGAAAATAATATTGTAATACTGTATTATAAGACAAGTACATAGCCTACTCTACTTTACTCTACTTGATTGATGATACTCACAATGTACTTCAACGAAATCATTTAGGTACAATAGTTGTGGAAGATAACTGATATAGATTTTGTTCGAATCGGTTCAACACTGTTCCACATCCCCAGGACCCAGCACTAGTAAAATACAAATCACTTCTGTAAAAGCCTACAAAATACAGATTACTGTACTTGAACTTGAAGAAATTTTGTTTATTAACGAGAGAAGTGGAAGGTTAGCAAAATCCTTAATCTCGTGTAAATGTATTACGGGTGTTTGATACGTTGTGACTGGTAAGTCTACATCACGATTGAAACGAACCCACAGAGAGCACTGGGATGGGATCACGACAGTTGATCGCTACCTCCGCTGGACCGTACTCAGGTGGATGGGAGCAACTAACCGAAGTCGTCGTCATGTGTCTTGGCGACAGTCTTTGCGCTTAGGTGCCGCCCTGTATGTGTGAGTGTGTGCTAGCGAGTATATAGATATATTTTTACTTGCCTTAGCAGAAATCCGGGACCGGGAGTGGGTTGCCGTGGTTAATCCGACGGGATCTAGAGGCTGATCTCCAGAAATCTCCTGTAATACTGTGTAGTGTGGAGTAGGCCCGGTCGGGCAAGTCACTGTTTCACTCATCCCCTTCTCACCAGTGCCGAGTGGAGGGGGCAATTTCAACCCCTACCACCAGCTCCCTTTCGCCCCCACCTCAACCCCTGCATTTTTCACACGCCACTCCGCCAATTGTAGTATGCCTTTTGCTGTCTCGCTCTGTTCAGCCTTTCCTACCCCTTGGCTAGTGTGGGTGTGTGTGTGTATTAGTGTCAGCTCCTGTCGACATCAAACCCCAAACCCCTTCTTAGGAGAGGAGGGGTTGAAGAGGAATATTGGGAGCGAGAAAGGTGTATCAAGAATGAGTTTAAAAAGGGAGAAAAGTAATCGGGAGTGAGTTTGTATGGAAAGTGGTGGCAGAACGCTGGAGTGAAGAAAAAGTACATAGTGTGAGTATAGGAACTGAGAATGAGTTCCTATGATGGCTTCCTCTTTCTCTGGAGAGAATTTGAGAAAAAAAGAGCGTTCAAGGAGAAAAAAGTTATGAGAAGAAAGTTCAGAAAACAAGGTATCAAGGGTGATGAGAGGGGGGGGGGTAAGGATGGGTCGACAGTAGTGATCACACCTAAAGAGTATGAAATAAGGGGTAATATGATGTCCAAGTTAGTCAGGTACTGGATGTTGCCTGAAGTAAGTATTTTGAAGGCGGTAGACACTCTCTTTTCGAGTACTTAAATATCTTAGCTCGGAGTAGTTTGTTATTATTTAACAATAGAACCTGTGCACTCGACTTTGGGAGTTACCAAGGGAGAAGGACTCTTGTCTTTATTGAACAAGGATAAAAATCGTGCTTTAGAGTTTTCAATGTTTTTGATGAGACATTTCGAAATTTTATAATAACCCATAAAAATTTAGAATGAATTAAGAATGAACTCACTTGACCATCCTTGCATAAAATATTTCATGGTCTTGTACGGTCAAATGAATGAAATAATTTTCGAACCATCAATGTTTTCATAGTAGTCAGTATAACATTATAACGATAAAATTCACAATCTTGTATCACTCTCATCAATGACCTTCAGCACAGAAAGGAGAGGAACTCTGAATTATCCCTGCCTACAGCCTCTCTAGAGGTCCAAAAACTTGGAAAAACCTCTAACTTGTAAAAGTTGTCATGCAAAAATGATTTTCTAGAACTGGAATATTTGAAAATTACTTCTATAAACTTCAATGAAATCAGTTTCAGATTGGATGAGATTGATAAGGGCTGCTTCGTTCTTAGCCTACTTGGTAATACTATTAGGGGTAATAAATACGCATCTAGTAATATAAATTACTATATTGCCCTCTTTCTCTTTCCATCTTTATCCCATAAGTTCTCATTACTGCTTTTGTAATCCCTTCTCCAAGAATGTTGAAAAGTGTCGATGAGTAATTTTGTTTATTGAAATGACTGAGTACTTGAAGTCATGATTTCATGACATGTATAGAGTTCAATCCTTTTAGTAAGTTATAAGCTACTGCGGTGATTCTGGAGACATAAGACATTAGCTATTATGACAGAACGGGTTGTCATAAGTCTCAAAACATAGCACACTGAGAAGCAATGAAATAGCTGAGCATCATAAGAACGCGGATTCCAAATCTTGTGAACACTCTTGAAGTATATCCTTCTACAAGCCGGCAGAGTAGTTTCCGTATAAGGGAGAGATTCAAGGTTGTCTCGCTGAGGAGGAGGACTTGTAAAATATTGCAGGTCGGCAGAAAAACGTCGAGGGTGGATGTCTCACGAGGAGGAGAGAAAGAAAAGAGAGTATGAGTAGGGGTGAAGGGGGAAGCTAGTTTCGGTAAGCTTTCCGGCGTTTTCTCGGGGTGTATCGTGGGGGGATTATAAAGCGATCATGCGCTCTGGTAGCCCCCAGGATAATTATTTTGCGGCTCCTTGCTTGACGTAGGGGGTGCCCCCCTCACCCTGCCATGGAGGCTCCTTGGCCCCATCTCCATTATAATGGCCACGGATATGTTATTGATGGGCAAAGGTACGCTTGCGCAGATCTTCCCTTGAAACAACTCCCTCACCCCCTTCCCCTTCAAATCCACCCATCCCTCACCTACGACCCTTCTGCACAAGGAGCCAGCAAGGAAATCCCAAGAAATCGAAACTGCACTGCCTCCCTCAGCCACTTCGTCCTCATCCTCAAAATCGCTTTCCTGTTTCCTCTTTCATCATTCTACCTCTTCTTTCTTTCTTCCTCTTCTTATTACTTTCTTCCTCTGCTTCATGTCTTCCTCTTCTCTCTTTATTCTTCTTCCTTCTTCCTTTCTTCCTCTTTCTTCCCCATTCCTCACTTCATCACTCCATCCGTTCAAACCTACGATTGTTCTTTTTCTTCTTCATTGATAAAGTACGCTTCTTTTCGTTTCTCTCTCTCAGTGATGCTGTTTCTGCTGCCAACTTTCAGGACTTTTTTGGACTTCTTTCTTTAACTATCTCTTTCCTTTTCATCATCTAAATGATCCTTTTCTCCATTTCATATCATTCCACCTCTCCCTATCCCCTTCATCTTCTCACTTCCCTTAATTTTCTTGTGAATCTTATTTCTCTCTTTTCTTCATTCTCGTCTTCTCTGTTTTCTTAAATTATTTTTTATCAAATGGTTTTTGCTGCCTATCGGCCTTTTGCATTCGTTTTGCATGGTAGTAAGTCTGTTTGCTTAGTTCTCATTTAGGTGGCTGAAGATTTTGTTATTTTTTATAATTCATGTGAGGTAAGTTTCTCACATTATCCATGAGGTAAATCTCATTTATGAGTAGAACCTACTTGGTAGGGTCTACTTTGGTATTTTTTTTAATGAACTTTCTACCTGTTGTTCCTTTTTGGTAAAAATATGTGTAAGTTACAATTAAAATTCGATTAAATAAATTGATACAAATTTCCTTGAGACAGTTCTCCATTTTTATGATGATTATGATTGAAATTTTATTATAAAATCGAGTCCTAGTCCACGGTTATATTGGATTTGAGTTGGTTAGAGTTCAATCGGAAGGTACCCTCAAACCAAATACATATTTCATGCTTTGCAGCATTATAACAATGGATCTCTAGTAGCTTACCACTTTAATTCGGACCAATTCGCATCCGTGGCATTTTTCTACCTGACAAAGATTACGCCACCCGAATATAACTCATTCATCCTAGTTCTTCGTGTGATTAGATATCAGACAAGCATTCACTTGAATCTAGAATTTTCACTTATTTTTCTATTCTTAGAAAAGTTGCTCTGCAATCATATTGATTCACTTATTCTGGTTCTTCAATTTGCTTTTTGTATCAGGAGGATACATATTCCCGAATCTTGAATCCATTATAAGAAAATCATGAGATAATTCGTCGCTCACATTTTTAGAATTCTCACATTTATGACTTGAATCTTCACATTTTTCTAGGTAACTTATTGATTGTATGTATTTTTTTAGTTCATATTTATGTCGCTTCCGTTCATTATTTCCAACTGCAGAAGTGCAAGTTCCCGCAGGGGGGCAGAATTTATTCTGTCCGGGGTGTGGCAATCCTCCGGGTTCCTGATGCAAGTGGTAGATGTAGGCTGGTTGGCAACTAACACCGTTGCGTCCCAGCTTAAGTAGGGTGTTCAAGTAGGAACACCTGAAGCATCAACTGCGCAAGCCAAGCCAACATATGGTGGAACAGCATACGCCGACGGCTGCATGGTCAGGGGAGTGCCTGACATCGAGTATGCGAACTCTGGATACCAGGCGACCTCCAGTTTCAAGAAGCCTTCCCTGGGTGAACGCGGAGCTCTGCCCAGGGTGACTGAATAAGTCTCCAGCTACTCTTAAAAGAGTAAAAGAGGCTGAACAGCCTCAAACATCTAACAAGGATGGGGATCTCTAAAACTCTACCGCCCTGGAACAGAACACAGAGTTATTGCTGACTCAAACCTGCCGGGAAACGGTACATGTAGAGGAAGGCACTACAACTGAAGATTCCGCAATGGAATCTGAGGAGTGTGCAGACCCATCCCTGATAGAAGTTGAACAGCTTCGGAAGGGTGGGTCCATAGCAGAATCATAGCGGAATGTCCAGCACTCTTGCAAATGAGGAGGAGACTTCTTGGAAAGGCAGCCCTCCTACCAGAGGAGGCAAGAGAACTGGACTTCAAGGCCCTGAGTAAATTCTGCTCTGGCCTTGGATTATGGAACATGGCATAAGCCAAAGAGGGGATGCCACAAAAGATCGAATAGCGGTCGCGGTGGCTAAGGGTTACAAAGCCCAACCCAATTGAAAAAAAAGTGCAAGTTCGCTTCAGAATCTCATATCCTCATAAGAAGTTGATTTGAACATTTTTTGTATTGGAATTGACTAGCTCCCAATCCAAATTCATGGATTTCCAGTATAATTTCTCTCATAAAGAACATGATTTTTCAAAAACAACAGTAGGCTACATTTGAATGACATAGAGCCCACAAGAGTTCGTTTGATCGTGAGCTGTAAAAGAATGGTGTTTTCATGAAATACGAGAGAAAAATCAACATAATAGAATATTTACTTTGTAGTTATTAAAGAGGAAAAAATATTTTTTAAGAAGAAAACGTTTACAGAAGCACAGTGATACAGTGATACTTCAGATAATATTCCAAGAAATATTATCAAGTCAAGAAGTTATCTTGACAAGCATTAGTAGATAGACCAACTTTATTCTAAATTCCATCAACTCAATAAAAGTTCACCTCGACTTAGATTGGAATGTTCAGGTTCATCACTTGTCGACTTCTAGACTTTTTTCAGTAGTCTGGTTATAAATTTCACTTTATGTACTGAAATGTGATGCGTAAGGCTAGACGTACACCGGTTAGTCAAAACAAGGCAAGACGACATTAGTCACGTTTAGTCACAGTAATGAAGCAGCACACACCGATGCAATGACTAATCGGTGTGTGTTGCTTCATAAGCAACTATGTGTGTGACTAATCTCGTCTTGGACTCGGTGTAAAAGACCCTATTTCCTCTTTAATCATTGAGATTAAGCTTTTTCATTAATAAGTGTAATGAAGGTTTAGGTGAGAGAATCTGGAATTTTTTCACAGTGCAAAATTATAGATTGCTTTCAAGAGAGTTTCCCAGGTATGAGTCTTAGCTTGTAACTACCGGTACTTGTATCAATAAATGAATTGAATAATTTTTTTGGAGATGATACTTCACTATTCCATTTGACTTGTGTATTAAGAGTAGCCTATAGATTGCTCTACGAAAGCTCTTAACTCAAAAAGTGTCAATTCCAACAGACTATGATAAATTAGCTTTCTGGGGATATAAGTGTCAGAGTGTCTCAGCTTAAAACTACTTTTATATATTATTAAAACTACTATATTACTTGAAACTATAGTACTAAACTACTTTAAATAGTACTCTTTTGAAGATGATACTCCACTATTCCACCTTACTAACTTATGTATTAAGAGTATAGATTGCTCTAGGAAAGCATTCCAACATCTTAATAAGAGTCTCTAGTGAACAGTGAAAAAGTCGGAATTCCTGAGAAGGCTGTCTATGTCGAGAGCTGGTCCCGATATTCGATTAATTTTTTGTTGGCAGCTCAGTGCGAGAACAACTAAGCAGTAGCTGCACCGGTGGTCTTCTTGAGAAGATAAGCGACTATTTCGGCGGGCCCCTTTTCGGCTGTGAGGGTGTGAGAGGGGAGTCTCCCGCCTTCTACCGTCGCTTCTCAGCCAATGAGAGCGCTTGGCGCCGGTCGATACCAATATGGCGGCTCTCTGCTTGGGCACTCGGCGCTGTGTGCATTGCTTGGCCGACTTCTGCTCTGTTGCGATGCGATGCACTTCATGCAGCCAAAGTGCACTCTTACTTTGCATTCAGTTTTTGACGGACTCGTTTTCTTTAGTGGTGAACTTCGAGATGCAATATGAGGAGAACAGTATAAACTATGAAGAATAGGATTTCCGTTTTCCTGAGGAGAATAAGGAATTCAATAAAGGACAAATAATATGAGTACAATATGTAAGATCGTTTTAACGTGATTTATTCATTTAAACACAATAGAGAATTAATTACACGTATGCAAAATAGTAAGAGAGTGAAACTGGTAAGCCATGAAATCTCAATGTGGATTACAGATGAACAAAACAAAGTGATAAACATAGGCTGCTAGGCAACAACCTCACAAATATTTGAAAGATAAAATAGAAGTATAAGGTGTAAAGAATAAAATAGAAACATCAAATTCCCTTCTTCTACATAATGTGGTGTAGAAGTGTAATATCAAATGTAAGTAATCGAAGAGGAAATGACAGCTCACATGATACGAGTATTGACAAGTAAACTAGTAAATAATAAGAATAATATAACATCAAAATTAAATGTCATTACAATCCGATTTCGATGGGATACAAAATAAAATATGGAGTCAAAGTAGGCAGTATAAGTAAACAATCTTGATGGTGGGTAAATAAAATAATTGACAAGTGTAAATGTGAGAAAACAGAACAACTGTGAGAAAAATGGATACCTGAGACTACAGTATATCAAATCAAAATTCTATTCTTTGGATTTACTTTTTGGTGAAATATTTGTATAATAAAGTTCAATATTCCCTTCCTCGGCAAAATATCGTGTAGAATATAAAATTTTATATCATAAAATCAAATCAGTGGTCAAGAAGGGAAATGACAGCTCACATGAAAATTTGACAAGTTAACTGGTACTTAATAAAGGTAATATATAACATCAGTTTCATATATAACATTCAATATCACTGCAATTTAATTCAATACAAAATAAAATATGGAGTCGAAAATTAAATAAAAAAATGAAGATGGTAAGTAAATAAAGTAATTGATAAGAGTAGTGTGGGAAAATAGAGAAACTGTGAGAAACACAATTTTGAGAAAACGGAGACCTAAAAGCTTAAACTTAAATTATATTAAATTGAATTCCATTCTTTTTCAGACCATTGCATTGTTGTACAGTAGATAATTTATTTGGATCAATGTTATTTGCAATTCTATTGATTATAAGAATTCATCATAGGAACAATAATTAATAGTCCAATAGGCCTCTTTATTTCCTTCTCCTTTTAACTTGAGTTAATGGGAAAATGGGTTTCTATTTATTTTTCTAAAATCTTATTTCGTCTGAACGTCTTCAAATCGGTCTTCTTATTGTTTGTAGTTCTCTTTAATTCTCTATCATACTTCATAACACTATATTCCTTCATAAACATATATACTGTATTACTATATACTGAATTACTATTCTTGATACTGAATCGGTTTTTGCAATTTATGCTTTTCTAAGCTATAGGCTATTATGTTTTGGCCTACTCATCAAACCTTCGTTTACTGGAGATAATGGGCTGCGTTCGGTATCATAGGCTAAAAATGTGATAAATCCATCTTCTGTATTTTAATTATAAATAAGATATGAAAGCTAGATACGATTTAGTTTATTCAACTTCTCTTCTCTCGACTTCTCTTAATTCTTCTCTCCATATTTTAACTTGTCTATGCACTTAAAAGTGAAAAAACGATTAGAACAGTGATAACGATAACAAGTCTAAGACTTCTTAGCCATCAATCATTCTTAGAGATTCCTTGGTATAAATTTGGAATTGTAGAGTTAAGTCTGTTGAGGTCAATAGTCCAGCCATATTGGAGAAAAAATTAAAACACTAGTTAATCTAAACATAAGATCAGAAGAACTTCCTGAATGACGTACTGGAAGCGACGTCTTCCGCTCTTATCCTTATCAAATAATACATTCGAATTCATAGAATTCAAACTAAGTATTTCAGGAATTTAATATTTTAGAGAAAGTTAACCTCGACAAGTAATTGGGAACTTAGGGTCTTGATTTAGCAATTGGCGTGGCATTCAATGAAAGACCAAAATGTGTTAGACCTAACTACACATTATTTTCTATTTCAAACAAATTTCTATCATGATCCTTTACTTGCTAGCCCATTGAAAACTGTAAGCGTACAGTGCTTCTATTGATCCCAATTACTTATACATCTAACTGAATGTAATTCCCTGTTGAAAGTGAAGTCAGCCATGGATCTACGAGTACAACAATGGTAATTAATTGTGCCTAGTTGATTAGCAAATGGAACTAGTCTCACCCCTCCAAAACGCCCGTCCTGTCACTATGGAAATCAGCCATAAACTTATCCAATTCCAGCTACATGATCAATTTAATTATTGAATTGCCTTCGCAATGTTCATTAGTCTATCCCGCTGATAGGATACTGTGACATGGTCCGTTTATATTAGGCTAGATGTATGTAGGATTAGCATACAGTCTACATTTGTAGCCGGCTAAATTTTATGGAAATGACAAGTTGATATTTCTTTGATGGGGATCTCGTGTAATTAATAATATTGCATCTTCCAGCTAATTCAATAATAGCAGACAAGAAGGTAATGATGTCTAATCATAACATGAACTCATCTCTAATTAGATGTGGAATAGTGAATGAAGGTTTTTTGTATTGAATTCAGGTGGATAACGATCTCATCAAGGGGATAATTCCAATTGGATGAAGTTTGAGGATCTCTTCATTCGCGTAACATGCCTTCACCTGAACATCTAATAGGAAGCTCAATTTGTATTGCAAGTAGTGATAATATTCCACTCCCAGGAATTATTCGATGATATTGGACTCTTGCGCTTTCGAAAATATTATCTACTGAATGTTCCACAACTCTCTCTATCTCTCTCTGTTCCACACAACTCTCTCTGTTTTGTTCTCAGAAAGAGAGAAGAGAGAAAGTTCTCTAGAGAAAGAGAGAAGGAAAGAGAAGATAATAGAAAGAGAAAGTAAATAGAAGTGCATGTTCTCCTTCTATAATTATGCTGCTTTCAGTAGTTACTGAACTTGTCATCTCGGATAACGTGAGCTCTGGGAGATGAAACTTCGGTTTCAAAAGTTGATTCAATGCGTCGGGACTATTTGTGGGATAACGATTCTAAATAGTATTTGATTACACAATAGAATGGGCTTAGTCGTATCCAATAAATTCTTCTACTAAGAGAAGTCTTGTCTGCTTAGCTGACGTCTCCAAGTTCACATTTTCCATATTCCAGGAAGGCTACTAGAGAGAAGTTTGGTCTAGAGTCACCGGAATGCTATGCACTTCTAAATTAAATAATATAGAATTCTGTTCAATTGTGTTGAATCGAATAAATTTTCAATTGAATAACACATTATTCACGCTTAGAACAATATTACATCTCGTGATCTCGTTCAAGTCTTTGTTATCAAAGACCACACTAGCAGGATGCATTTAATTTGGCGGTTGGCGATCAGTAAACAGCAGCTTTGACACAATACTTAACCTACAAATGCTGAATCTCGCAGATTATAGCAATGACTTCAAAAACATCTTTTAAAAAGGAATTCTTTGAAACGTCTTATTTAAAAGTCACTGGATGATTGTGTCAAAGCTGCGTAACATCAGCTGTTTACTGATAGCCAACCGCCAAATTGAATGTATCCTGCTATACACAATTGAAGAATGATAACATCATAATTTTATTTATCTTTAGTTCTATGTAAAATCACCCCGTGTCTCGTCACCAATCCAGCGTTCCTATCTACATTATGACACCCATGGCCTAATGTGACACGTGAGCCAAGTTAACGGTCTGTCGAACACAACATATCAAGTCATATGACAGTTTTCTGACAAAACAATATAGCGCTTGAAGGGAGAGCTGGAGTATGCTGTCTGTGATCCTGTACGGGAGGTCTGATCGCACCCATCACTGAGCAGTGATCCGAGGTATTGCTACTCGTGGCTATCTCCAAGACACACTCCTCTCCATTGAACACTCACTCTCTTACTCCTCTCTCAGTTCCTCCTCAAGCACTATGGAATGCGAGACCTTTTTGCTTTCCTTCTCTCTCCCTGAACCGAAGCCTGTTAATTGAGACAACGTCCGTTTTGAGAGTTTTAAGCTCTTTCCGATAATATATAGAGACGTAACGCTCGCCTCGCTAAGGGAAGATTAGTTTCCTAACTGACACATTGACGTTTGTTCGCCGCCGCCGCCTTCTACATGCACCGTACGCCAGTTTTCCTCCCTTGTAAATGTCGTTCTTTGGAAAATAACGTGGCATCACAGTTTTCTCGCTTCTATTTCTTCCACTTGTGCTACAAGCCGTCAAATATGATGGAAAATGCTATTGAGTTATCGGGGAAAATTGTTAGTAGGCGTGTTGATTAACTACTGATAGATTGATCGGTTAAGTGCAGTCAAATACAAACGCCATACTTTATTCATCAATATAAAAGTAGTAATTAATAGATAGTAATTAGCTATTGTCTCTGGTAGGCCTATAATGCAACTGCTTTCAAATGAGTAGTTTCTTTCACATTTCTATCCCGTACAATATCAAAGTCTTGACTCTCAATTCCATTCAGCAATCAATACACGTTACTGTACTATTGATAGATTAATGGGATTATTGGTACAATTTGCTGTTCCACTTCAGATGAATCTTTGCAGGAGGGGAAATATTTTGCTCCCAGTTTCAATAACCTTGAGTAATAATCTAGATTTTAATTTGTATTGTTATATTGATGCAGTTTTTCAAGCTCACATTATTTTGAAGAAACATGAAGGTGTAATAAGTTATTTCAACCCAACAGAGAAAAGTCAATGAAGAAGTTGAATAGCAGTTGTCAACGAAAAAACTAGACAAATGAGACTTAGATCATTCATAGCTACGTAATTCTCCAAGTTAATAATGAACTGATCGGAATGGGTTCAACAAATCTTAGTTCAATTAATAATAAGTTACTCTCGATTGTGTGAGGGAGGAACAGACTGACTTCGATAACAAAATTGTCCCGAGTCAGTCCTATCATTCAACAGAGTGAGATTAAAAAAAATCAATTAACTTGTTGGAAATGTTTATTAGAGTATTAGAATGAAGCAGAAACGAGCCGGCAGAATAGACAGGAAGGAGGAATGGGAAAGTGAGCAGAGAGTAAGAGAGAGAAGGAGTGGGTGAGAAAATGAAAGAGTAAGAGAGAGTGTGAGAATAGAGGGTTGGCTGAATGTTTGCGGACAAAGGCCCTTAGTGATATTGAATCAAGCTGCCGGCAAACATTATCACAGGCGAATGTAATAATCATTAAGAACCCAAGCTAGATGCAATAAATGCGAATGGGGTGGAAACGAGAGAACCGAGGCATGGGGTGGAACCCAGCAGTAGCAACCCTTCTGGAACCCGCCAGCACCAGGGTAGCGCGTGCTTGTCTGACGAAATTTGAATTGCATGAAATGTCCTCTGTCTGTCGACCGTCGTCCGTCGTTCAACGTGTATGATTTTGTTTTGACGAGTTGCGACGTTGACATACGAACGATGACCGATTTTCTGAGCCACTGATTCTATTAACGGATGCTGTGATCTGTTGTAGAACGTAGTTTGGGCGGGAGTCGGCATTGCTTGTGGGAGCTTATCTTGATACGACACTTATTCGTCATTAGGCGTATATGTGTTGAAGGTGTTTGGAAGCGTCAGTTTCTCCTAGCCTCATATCACAGAATACAGAGTATTTTACTCTAGAGTAAAGCGTATTCTACTACACAGAAAAAGAGAGAGAGAGAATACTCTCTACTCTGTGCTCATATGTAATAATCAGAAGTAGATAATCTAATATATTATGAAAGAATGATTAAAACGTTGTCGTACGCAACATTTCATACATTTCGTTATTTTTTTTACTTATTATTTTCCAAGATTCAATTCAATTTTATTTAAAACTCCATGTAGCTTGTCATGTTGTGAAAGTACTTAGACATTACTAGTTGCAACTAAGGTAATTAGAATACATTCTTATCTAGTCTATTTATCTTGGGTGAAACGTTCAGTAGAAGCGAGGCTAAAGTTAGAATTGAGTGATCGAGAATGATTTTTTTTCAATCATCATTCAATTGTATTTCGAAGATCATTGTTATGTCTTATGAGATTCGTTCTGTACATGAATAATTCAAGTTCAAATATAGAATATTCCAAACATTCTTTATGAGGAAGATCAACTTCATTTTCCATCGTTTTATTTATTCAAGAAAGTACTGTGCTTTGCAAAGTACTTTCGAATTAAACCACAAACACGGAGTAAAAATATAAGTATTGAGAATTCAAGATAATGTTTTCTTGGTCCACTTACGAATTGCGATGTATTCAAAACATTAATATAGTAGTAATTTTGCACTATAGTTGTTCTTCCAAACCTATTTTTTGCATTACTTAATGTTATAAATGAACAGATGTCAGATTGATGACCCACTCGAGTCGATTCGCATTGATTAATTGTATCGACATCTTCGCGAGGGCACAAAAAGCCTGCATGAATATCAACTCTAATGAGCTAATAATTGCCTGCTACTCGATCACTCATCCTGTCAAACTTCTGTTGCATACTTTCCGACACCCCTTTCTGTCAGCTACCCCTCAACCCACAGTTGGGATACCTATGTTGCAAAAAATAAATTGAAAAAGAATATGCTAACTGAATGCAACAGCTGTTGACGTTTGGCAAATAGGGTATGACTACCCACTTGTCTAACCTGACCTTCCAGCGAAATGGCTCAATGCTGAGGCGTATGAATTGGCTTGAAAATGTTTTTATCAACAATAAAATTCTTGATACTGTTGCACGTCTTTGCAAAATATGAGTAACATTAGAAAAAATAGTACAATATTGATGAATGCATTGCATGAGTGTTTGTACATTGTAAGCATTCTTCATATTACATAAAAAGCAGTTGTAATTCTCTCATGAATTCAATATTTGTAGACCTGAAATGAAGTCGAGTTTTAAAAACATTTTTTACATGCAACATTCCAAACGTCACGAATTATTTATATTCTGTAGATTCTGTTACTGAACGCTGTTCAGTGCGTCAAATAAATACGATCCTTTCACTTTTTCCAGACAACTACTCAAGAAACCATTTCATTATATGAATTCATGATAACTTGAACCGATGAGAGCTAGACGGATATTATTGGATAGAAAACAGAATGAGTTGCAATGATATTTGAATGATAAAATAGAATAGGACAAGTACCATCATTAGAAATTAATCTCATTTTAGGAATAGATCAATGATTGATTTTAAATGTACAGGCTCGAAGGAAAAGGTTCTATTTTCTGGGAAGATACATGTGATAATGCCTTTGCTCAGCGGGAAGCTCTTTCAAGTTCTTTGAAAATTAAAATGTTGGGCTCAAGAGTTTTCAGTTTCCTCCAGTATTGAATCAAATCTCTATTGTTTTCTTAGTGCATTGTCTCCGTTCAAACCAAACCACTCAACGGTGACGACGGTTGGAAAATTGAAATTATTTTTGAAAAAAAAACCTTGTGGCCGCACACCCCAGTGGATTCTTTTCCAATTAGATCAGTAGCTGTCACCCTTTCACGTTCTTCTCGCTCTCACTCCCGTCCATCTCTTTTATTTGTCTCTTTCCCGCCCCTATTATTTGCACTGTGCAAAAGAAAACACTTGAACTCAAAAAGCATACGTTCGGTTCAACTCAAAGTATTTGATTTCGATTTGCAGACGTGCGTTTTTAAAATTAAAAACTGATCCTTCATCTGCATGGTGGCACTCTGTTCAGCACTTGAAAACCCCTTATCGTAAGGTCCCCTTCCTCTCCTCTTCTGACAACACCTTGAAAGAATGCTGAGAATGTTCAGTAGTTCACTGAACAGTCGAATGAAACAATCACAGTTATTTTTTTCTTGAAAATATGAGGAATTTTCTCACGTTATCACTTTCATTGTATTGTTACTATCAGAGCCCTTGAAATATATTTGTGTCGAGCTGATTACTTCTATGAAGTTTTGTGAGAATTTCATACAAGTTGGTGTTTATGAGAGACGTATAAAACCGTGTCAAATTTAAGTTGAGTATAAATTCACGTTTAATGTATGTTTCAATATTCTAGAATCGAGATTAATATATTCAATAATTCAATATGTGATGATTTTATTTATGGAATGAATCATGTTTGTAGTCATGAGTAGATTGTAGATATTATGAGTATGTATATTACCAGCACATCATATTCATCAACACACAACAAGTTGCTCTGGTACCTTTTCAAGTACAAAGGATAATACACAAAAGATTCTGTATGAGGAGCTCACTGTAAGAATTTAAAATTATAGTAAACAATAGAAAGGAAGACAGAATATAGAAAGTCAACTCAACTCTAACACACAAACCTTGTGACTTACTTAGCATTCACTCAATCACTAATTTTTTCGACAAAAATTTCAATCTGTCTTATAGATTTACAGTAGGCCTACATGACAGACTACAATAAAGGTCGGGGCACACTTATCCGGAACACGGCCGTGTCTCGGCACGAAGAATGTACGACTATACAATATTATGCTCATATATTAGCTGATTGGAATCTAAATGCATTGAATTCCCATGTCTGAATAGCTCAGCTGGTATAGTCGTACACTCTCCGTGCCGAGTCACGGCCGTGTTGCGGATATGTGTGTTCCGAGCTTAAATGGCCTACTAATGTGGAGAAGGTTAATTTCCACATAAAATACACAGCATTCTTGAGATTTCCACTGAACTTGGCTTGTGATGTTTCATTACTGTGAATTCTCATCATTTTGTTTTTGTATGAAGGAAATTGGAATTTGAATATGTTTTCACTTGACTTGTGTACGAATTTGTAGTATATCCGAACTTCAAAAAAGCTTCCTAACAAGAAAAACATACAGATTACATATTCTTTAATGAGAAACATGTATTATGTTTATAGTATGTTTCTTATTAAACATACAATTCACATATTCATAGTGAGAGAAAAATATGAACTTCTAGAAATTATTCCTATTACAATCTAGTTATACATGTGTAATTTGATACTATTGGTCCAATCTAATATTATCATTAGCTTCCAGTACTTTTTCCGACTAGACTCAGTTATCTGTGTGAACTGAAGAGGAAATTGTGTTTTATTTTGTTCGGATACAAGAAAACGCTACCCCACTATTTGGGCATCCATGAAGGGGAGAGAACTGTGTCCCCTCTCTTTTCGTTTCGCACAGAAAAGCAAGAAAGAATTGAGGATGGAAGGAGTCGTAGTAATTCCCAGGGATTACCCTCCCTCCTTTCCCCCTCGTCCTCCGAATAACGTTCATGGTGACCGCAGTCTGGATACAGATTTCTGTAGCCACGAAAAACTAATTAAAAAGGTCGTAGAGAACACCCCTCGCTCCCCAAACCCTTGCCATGTGCACAATGTATAAATACAATAATTGCATGCTGTTCTGGTTTTTCTTAATGTTTGTTTATTATCGTATTCGCTAGTACAGCGTTCTCTTTTGGTACGGTTCGTTTAAAATTTGCAACTGAAGATAAAGAAGACACGCGCACTAGTGTTTGTGTTCACTAGAGTGGTTTCACTTCTGAAATTCTCTCTAATATTGAAGCAGTAACCAGTAAGTTGGATTTTTATTGGCTTGCACATGAGAGATTGGTTACATTATACTGTAGTTTAATCATATTGTAGTTTATTACTAATTTTTCTTATGCATTTTCAAACAATTTCTTAAACCACAATTTAGTGCTACAGAGGTGTCATTGATATAGGCTGCGTCTCCACAATGCTCCACAACTGAGAATCCGATACATATTGACTCAATTTGATATTTTTTCGGTTTTACATAATGATAATTGAATATCAGTTACTGAAAGTTCTCGCCTTTCTTAACTAAATAGCTTTAGAAACTTATAACCCCTTTCAAACACATTCTGTGTATAAAGACCAAGGTTTCACATAAATGAACACCTAAATCTAATTGATCTAGTATAGACTGCTTCTTACAATGCCTGGATTTCTACAACACATTTTGTTTACAACAATATTACTTGCATTACTGTTACGGTAGTGCTGGAGAGAAGTTCGACTCTTATCTCTGAACATTATTATCCTTCTTTAGTTTCTATGAATAATCTTGAGCCAATACAGGGTATCTCAAACCCTGTTTGTGTATTCATATGAACTCAACTGACGTTTTGTGGAATACAACAAAGAATTAGATTTATTCTTCTCGAACCCAAACTCATTGCAACACCATTTTAGGATGGTATACGTATACGATATACGGAATATCTCGTAGAATGTAATCCCTTTCAAACACATTTTGTGAATCGCAAATTGCGGACTTTTTAAATATCAAATATGCTCAATGTATCTGCGGAATGAAGAGAAGTAAGACCCCCTTGCTTCTGTAACAAAATTCAGCTGATACAGTATTGGGTTATATTCATTAAGGCTAGGCGTACACCGGTTAGTCAAGACAAGACAAGACGAAATTAGTCACGTTTAGTCACAGTAATTCACATAGTTGTTTATGAAGCAACACACACCGATTAGTCATTGCAGTGGTGTGTGCTGCTTCATTAGCAACTATGTGAAGTACTGTGACTAAACGTGACTAATCTCGTCTTGACTTGTCTTGACTAACCGGTGTACGCCTAGCCTAACATCTTTAAAATTGTAGTCATTAACATTGTTAAACAATGGAATAAGTATGAATTGATTTATTTATTGAATTATTCATTAACATTGTTAAACAATGGAATAAGTACGAATTGATTTATTTGTAATCAACTGAACGTCTGCCTCTAGTTAGCCATCTAACCTCAGATCTCTTTTCGATTATGATTAATCCGTAGTTGCTCTAAAACGTTCCATACACGTTCTTGTTTTAACATGATCAATCTCGTTTGCTAGAGAATGACAAAAGAGGGAGATTAAGGGTTAGATGATACGATAAGGGAGGGGTGAATGATTAGGGGTGGTTTTGAGAGAAATGAGTCGTGTAGGTGTTGAGGGCATCTCTTACTTCCGAAGTCACCCTTGAACTCTCTCACTATTTCTCTCCTCTCTCTCTCTTCCTTCTCTCCATCATCCCCTCTTTCTTCCCCAGCAGCCGCCACCCTTTAACTACCACTAATGAGACTTGGATGTTTTGTCTCGGTTAGTAATACTTCCTTGATTGGATTTTCCGTTCCTCTAGGGACTAGCAATTCGGCCGTCTGTCATCTTGTTATTTTTCTTTCCGCGCTTATTCAATTCAATTTCGGCCACTCCTAATTACTTTTGGTCTGCCGCTGGTCTCGAATCCTGTTTTGGTATTTTTGAGTCGTCAGCAGTTTGTTGTAGTCAGTGATTAGTGGCTCAACGTGATTTTATTGATGGAATCATCATAATTCTACTGATTCTACGTAAGCAATGATGGATCCTTCAATTTACTTTCTCAGATCGCTGTATTCAAATGATTAGTCGACTCTTACATGTGTGAAGCGGGATTTATTTATTTAAAAATCAATATTTTCTCTTGACTACTCCCCTATAATTAAGGCCACTTGGAGCCTTGAGATAGTCACATCATTCATCATAAAATTACGGTGAAGGATAAAGATGTTGAGAATTAAATTGAATTGATTACATTCGTTAGATGTATCATACTATACTAGTTTATCCTGTGCAGCGCAAAGCGCCGCTTGCTTGCTCAGAACTGTATCGTTTGGAAATACAGTATCATCGCAAGAGACTTGTATAAGTGTGAGTTTCATCTACATTTCATAACAAATCTCGCAGTGGTGGAAGCACAATAAAAAGGAATGCGCCAAAAGTTTTTCAATCATACCATATAGCATCGTGATATTTGAACCATACTAGATCCCATGTCCATTAGCACAATATAACTACTCCTCCTAGGGCTGGAATAGGCTATTTCCAATGTGAATTCCAATAATATTGACTCTAAATTGAAGCCCCTTTCACAATTATTGAGAAATTTGAATGATATTCCAGTTTTGATTGGAGCTTACATTTTCTTGGTTAATACTGTACCTTGTTCTTTTGAAATGTTTGTTTTCCAGTATTAATACTTGCCATCTTCAACAACCCAGCTTAGTAATAGGTATACTTTTTTAACTTCCTTTAGAGTTTGGATCAAGCCTTTTTATTTTTAAAATATGAGAAAAATAGTAGCAGGTGTTATCAAGTGATTTTGTTACCCATTAGTATCAAGTATTCCCTGTCTGCATCTAAAAAGCAGATAGCTAATGATTGCTTTACTCCCGCATTTTCAACCAAAATATTACACAGCCGAGAATCTCATGGCTCGCATCGCACAGAATTTATACTTTGTACGCAGAAACAACACAGCAGAAGCCTTCCTGTTGTCAAGATGAAGAAGAACCATTCGTGCTTTTTATCGTATAATCTGATTAAACGCTTCTTCATACAACAGAAGGGGAACAACCCTCTCACCTTCGCTTCTTTCACCTACCCATTCTTCCTCAGTTCATCCCTTCCTCTTCATCTTCTCTCTTTTAGATCTGTTCTCCTAGCTTTCTACGGCTTTCCACATGTTCACTTACCGTCTTTTATTCTCATTTACCTTCTTGCCACTTTGCTCTTCTTATTCTCTTTTTTCTTTTCTTCCCACTTTCATCCTTTTATTCTCTCCCTTTCTTTCTCTCTTTATATCGCAATCTCTCTCTCCCCTTCTCTCTACTCTCATCATTATCACTCTAATTTTTCTCTTCTTTCTCTCTTTAACCAATATTCTCTCTTCTCTTTCGTCCTTTTCCGCTATCTTCATTTACTTTTTCTCTTTCCCGCCCCCCATCCAGCTACCTGTTCTCTCTTTCCCTCACTTTTACTTCTCTTAATTCCTGTCCTTGCATACATCTCTCTCTATTTCATTAACTTGCTTATAATATAGTTTTTTCATGTTTTTTTCAATCCTGTTTCTTCTCTTCCTCTGTTTTGATCTTGCGTGCCTCTTTATTCTTTCCAACAATCACTGGCTCTAATGTCGTTATCTCTCTATCTCGTTATTTCACCACTCTTTACGTGTTTTCTTTGCATTCTCCATCTATCACACACTCACTCAACGTGTGTATCACAACCTCTCATTCAATTTCTTCTCATTATTCCGTTTTCTCCATCTTAATCATGCTTTCTCTCTTCTCCCCCTCCTACCGCTTCCCTTACAGATCCTCTCATTTTCCTTCTTCATCCATCTTCTTCTAGCTTTCCCTTTCACTCTGTATTCTCATTCTTGCCTCTCACGCTCCCTAACAATCCTCACTTTCCTTCATTCTCTATCTTCATCTTGCTTTCACACTTCCCTTTCACACTTCCTCGTGCATTTCCCTCTCTTCTACTCCCTCACATGTGTTATTTTAATTCATTCTTCATCATCATTTCGCTTTGTTTCCATTTTTCACTGATTTTGCGTTTCCCCTTCCTCTGCTCTCTCACATTCCCTTTCATCCTTCCTCATCCTTTATCTTTGTCTTGCTTCCTCTCCCACACTCTTACATTCCAATTCTCTCCTCTTCCACTCTCACCCATTCCCTCATTCTTGATCATCATCTTGCTTCCCTTTTTACACTTATCTTTCGCATTTTCCCTTTACCACTCTCTCACATTCCCTTTCATTTTCCTTCACCCTTTACCTTCATTTTGCTTTCTCCTTCACACTAGCTATCTCCCTCCCTCTCTATCCATCTCTCATTTCCCCCCTTCCACTTGCTCTCATCTCTTTCCCTCCCCTATAGTGTTCACTAGCTGAATCAACAGTAGCCATTGTTATGCATAGAAGGACTGAAGCTTGCGATACGTGAGGGATTAGGAACCAGTGAGTCCTCTTCTGCCTACCTTCTCTCACTCTTCCACCGCCTCCTCCTCCTCCTCCTACTCCTCTTCCTTTTTCTCCACCCCTTCTCCCTCACCTCCTCCCCCTTCCCCCACTCTTCCGCCGCCGCCGCCTCCTCTTCTTCTTCCTCCTCCTTTTCCTCTCTCTCCTCCTGATCCTCCTCCTCGTCCTCCTACCCCTCTGCACACAATCCACCCTCATATCCATCCCTTCCATTCTAACCAACCATCACCCATCCCCCACACATTCCCTTATCATTATGATTATAACTACTATCACTACCGCCAACTAATACAATAGCAATTATTATTACTCGCATAGCGTGCTGCGATGGAACCTGTATGATCAGATGCCGCACTGCTTCTATCCCATCCGTCAGCGCTGCCTGCCTCTTGACTACCAATTAGACCGTGTAGTAATACTGTGCAGATCACAGCTCGCATTGAATAGAATCTCAATAGCTTGATGAATCCAGGTTGTGATGTTTCATTCCTAGATTCGCTGGTCGAGAGTCCCGCTTGCTGTGAGGACGGAATTTCGAATCATACTAGAGGGTAAAAAGTTTCATAAGAAAGTCTGAGAGGGAGGATAAGATTCAGATCTCTTTACCATTGGTGATGACTCAAGATCACTAGGAAAAAATTCATTATAATTTGGTGTAAACTTGTGTAAAAGAAAAGCTTCTATTTCCAAGATGTCCCAAAGTATATAAATATACCTCCTGTACAAGAAATATGTTTGAATAGTATTTTAAACACTTATCAAAAATTTCTTGAGTGAGATGTGAGCTAATAGAAACTTTTATAGGACTCAATAAATGAGTGATCCAATAGCGATTCAAGTATAGAGACATCTATTAAAACTACTGGTAGCTTTCAAGAAGAAATAAATCAAGTTATACTTTCATTTGAAGTTTACTTCTCACCTTCTTTCCGATGACTTAGAGCCGTATTTATGAACGTTCCTTATTCAAGAATTCTTATTCGAGGGTAAAATCCACACTTTCGTGACGAAATCCGTATTCATAAATCCCACTTATTAAATTGAATTATGAAAGTATACCTGAAGAGAGTATACCATAATGAGAGTATAATTACGTCAGGTATAGTGACTATAGTAGAACATAAGTTTTCTAAAGTAGCTCTCTCAAGTCATCTTGAATAAGAAATTTTCCATAAGGAACGTTAATAAATACTTCCCCAAGTCCCGTATGCAACATTCCCATTAGAAAAAGTTCACGAAACTAAGTTTTGTTGTATTGGTTCGAATATTTGTGTAAAATAATGCAGTAGGCTATCTTGATTAAAGCTGTGGTTCACCAGTGTAAGATTAAACTGTAGTTTCGTTGAATTCAGTTTGATAGAAGATACAGGTAAACTCTCTGTTTCAGTATTTTTATTTTCAAACTTCATCATCAATGATTCTCTTCCCATCATAGGCGTCGCGCCCGTTGGCACAGGGGGGCACGTGACCCCCCCCCCCCAAACATTTTGTAAAAAATGCTGAGATCTGCTAAATAAAATAAATATTTGGTAATACTCAATTGTTTCTGTTTAGACCTACAAAAAACTATTTCTGAGAATTTTATTGAATAGACTTAACATAGACATAACATCTAAAAGTACCGTTTTGTAGTATGCTACCTGGCTCATATTACCCTAATTTTGATTTGTGTCCCACTGATCTGGCCCACGCTACGCCTATGCTTCCCATAATAATCATACGATTGCTATAATTAAAAATTATACCTTAATTACTAATTTCATTATTCTATTGACTTACTTCATTTCAATCGTCAGCTTTAGATACCAAAATGCAACAAATACAAATTGATTGTAAAAGACATGATTTACTCTCCATAATTATTATTGTAAATGAGTCGTTAATCCCTGGCGAGTTCTTTTCAATTACACTGAAATGGTAAAAACAGAATTTCGCTCTCTCACTTTTATGATTATAAATAAACGCGCTCTTGGGGGATGGTCTCTGTGCAGCATCGGCTAGAGTTGGTTATCCCAATTATTGAAAGTAATGATCAGCTCATAACAGTGGTGGCAGTAGCTGGCCAGTTCATAATAATAAAATAATTCTGGCGCAGTGATTATATAATTCCGGAACGTTGACTAAATAAAATCGATGTGACATTATAATCCTCGTCCGTGTCTCTTGCGTAAAACTGTGTGGAAATTATTCAATGCGAAACTGTGATGGAGAGGCACGAGAGAGCGTGAGGGAGAGAGTGCGAGTGGAAATGAGAAAGAGAGAGAGAGAGTATCTATGAGGAAGTATTACAGAGGGAATGATAGCAAGTACCTTTGGAAAGAAATGCTCCATATTATGGGAAAACATTTGGAGTTGCTATCATAGCTATGTATTATATTCCACACATATTTCATCAAATCTATGTGATATTGAATGGAAAAAAGGCTAAAATGACCAACACAAAGCCTTGATTCGACCATATCGCACTGAAAAGAGTCAATTTAGTGCTTGAATTCATATCATTGGAGGAGAAATTATTCCAGGAATGCCTGAATTATTGTGGCAGATTCTAAAAACGCTCACAAAATTAATTTCAAACAATTAATGTGCAAATGTGGTCGATTTCAGTTCAATTGAAAATAATATTATTTATAAATGAATGAATGAATTCACAGATTTGTTATCGCAAGCATTTTAGTTTTTTAAACGGATACATTCGCCTTTTTATAATACATTACTTCGATCTTAATAAGAAGCATCTAACCGTTTTCAGTAACTATCAATATTTGAAAAATAAGGAATGTAATTATTCAGTAGGCCCAGTTGTATTCAGTAATGAAATCAATATATTTAGTGCTATTTTTCAGAACAGTATTATTCTAATAAAAACGCCTATGTTTGGATGGAAATGGATTTTCATCAAAGAAGTGTTTTTTACTATCTGGCAGATCGACTAGAAATAATGGAAGAGAAAGAATAAGGGACAAACTTCTAGTTTTTAAACTTACGTTTCCTATTTTCCAAACAATAGATCGATGATAATACCAAGAACTTTTTAATCGACCCGATCTATATCCACCAGAATCTCTATACTGAATTACTACTGAATTGTGAATGAAAAACACTGAATTAAAAACTCTACTACTGAATAATAATTGTGAAGTATACTTTGAGTTGAATCACTTCTATTGAAAATACAATAACCATGAGCTCTTTATATATATTACAGTTTCAACTTGTATGAGAAGTTTTGAATTTAAATTAATTTGTTTATGAGTATGAATAATGAATTGTTGTGAATGATTTTCAGCTTATACTACTAGTAAATAAGAAAGATAGCTGACTGGTTTTTCAGTTCAAGCTCAGAGTACTCTTGTGCCTCTCTACATTGATATCTTTCTTGAATTCAAATTAGTGATTTTTTTAAGTTTGAAAATTCAAACAACAAGCGTAAACCATTTTAATATTTAAGAAGCTTCAAAACCGGTACTCAGGCCTACACACACAGTAACCAGCATCCAGGACCAGATAATGGGCTACAGAAAAGGTAGAAGATTCAACTTGGAATCCAAGCTTCTCATCAACATGGCCAGCTCCTACCTGGAAATTAAAATAATAATAAAAGAGAATATTTGAGAAGAGCAACAACGATTGCACGAAAGGCAGCAAACAGAAAGAATAATTCGCGTGCAAAAATCGAATGAAGCCACTTGTTGGGGCACGGCTTAGCGTTTCATCGTAAAATGTTTGGGGGTTATACGGGGGGGGGGTCTGTTACAGTAACGGTACGCGCCGGATCTAATCCCTCAGACAAAGACTTTTCAAAATGAATTTGTGTAATCACCGCCGTAACACAAGCTGACACACCACTCGGTCTCTTCTACTCAACCCCCTCCTCCCACCCCCACCAAGCTCTCCCTCTACATTTCTTGCCGTTCAAATTTTTCATCGCCATATCTCGAGAATAGCCCCTATGTGTGTTTTTCTTTTTCGGAAATTTTTTTAGGATTTTACTCCTTTGAAGCAGGTTTTCTCATATTCAGTTGCCTTTACTGAGTAGTACTGTTGGAAAGCTACAGTACAGTAGGACAGTTTGGAGTTTTCAAAATCAAAATGGAAAAACTATATTCTCACTACAGAATTATTTTCTTTCTTCCAAAAAGCGCCCTACTTGACCTTTG
Source organism: Laodelphax striatellus (assembly GCA_017141395.1). NCBI lineage: Eukaryota > Metazoa > Arthropoda > Insecta > Hemiptera > Delphacidae > Laodelphax > Laodelphax striatellus. Next base: position 30,660,242 of record CM029530.1, on the reverse strand, counting down.
ACCTTGATCTTCCATTCATAAAAAATTGTTTCATCAAAAGCGTTTTATGTTTGTGAATCGTAGGCTTCAACAACTTAAGTGAATTTATACGTAGTTAATATTAAAAATTCCAATCATCAATCTTGTAATTTATCAAATGTTTTCAATTTATTGTGTGATTCATCATTCTCAACTGACTGATATTTTTTGTTCTTATATTAGAATTCCTCATTTATTAGACCCTATCATTTTTCACATGAATTCAATGACTTCACTGCTATGATTTTTTCAATTTTGTTAACTTCATAAAAATCAAAGACAAAGTCTCAGATTTGTAACTAATTACTTGTAACTCTAAACAAATGCACGTTTATTACGTTCAATGCACGTTTAATTCGTTTTATCTTCTAAACACTGTACTGTACAAATAATTCAGTTGTCTGTATTCTGTTATCAATTATCTGTATCTGGATACCTCTCATATCAAGGTAATCTTACATCAGGGGCCTGTTGCATGAGAAAATACAAGCTAGTAATACTAGTTGTCACTATGGTAACTTGCCATCTGACAACTAGTATTACTAGCTGGTATTTTCTCATGCAATAGGCCCCAGATAGTAAACCTTACATCAGATACATTACACAGTAATCAGATAGTACATAATTGTAATACATCAGATAGTTGATAAATGTTCATTTTCTGTGAACTCTTCATGCTTCATGTAGGAAACATGTATTGGCAGGTAGGTTACATTTATGTGCCCTCACGCCCGTCCACTTGTGTGTACTCCCACACTTGCCCACGCTGTAGGCCTACTGTTTATACAGCCGCGGTGAATACTTCCGTCCGGTTCCGCTGGATGCTTGGACCCTCAGCATTGCTTGCACACGTCGACACGTGTCGCAAACGGCACGCGACTGGACAAGCAGCGTCGCGACGCCGCTCACGGCTTGTACCGACATGCACTAATCCGAACCCGGTGACGCCTAGCGAAAATGCAACTCTGTCTAATTTTGTCGTCAAGACTTGTTACTGTTGACTCGAGTCTGTCTGTTGGGACTATTGCTAGAGTCAAACGACTGTGCTGAAATGGAAAGAATTTAAAAATTAAATTTTAATACAAGCGATTTGTATTAGCGATCTGTAGGTCAAAGTACAACATTGATAAGACAATAAAATTAATCGTCTGAGTTATAATTATTTAATTACACATTAGAATGATAATAATTATTGATCTGATACCAAACTCTGGTATCACTCTGAACTTTGTACATCTGGCTAATAATGTGATTTTTGGAAAACGTATACAGTCCATGGAAGATGGAAACTACAAAGGTATATTATTTTTTCCTCATAACAGTGATAAGATAAGGAGCGGTTTTATCAGTTAGTAGTGTTCGTGTTCGCTTACAAATGAAATCTACTTTAAAGTTACTTCTTATCAAAGAATTTGTTCTGTTAACTATAAAAATAACCAGTTGAATAAAAATAGAGTTACTTTTAAAAATAATTTTGTTTCATGCATTTTCGTATATGTACATCGGTTGATGACATGAAAATTACTTTCGAAATTCACTTTAACCTTTGACCTCATCAAAGTTGGTAATGTTCACTGAAACTTTTTATGATTTGTTATTTTGAACAACGTTTTGAAAGTAAATTATTATACCCATTGTTACAAATTTGTTCTTGTCAACTCTAATATCAATTTTCTTGCAAAATTGCAAAATTGGACTGTCGTATCTTATTACTTGAATCTCATTCTCGACTCGACTCATCTGACTCCCGAATCGTGAGTCAACTGAAGATGACTGTGCGTGTGAGCCTGTCTCTCACTCCCCCGGTGTGTAATCGCGTAAGTAGGGTATGCCTGTACACGCGCCGATTACACATCTTCAATTACCAGTGTCAACATTCTGTGCTGTGGAGCTGTGCACTGCTTGCACTGAGGCGAGCGTGCATCCATTTAGGATGTGGGATCACTTGGAAAAATATTATTCCTACTATTAGACTGCTCTGCTTCTGCCGCCCTCAGCAGTGCTTATCATCTGGTTTTTCTCATGATAGTTCGAGTCGTCAGATCTTCTCTCACTAGTGTGTCATGAGAAGACGGAACTAGATCAAAGATCTGATACATTTCAGAAATACATTTTTATTAAAAAAACTTACACATTTCAGCTGAGCTATAGCTAGCAATTTACATGGGTCATTCCATAAATAATGCACAGTTTGACGTACCGACACACGTACGCGACTCAAGAGTATTGTTGTTCTTCACTAAAATCTTTGATCCTCCGAAGTCTACATTCACAGTAGCCGAGAAATTTATTTATTCTATTTATTCATGACTATACAAGACGGAAACAACAGCAGGTTAACCCCAATATGTTTCCTTCCTTAACACAAGACAATGTAAAAAGAATGTACTTTACATTTGCAGGCTTCATTGGTAAGACTTGCTGAACACCAAAGAATAACGCTATGGATGAAATAGACAAATGCACTTCTTCCAAAAAAAAATGAAACTTCAAGTGACGCAATAATTGCCGTAAGTCGTGTACCTGTGACGGTAGTGTTGCCAAAATGTGCATTTCTTATGGAATGGCCCTCGTATATAAAAGTTTGTGTTTGGCTGCTCTGTGAGAGCAATTGCTGAGTGATCTTGAGGTTAAGGCACGAACTGGAGACTGGTCATTGAACTACCTGTACATTACAATTTATTATAATGTCAAGTCACGATTATGTAAATAAAAGAATATCTGTCCAGGAAAATTCTCAATCTACGTATCATCGGTAAACCCCCACCCCCCTGCCATTATCTGTCCGACGAGGCGAACATTTTCCTATCTGCTATCCAGTCTCCATTTTTCTATCTATCTTCACATTTATTTCAAATTAAGACCCCCACAACTTCCACTGGTTACAGAGTGATTTTCGAATAAATGAATGCGAAACGAATGAACTTGAGGCGTGAAACCGAATCTCCCTCGATTCCTGAATGCTGGGTGTGTTGTGGGGGGGGGGAGGCGTGGGGATGAAGGAGGGTTGGAAAGGAGACAGTCGCGCGTCGCATCTAAGCGCAGACACAATGGAGCGGTGGACGCGCGCGGTTTTGGCCGCGTTTTCCATGACAATGGACCCGAAAGCGTTTGTTCCATGTTTATGCGGCAGGCGCGTATTGTGTGCCCGACTGTAATTACGGGGCCCCATTGTTGAGTGAGAGGAGAGGGCCAGCCTACCCCTTGTGTTGTTATGCTGGCTGGGAGAGGGGTCACAACTCAGATTTATATTGCGTTTGATGCGGTCCCCCCGACCCATGGCCACCCACACCCATTATTTGCTTAGTGCTGCATTTATATTGGACATCACTTTATTGAACAGACAAGAGCGGAGAGGATTTTGACCGTGTATTCTTCTTTTAGTTCTCTTCTGACCGAAAGCGAGCGTTCGCCTATCTATCAACTCATGATTTCCCGATTCAATCCACTGGTGACGGGAGAGCACCATTTAGGAGTGGGGGGGAGGGCACCACCTCCTTCCTCCTCATCACCCAAAGAACACAACCAGGCGTGAAATGATTTATCCGTAAGCTCCACCACTCACCCCTATAATGTTCAATACCACCAGCCCTATTCACCGACTAGACAACAGTGTTTGTTTTCCTATGTTGAAAGTCAACTTCTATAATCTGCCGTCCCCTCTTCATTTTTTCATCGTTGTGATTTATGTATTGTTTATTCAAATGTGTTTGTTGATGATATTTTATATTTTGTCATTGAATGGACTGTAATTCTCCATGGCTCATCAATATTTACTATTGGTTCTGTTCATTCAGATGTGCTTCATTACATTTTTCTTCAAATATTTGATCTATTTCAATAGTCTCTTAGGACGTTGTCTTGAGTGTAATATTGTCTGAAAATATATCTACAAAATATAGCCTATGTACTGGTAGACAGGTTCTGAAAATTATGGCTTTTATTCAATATTACAGCTTTTTATCTATTAATTTGCATTTTTCACCCAAATTTGCTTGTAATTTTGTCATAGATAGCAAAAAATATTGTAATTGGCTGGATATCTATTTATAAACTTTTGCATTCCCAACATTACTCCCGTAGTGTTCTCGACGCGTTTCGGGGCTCTGAGCCCCATCTTCAGCGTACAGGGAGTAACTAGAAATAATAATCATTACTCTTTTCTCTTAAATTGGAAATATTTTTTATAACTTGTAAGTTTGTAGGGTTACAAAACTTTGTCTTGAAACATTGGGGTGCACGGCTTTATGACACTTAGTTTCAGAGCATTTTGAAAAATTCATTTCGGTTAGTAATAAAATTATGTATTTTTTCCAGAAACGGATCAATTTAAAAAAAAAACGGAAGAAAACTTACAATATTTTGATATTTTGAGAGAATAACGAGAATACTCTTCTCTCAACTATGATCTAACATTTAGCTTAAACATGATTCAGTATTATTGATACTGAATTTAATTTTTTCTAAGGAACGTTTTTTCAGATTTGGTAAACGATTTAGGTACCGGGTGTACGCTTTTTTAAACATCTCCCACTTTTCTACTGCAATGCATTTGCTAGAAAGCCAACTATAATAGACTATTTTCAATTATAAATAATATTATTTAATATAGGCTACTGGGATGTCTTCGTCTTAACGGCTCGTTCAAAAATCTAGGAAATTGAAAGGAGAATGAAAGTTCTAGAGATTAACTCTTCAAGTTCATTCGTCCTATCTAGTTAGACGATGGTACACAGACTTCGTCTTTGTAACAAGGCTGTGCGATTTTGTGAGGAAAACGCAGCCAATGCAGAAGTCGGCTACGAGCTTAGAATCATGAGTCGAAAATCCTTTCCGAATGTATAATTTTCAGAAGAGAAAGTTTGCTAATAAACGTGTCCACTTGGGAAGGTCCAGGCTACCGCAGTATAGTCGTATTACGCAAGAGATTCAGCTAGGCAAAGTTAGGGCGGAGGAGCGCCTCGCTAGAGGGAGGATTCGGGCTTTACTGTGATATGATTAATTGCAGAACGGTGAATATGTATGAATGGATAGCACCTCTATTGTTCGTAATGGAGACTCCCCTTTCTGTCTCTGTTACTCCTATGGACGCGTGTACCGTGTAAACTGTAACAACTGTTCTAGTTTCTCTCTCTCCCTCAGTTTCTCTCTGAATACAATTGCGCCCCTTGCAATCCAACCTCTTTTTTGTCATCCTCACAATACTGCTTCACCCCCTCACACCAAAAACAGTCAAGACGTTGTTGTATCTTACCTCCCCCTCTATCCTATCCCACTCTCTCCAAACCCTCTCTTTCTCGTCCCTATGTTGTCTATTCGTGAAGGCAATTTATTATGAGTCGGCTATAACGCCTACCATAATACGACATATGTCCATCGCTCAACGTAGTTATACAACAAAGACTGCGGCCCCACAATAATTCAGAATGATGATACGGAATATGATTTCTGTCCCAACAGGTCCACATCCGGTGAAAGATTGTCTTGTCTCAGGGGAGTTCTAATGATATCTCGACATTGTGCATGTGCGTGACATACGTGATTTTTGCAAGGCATGTAGAAGAGTTACTCGCAGAATGTATGCTGGAAGTAACAGCAACAACCTATGGAGCATATTTTTCTGTTGTATTGATAGTTGCTTGAGTTATCCATTGGTTTTTAAAATAAATGTAGTTAAAAATGGATGTCTATCAATGGAAGATAATAATAGTGTTTTGAGAAATAAAAAAAATGATTCTGTAGAATGTAGAATGCTGGAGGAAACAAAATTGTTCATCAAGCCTCCAGAAATTTCTAATCATGTGAAGTGGAATTATGTTGATTCGGATTTACACTCACTGCTTGCAGTCTTGTGAGTTGAATATCTAATACGAATCTCTTTCGTTTGTGGTTTGTGAGGAAATTACTTTGTAGGTCTGTAGGAAGAAAAAAGGTTTTGATTTTATTCTTCAGAATGGAATTTTTGAAACTTTGAAGGAAGCCTGTAGAATCATGCTATAAATAAATTGAAAGAAATAATGAAAGTAGTACCAGTAACCACATCAATAGCAAGTTGAACATCATTCATTCAAATCACCTCAACTCAAACACAGTACAATCTTTCTCAAGTTGTTTAGTTATATTGAATAGATTTCTTCGTTTATCCTATCACTTCCATCTATAAATAATCTCTTCGATGTACCAGACAATATCCCTCCGCACTTATAGTCCAGTTTATAATATGCCCATGGACAAAAACATTTCAACATTTTCAGTAGAAACTTTGTTCTCAGCGAGGAGAAGTATTAACAAATTGGATGCAGCCAAACACTAAAATCCCAATCATAAGCAAAGAGGATTTGAAGACAACGGAAACTAGTACAAAGGAAATAGATCATAGATGAGGATAGAAGTTCAAGATAATCCTTTCAGCTTCAGCCTCTGACAATGCCTAATCGCTATCGGTAAACAATATTATTGTTGAAGGGTGGTGATGGTAGGAGGAGGTCGAGGAGGAGGAGGAGAAGGCGAAGTTTAGAAAGGGATGACTGCTTGCACGCGTCAGGATAATCGTGTTAGAGGAGTCGGGTTGCGGATCAAAGGGCTGCAGGCCTCAGAGGTGAGAAATGAGTCGTCAATTGGTCCAGACAGGTTAGTTGGAGCCCCTCCGTCCTCTCATGCCAATCGGCAACCCCCAACTCGATTATCGGGGCCCTATGGCACGGGGTCCCACTTGTCCCGGGGCAAAAGCATCCGGTAATCTGAGATGCTGAAAGCTGCTGCCCTTAATTCGCACCGGATCCCTCTCTCATGCCCTCTTACTTTCTTTTCCTGTTCCTCTCTCTTGCGTGTGTACGATAAATAATAAACGTGCACAATGCTGCTGAAGTGAGGCGCAACCGAACATGAAAGGAAGAAAGTTGTGTTTTCTGTTACATGATTTTGAGCCTGTTTGGTGATGTTGGTGCTGACAGTGCTTGCCCTCTAGCCGGCTACTAACAAATTCTGTCAAGTAATATTTGAGTGATCGAATGGTGAAGCCGTTTCCTCACTTCTCTAACTTTCGTTTCACGTTTTGTCATACGAAAGTTGAGGCCACGAATTTTGTAATGGTTCTGATGTGTCGCATGTGGATAGTACACTTGTGCAACTTTGATTTGAGTTTTGTCGAATTTTCCGACTCACTAGGGATTGGTTTGGAGAGTGCAATGTAATCAAGGATGCATAATGGTTATATTGTATATCTTGATAACCTCTTGGTAAACTTACTAACCTTGAGGATGCAAATCATAATCATTTCACATCTGCTACAGATAATAGATTTTAAGGAGATTTATGGAACCAAGGCCTTTGTTAATAACCAGAGATGGTTAAGAACTATATATCTAATGATTTCCGTGTTCACCTCATATCGTAAATTGACAATATATGAATGAAAGGAACGTCTAGGCTATATACAATGCATAAATTACACTCAAATCTGCCAATTGTTGAAAATGAACAGATTTTATTCTTTGGAAAATTCTAACCTCCTCTCACAAAACATATTTTCATTCTCATTCTATTTCCTTACCCACCTTGTCTTTTTTACTGGTATTATTTTTTTCTCCAGTTTCTTTCATTTCCATATCCATATGTTTCCATTTTTTAATTCTCTTATTCTCCTTCTCCCTTTACCACTCCTACTATCTTGTTCTCCATTTTCATCCATGGCTCATCATCCATGTTCATCTCCTCTGGCTTCGCTCTTGTTTTCCATCTACTACTCTCCTCCACGTACAAGTTATGCGATGAGTTTACAAGAAACAGATTTCATTTTCTATCAGTGCCCTGTCTGATTTTGCCCACCCTATTCACCCATTATACAGACACAGTCATCGCCAACAGATGGGCTCCACGATTGACGACGACAAATAGCACCCATCGGATCAACGTTTTAATAGACCGACAGAAAAAAAATACGCCAACACATTACAAGCGAAAAACCGCCGAAGCCCCAACTATTCCCTGCGCTATCATTTCGAAAACAAGGGGTGTCAGTGTCATCATCGTCATTGAAGGGAGAAAGGATTTGTTGCATCTGGGAGCTCCAAATGACCCTTTTTGTGTGTTATCTATACCGTTATGCTAATGTCGCCCTCATATCATCACCCTGCCCCGCCCAAGCCAGCCGAACCCCCCACTATTTATGGCTGTCGTCCTTTTTACGACTCGCCAAATATTTATCGCGATCGTTCGACGGCGCAAAAGTGTCGCCTTTCTCTCTCCGAAATTGAATAGTGGCCCGATAAAATATCGAACGTATTAGCCGAAAGAAGTTATCGTAAAATCCGAGTGCGCCAGGTATAGGACAGCTTCAAGGGCATGGTAATCGTATGAAGGGTAGAGGTGACTGAAAAATCAAGTTTCATGGGTGATGTATCTAAATAAAGGGAGAAAGTCAGGCTGATTATTAAGCTATTCTGTTCTCTTGATAGAAGATTATTATTAGCTCCACCACTTTGGGATATAAAGCTTCCTCAATTTTTTTCTCCTACATGAGATAACCAAAATCTAGAATCACATCTTCAAGAGTATACTATATATGCTTCATTTCACACAATCTACCATATAAACTTCAGACGCTGTGTTGTATTAACTATTGGGTTGAGTGTAGCTAGATAACTGTACAGATCACTTCAGCTACTTATAAGTTGATCACCTTTAATTTCTCATCATACTCTATTTCCCTATAATATTTAGTACTTTACTTGCATCCATTGTTATTTTGTTATGATTCAAAAAGTATTTCCGGTATTATTATTCAGTAGGTTTTGTAAAACAAGTTTATCTTTCCACTTCCTTTTTTTCATCGATAGAAAATCACTCTATACATCAAAGATTACTCTCAATGGGAGATGAAACGTGACTAGAAATAAATCGAAGAATATTAAAGAAGCTTGAACCATCTAAACACGTTATACATAAAAAACGGTAAATACTTACACTACTAACAGAAATTATCGATATCTCCAACTATGAGGGGGAGGGAAGCACCGGGCCGATTTTAAGGGACTTTTTGGAGAATGTACATCCAAATGTGTATTATCGATTCCCGTATAGTCCTGCTTGTCACTAATTTGTCGCGACAAAAATCATTAATTGACCGGGCAAATTATAATTTATTTTCTTTTTGTAACATGTTTTATTGGAACATCAACTCAATTTTTTGTTTCTTGTCATTTCGATTCACTTCGATTCATTTGAATAAGTGAAGGTGTTATTCTTTGCCAGGCTGCATGTTCAGTTAACAAACACTCTTTGTTCTAAAATAACTAGATTCTACATCATTATTCCATTCTTTTTTCAATATCAATTTATTAATTAAAATTGTCGGGGGGTGAGGTCACGAATTGCGAAGCGTTCGGCTTGGTATGCGTCTTGCTTAATAGTATATATAGTAACATGAAAAACTATCGAGATACGATACAGAATAAGAAGGTAAACTATGTTTAATTTTGGCTGAGGAAATTATCCGTGAATAACACAGTTCCTTGATATCTTCAAATGCCGTTGTAGTAGCATATTATTCATTCGGGAATCGAATTTTGAATCACCACCAACCACTGAGGAAGTAATTACCCGTTTTACTGGTACATCACTGGGGAAGGGCAGGGCAGTAAAGATCATAAGCTATTAAGCTGGTAATGTAATGCGAAAACTGAGAAGCCCCTATTTTGGTTTATTGGATTGGCCTCAAGTCAAGTCTGAATATTGTGCTGGGGACGGTCGCTGTTTCTTCGGCAGGGTTCCACCCCAACAGGGTTCTTAACGGTGATGGATGGAATATATGAGAAAAGTAATAAAGACCATTGTGGGGGAGGGGGAAATGAACATCGTGTCATGGCTATTCACTTGTAATAATATTTTTGCTGAGAAGATATAAATGGAACTATACTATAGATTTCTTATGATCTTGTGATACAACTGAGATACATACGTTTCACTTCCAAAGTTTGTGAAATACAATTCCAATTCATTCCTCTTAATACTCAAATATTGAAGTTATACCAGGAAGACAAACCATGAATACCAGGAAGACAAACCATGAATACCAGGAAGACAAACAATGAAACATCTTTGAAGGAAAAAGTGTCTATCACCTTCAATCTCCCTGAGAGATTCGACAATTCTGATTTCTCTCCTCTAGTGCTTTTGATTGAATTTGTCCTCGATGTTATCGGATTAGGAAAAGATGATGAACATAGATAATGATTTCATCGAGGACAAATTGATTCAAGCGCAGTAGAGGAGAGAAATCAGAATTGTCAAATCTTTCAGGGAGATTGAAGGTGATAGAGACTTTTTCGGTTTTCCTTCACGCAATTCAGCATTTAGGTGGAGAATATTCAATTATTCATTGAACAAATATTATTTCAAATTATTATGAGTGAGTAATGAGTTCACAGTTTGAAGTAGGTATTTATTGTTCCGAATTTTATCAGTTGGTTATCTTCTATTAATTAGCCTACCTTCCTTGAAGAAATGTTGAATTTTTAGTATTTCCCTGGGTTCAAGAGAGTTATTCTGTACTTCAAAGATTTTCTTGGTATTATTAGAGAAATAGTGGCTGGAATATGAGGATGGAATAAAGTTTTCTAAAGAATGTTATCCAATTTTGATAATTTTTGAATGAGTTATATTAATTAATATTTATTATTTTCTCAAATAAATTATTGAGATGATCAATATTGACAACCATTATAATATTTTTGTTATTCACTACTGATAGTGTTTAGTATTTACAGCTGAATAGCATTGCAATAATAAAAAATTATTATTGATTTCGAACATAATATAAATATTATTAATGGCTCGTATAGTAGTAGTGTTATAAATTATATCAGAAAAATATTTTTCAGAAATATTAATCAATACGATGTTTTTCGAGATGGATGGAGTCACAAAAGGCACCTTGATAATTATTATCAAGTATTTTCAATTATTAAGTATTATTGACAGTATTGTTCATTTTAATTCAGTCTTATAAAAAATGGTAACTATTAAACTATAATATTGGGTTTTTTTAATTCTAAAATATTTACAAGAATTACAAGAGATCGTTGAGGATTGAGTTCTTCCTATTGATAACATCATCTTCTAGTCAATTTGACTCTGATGCCATTCTTTGGCCTGAGGATCAGTTCTCCCAGAAGTGTGAGATCCTCTCTCCTGTCAACTGCCTCTATGCGATATTTGCGAAGAATAGTTGAAGCGATTGATTTCTCCTCGAGTAAGGCGAACTTTTGACCTAAAATAATAAGAAATATCGATCAATTATTGAAGTAAATAGAAAAAAAAAACATGAAAGAAGTAAATTCAATTTATCCAATTGAAAGTTATAAAAACTTATTATGGAACGGTATATGAATTCATTCAAAATTATTGTTATATTCTTCTTCTTTTAATTTTCTTCTACTTTCAATTTTCTTATTCTTCCAAAATATTGTGAAAATTTTAATTATTGTGTGTGTCTTGAGAAGATTATAGTATTTCTGTATTTTTTATTGTTGTATAAATGAAAAATCAGATGATTATTTATATTCCTGATCAATTGAATTCTTGGAATAATTACTCCATTCACTTACCGATACAGTTTCTTGGTCCAGCACTGAATGGGATGTAAGAGTAGGGATGTCTACCCTGAATATTCTCTGGGAGAAAATTGTCCGGGTTGTAGATTTCAGGATTTTTAAAAACATTTGGATCTCTGTGTAGAGCGTAGATAATTATCATGGCTGTAGTGCCTGAAGGCACCAAGAAGTCTCCTAGAAAAAAGTTGGGTTTAAATGCCTTTCGAATAGATATTAATATACAACACTATAATTATTTAAACGTATAAATCTCAAAAGAACGGTGAATTTTCATAAAAATAAAAAATATCTTACAGATTTGAAAATGAATATCCTTAATTCTAGTCCAAAAAAAAACTTGCACATTGCTTAACAATTTACATGGTTTTATCACTTGAAAATTGTGAATCAAGATCGTCATTCAGTTCTAGGTATTAGGTCTTTTATTGAGCTTCCAACCTCCAACTTAGCCAGCATACTGTTGAACTTGTGTTTATAAATCAGAAATATTCTTTCAAAATTAATTTTTAACTCGTAAAACTTTATTCATAGTATTTACTTTTTTGAGTATGATTCAGTGATAAATAATATGGATTGATGAAATAATGATAATATACCCCATATTTCACTAAAGCAGCGTGCAAACGTTGCGATAAATTGTATCAATCTGATTGAGCCTAGTCATTCACTGGAACCGTTTTTGTCAGAAAGCGTCCAATGTCCGAACAGCTTGTCATTTGATTCAATGTTAGCATTTCGGATGATCGGTCGCTTTCTGACAAAAACGGCTCCAGTGGATGACTAGGCTCAATCAGATTCATATAATTTATCGCAGCGTTTGGACGCTGCTTAAGCTGTTGGAGTTTATAAGGGAGGAAATTTTGGCAAAAATATGCTCTTTATAACTTTATTATACCAAGACATTTATTGTATGACATATCTGCACACTGTAATACCTAATACAATGTATAAGCGATTTTGTACTGTTCCATTATTATTGAGAACACTTTTTGATATTCTGTCTCATCTGAAATACTATACTAAGTGCATTCCACAATTTCTCTCCGTGCTTGTTGTATTGCATTCCTAATTTTTCTAATTATTATTCCATTTCAAGTGCTTTTGTAATTTTTTTCATTGATGTATTTTTTTATTGATTCTCACTATTTCCAATTATTCTATTGCAAGTGTGACTCTCACTTATTGCACAGTAACTAATGTTTTTAATTTAAAATAACTTTTATTTTTGTTTCAGTGTGCATATCATCTTACCAATCTTGACGTCTTCTTCTATCTGTCTAGCCAACATTGGGACACTGGGATAGAGTCTGAGTGCTTCTTTAATACAGCATTCAAGGTATTTCATATCGTTCAAGTCCTTCATTGTGAAAGGTCTATCAGATCCCTCAAAAATTGAATCAAGCTCCTCAACAACTCGATCCTGTAAAAAGTCAAAAGGTAATAAAAATGATCAATTATTAATTCTTACATCAAGTGTAGCAATCCATCATTATTTGTCCAGTGAATACTTGATAATTCATTCTGATAAAATGATTAATGACAATATGTTATGCTGCCGACACAATATATTTCTATTACTTTTAAGGAATAATTCATCTTAATAATTATACAGTTTTTAAAAGCGGTTATTATATCAGTTAGTAGTAATCAAGTTTTAAACTATTATAGGCCTATCAAGTTTACTTGGAGCAATTTTAAAATCAGTTCAATACAACTATTTTTCATCAATAATGACCTCGTCCGCCGGATTATTTCGTCAATGTACCTCGCTCCTAGTAGCTGAGCACTGATGAAATTCAAAGTTATTATTGAATTCAGTAGATATAATAAGAAGTGTATGAATATTAATCTTATCTTATACTGTATTATTTATTGTCACCTCTTCATATCAAATTAGAGCTGATTAAGCATTTTGTAAAATGATTGCAATAATTGTCCAAAGCAAAGTTGAAATAAGTTGCAAATAAAAACAGTTTCATGCTCGAGTTTGGAAAGTTCGTGGAGAAGTTTGAGTAGACCGATTTTTATGCGGTTTGCGCCAAAACAAAAGATAAAAGATCGAATTTTTTCAGGCTCTTTCTGTTTTTTTTTTAAATAATCATTTTTAATGGGATAAATTTGCTGAAAACCTAAAATAGTTTCATCTAGAACTATCTTATCTGTTGACATAAAATGTACTAAATTATTAAATCCCTTCAGTTAGTTTGTGAAATGACACATACGTAGAGCTCAGAAGCTAAAAGTGCTACAAGGGTTCCAGAAGATTCTATTTAAATTCTTCATATTGAATTTGAATCAGTGGAAACTATTTATAATGATTTCGAGTAGAACATTGTTTTTCACAAACACTTTATAAACATAAATAAGTGAGTAAGTCAAGTTTACAATATTTTAGTTTGAAAAAGAAATCAAAATTTACATTTTAATTCTTATGTGGGCTGGATATTTCGTGTCTGTATTTGCAAGAAGAAATTAATAATTCTTATGAGGTGAGTGGTTGAAATTTGAGTGAAGTAAGTGGTAAAATTTGGATCAGTGATATAAATTATAGTCATTTCGAGTTTAATTATATAGCCTACGGCAATCATTACAAAGTGTCAGTCTTATTTATCAAGTGATTCAGTCAAGATTTAAGTTCAAAATAAAATTAACTTTTAGAATACAACTCTCAAAGAAGCATGTCTTTTTTTACGTACAGTAACTTCCTTTTGTTTTTGCATCTTGGAAACATTCATGTTCATTCTGTCAAAATTGAAAAACAAGGCATTCGTCAGTAGATAGAATACAGTACTGCTCTTTTTTTACATATTTATTTCTGTCTTGTTTTTAATGTATTGACAGATAGATTTAACATATTAGCATAGGCCTGCATACTAGCAAGAGACAATTTTTTCTTGAAACAACCGATAGTAAAAAAAGGAAACTAGGAAACACAATTTTATTGTCTATCAGTTCCAACAAAGGTCTTACCCCAAAAATCTAAGAATGAGTAAGATATTGCACTGTCATTGTAATTATTGATATATGCATCTATTGAGTAATACAAAAATTAAATATCTTTGCTATTTCAATATGGAGTTCATCTAACTGTAGCGTACTGTAGCGAAGAAAGAAGCGGCGCTTTGCGCTGCACGGGGTGAACTCGTACTAATTACTTCTAAAGTATTAATAATCTTCATTTCCTGAAGTTTGGCAGACTACCTTTTGGGCACTGTGTAAATATATCATTAATATCATGAGGCTACATTCATTCACAATACATAATAAATAGTTACAGAATTGAAGAAGCTCTTGCATCATTCTATTGTAAATATTGAGAAATATTCATTTTGTTGTCAATAAGATTATAATTTTTCTAGTGTAAGGAAAATAGGAATAGCCTGCTGCTAGCTTGCTGGCTAGTTATCATTTTAATCTTTTGAAATTCAGATATTAATGATTTTCTTTATAATTTCTTGAGAACTCATATCTTAGTACATAGGTAGTTATTAAAACATAGTACAGTAAAATATATTCAATATTATAGACATTTGCTGCTACTCAAATAAAATGTATTATTCAATTCATTATCTTGAATTCACTCACCTGGACCTCTTGATTACTTCCCAAAAGTAGTAAGAGCCAGCAAAGACCTGCTGATGTTGTATCATGACCCTGAAAATAATTTTAAGTATGAGTACCTATTGCTACCATAACTATAACTATATTCTTCTAATAATTATTGCAATGCTTATCTTCTTGAAGATCTTATACATGAAATAGTAGTAGTCTTAAAGAAATGAATTAAATGTAGATGTATGTTATTAAAATACATTAGAAGTTCAAATTATGAATTTGTCTTCATTTTTTCAATTTATCAAGTTAGACGTTAATTTTCATACTTTTTTATTCCAGATATATGTCCAAAATGTAGAAATTTTTGTGCTATTACTTGAAACACAATACATTCTTATAACAACCTTTTTCAAAGATATTTGTCTCTTGAATGTGATATTTTCAATAATTGACAATGAAATGGTAGAATTAATTCTTCACACATCATTCCATAAAAATATATTCTCAACTTTCACTAGCTTTTATCCTATTTTTCATTATAATAATTCCTATTTCTTTTATGGTATTCGATCTTTAAAATTGTTTCATATGATTTTTTGAATTTAATTAAATATGTATTATTATTATTATTATTTTATTCATTCTCAATAATCATTTACCAATTATTCCCTTGTTTTTGTAGCGTTCTCATGATTTATCTCAATGATGGAAAAATCAATTGAAATTCAATTGAAAAAATGGGAAAGGTCACTTATCTTTAAAGAAAAAATCATTATCCAGAAAAATAATATTTGAACTACTAGGATATTCCACAAAGGATTGGTGAATACAATGTGGATGATCATATATTATACTTACAATGCAAAACACTTAATTTTGTTCATATTTTTTAGAGAATGCATAGGGGCATCGTTCAATTAAATATGTAATAATGAATAAAGTCTATAATATAATACTACAATGAATTCACTCATTAAATAATTCCAATATCTCATAATTCTTCCTATTTTTTCATGTCTATTAATTCAATATTTGATGATACTGTTTTCATTATCCTTTATGATTTGCAATATTCATTCATATACTAGTTATGCTGCTTAAAATTGAAACAAATAAGTACAGTATCCAATATAAACAAAAGAATAGAATTATTTTATATTAATCAATTCACCTCAAACATGAAAGTATCCACCTCCTCACGAATGTCTTCATCAGACAGCACTGTCCCATCCTTGGAGGCCTCAATCAGTAAATCAAGGAATGCCAACCTCTTTTTGGTACCTGTAGATATAAAATCAAATTGAATGTGGAAATTAAGATGAGATTGTGATTTTTCAATGCATAAGATCGTTACATAGTAAATCAGTCTATATGATAGATTTAATATCATATCAATTTCTCTCGTACAGGTAAAACTTAAGATAGAATCAAACTAAATAAACTTAACCAAAATATTGCTGTTGTGCGTTGTATTTTAATGGTGTATTCCATCATTTCTAAGATAAAAAACTTGTTATTCCAATATAGTTATCTCAGTTTATTATGCAGTTTCACAAGATCTTTCAGTAACTTCTGCACATCCAGAAATCGAGAAATCTATTTAAAAAATAATTTAGTTTTATGATTTGCAATTTAATTAGAGCTCAACAGGATTGGAATTACCTAGAATTGAAAGATCGTCCATAACAGCCTCTTTTCTGCCATTCTCTTTTTCCTGGCGTACTTCTTCTCTCTTATCAGCGATTATCTGTAAAAATACTAATAATGAGTTATTTAAAATTGAATTATCTTAATCTACTCAAGTGTATTCAAATAATAATATGAATTGGATAATGATTCGAATCATGATTTGAATATTTCAAACTATGACTCAGTATTATCACAATGATATCTGAAAATCATCAAACAGAGAGCACTTTGTTAACACTTATTAATATAAATTCGCTAATAATTGATAAAATGAGAAACAGGCTGCATAGATCAACCTTGTATGAAATTTATTTTCTAATTTCAGACCAAATATTCATTTTTTTAATTATATTGTTTGGTTTTAAAAGAACGTGCCCAACTAAATTTTGTTGTGACAAAGGAAAATAAATGTAATTATAAAGTAATAAAATTCATGTAACACTACCACAATCCTAGTGGTCGCATTTTGTAGATAATATTTTTTTATCGATTCTCAATTTTACACTACTTGTATAATTATATTTGTAGCATTCTACTGTACATAGTCTAAACAACTTTAGTTAGGGTATTTTTAACAGTATTTTTTTTAAACATAATACTTTTATATGGCTAATATTCTGTTACTTCTAAGCAGTTTAATGAGTGGTAACGTATCTATAAAACTTGAACATCGAATTTCAATCACCTTATTTGATAAGTCGTGTAGAATTTTGATGCACTCTTGATGTCTTTTGTAGTAGGATGACATCTTAAAGAGAAAGTCTGGTTGCAGCCAAATCTTTGCTTGTCTGTTTTGTACAATCGAGCCAATCCTGAACAAAACAGAAAAAAACATCCAATAAATAAAAGGAGAATACAAAGTCCACTGAGAATATAAAGGCCCACTGCTGATGCAGGTATAGAACCATGAGGCAATATATGGTTATAATTATAGAGGTAACATAGAACCTGAAAGATAGATAAGGTACACTATATGAAAACCCTAACATATTGACATTCTGTAAAGAATAAGATATAATTTGTATGATTTGATATTTATGTGATCCTTAATTTGTCTGCAGCTCAAATGGGGCTGGAAATAATACTGTACCTTAATTGATATTTGAATATAATATATCATTTGAAAATGTATGCAAGCTACTCTCTTTTTTATATAACTGCATTGATTGAAAATATTTATCATAAATTATTTTCAACTTAATAGGCCTACTATATGGCAATAGAACCAATTTCAATGCTTAACAATGTTAACAATTTCAATACTGAAAATGTATTCCTTACATACAGACTACATAAGAAAAATAATTTCTGTCTGGAAATGAATGACAGAATTGAATGTCTGGTAATGAATTGATGTTTGCTTCCTTTGTCAAATTACTATCTAAAACTCAGAATTTCTAAGTAAACTATTTCATATTTAGAGAATACTTACTCATAAACTGCCTTAACATATTCAGAATCTTTGTCATTTTGAGAGTTCGACTGATACCCCATTGCAGTTTCTGTAAAAGATCACAATAGAATTCAATATTCAAGAAAAATTGAGAACCCGAGGATGTGCAATTCAAGTTACGATAAAGAAAAATATTTTTATTATACGATTAAAATATGAGTAACATAATTAATGAAACTAATGAAATCTTCTTCCTTCCAAAGTAATACAATCTACATTATTCCTTAGTTCAAAAATAGGAAATTTTCTACCATTTTTCTTAGTAGATTGTAAAAAAATAATAAAATTAATTTTCTCTTCACAAATGAATGGTATTCTGTTCATCAAGTTTGTTAGCTAGAATCTAGATAGACTCTACCAATATTATGGCTCAGAATAGTCTGATTAAATGTGATAAGTAGTGACAAAAAAAGTTTAAATCATTTTAGCCTACTTGATAAAGAATAGACATTTTTTCTTTAAATTATTGTCGGAGCCTTTACTGTATACTTACCACAAACTACATCAAGAGTGCATGATGTAATGTATGGAAATATATTGAATGGATCTTTATCTATTTCTTTTTCAAGTTTTTCCACAAGAATGTCGCTCTGCTCTCTGAAAACATCAATGAAGTCGTCTAGAATGCGAAAATGAAAGGCCGGAGTCAGGATCTTCCTTCGTTTGTGCCATTTTAGACCTGCAACCCAACAACAGAAATCAACACATCAGTGTTAGTGGCGATTCTAAGGTGAATTCAATACTAGTGTAAGAACTTGATTAAATTCCATTTGATCTGTGTCACCTGGCAATCGAATGGAACATTCTCTACACAATGCTCTTAAATTGATTTGGAATCATCAAAATATCACGTATTCCTCTCTGTACAATGTGGATCTCTTGCAGTGATTCCATGTAACTCTCTGCGGGTAAATTATAGGCCCACAGAATGCTACAACAGTACACGACTGTTGAAAAGTATAGAAAAGTATTATAAAAAGTTGTAGGGATTATCAACCTTTCAAAGAGATGTTGTTCTCTGAAATTTTAACACAACTAACACTTCATATTCACACCTTTTCTGGTAGTTTTCTTTATAAAAATTGTTACAATTATGATTGCTACTGTTCTGTCTATTGATTGTGTAATTTAATAAAAAAATTACTTCTATAGTTATATAACTGGTTTTCATAAATTATGATGTTCAGTTCATAATTATGCGGTGACATTGATTTCTTGATGTTTATAACATACGATATAATAATGGCAACACCATTATACTGGATATTCAATAATGTTGATGATACTTGGATATTTTCAATTCAGAAATTCAGAACTACATGGGATTTAAAGTAGGCTACGGGGAGAATAGTCAATTACAATGAAAATTTAAGTCTAATTATGGAAGTGCTCTGTATAATATTATTTTAATAGTTGAAGATGAATTATGAATTTTCAGATTTGTTCAATTCTATTTTCGTACTACATCACACAACCTGATTTCAATTCCTCACCCATTTTTTACACCTTTTATTGAGAGTAGCATATCAATACTAAACACAAAATTATATTTTTCAAGAAAACTTAGAGGTTCAATGGTCTTGAAAAATTGATGATTCCTCTTCAAATTTGATTCTACCTCTGTTTATTGCAAATTATTAGTTAATTATTAAAATGTTTATTGCTTCAATATTTTTCTATAAATGAATGTCCGTCTTGAACGTTTCATTACAACAATTTTGTATTGAAGCCTTTCTAATCTAATATCACGTAAATAATTGCCTGAATTTTGTTTTTCAAAAGTATAATTTTACTCACCTGTACTTGTAAGAAGTCCAGTGCCAAGCCAGGGATGAAGATAATCATATTCCTGACTTTTTTCAATATGCTTGATGCTTCCCATTATTGGCTGGAAATTGGAATAAGCCTTTATTGAAGTTCATGACATTATCAACTTTTATGGCCTTTCAAGCTCATATGCACTAATATAATGTACACGCTGTAGTAGTACTGTACTCGTATTCTTAATTTCTCAGAATAATTTGGATTTTCAATTAATTCAAATCAATTAGATGAACATAATTATTATATATTACTGTATTCAAACAATAAACCAATTATGAAGAATAATGATTTTATGTAAATAGATAGTGGGAAAACTTGATCATAAAGACAAATTATCCATATTATATCCTCATTTTTTTGTGAGCATTATAAGATACAGTGAATCATTGATTGAGAAAATAATTAAAGGAGAAATTATTATAAATTTGATAATAAATATACGGTAGTTCTTTTGTTGATCTCGCTTAGAGAAGAGTAGTGTTTAAATTAAAAAATCGATAATGTTTTTTATTCGACTAATTTTCATGTTCCTTTGAAAAGTGTGATAATTCAGCTTGAAGATTTATACTTCTCTATCTCACCTCAACACATTCAGCTTTGGAAATGAACACGTATGGCTTTGAACCAAGCCAACCTTTGCAAAATCCCAAACTGGAACCCCATAAATTCCTTATGCCAGATAAACGTTCAAAGATCTCTGCAAAATATCAAATAACACTTTACAATGATACAGGAATTGATGAAAGGTCTCAAAAATTCCCAATTCCTTTTTTATGATAATCACGTTTTGTTATTTTTTTTCAGTGGCTTTCAACAACATGGGTTTTTGTCTGTTTCATAAAAAATGAAAATTTGAAGTGGATGCTGACGTCCAGAGGTAGGCCTAATCATTATTATTATCTCAGCATTTGATATTTTTCCATTGAATTCTCTTCAATTTTCATTAAACGCCATTCTCTATTGTATTCCAATTGTTAATAAGCTGGAAATTCAACTCAGAGAATTTCAATTGCAACAAACTGTGTGTAAAAAAATCATAACTCAAGCTATTCAATAGAGTACTCATTTGTTGTGTCAAATAATACAGTACCGTATATTGTTTAATAGTGAATTATATTATTGTGTAATCATATGCAGGGGAAAGGGGTAAACCTCCAATTTTCTGAACATGCTTGTAATCATTATAATGTATATTCCACGGTGGTATATCCTCCCATCCCAACAACTCCACCCCACCGAAAAATTTCTGGGTTCGCTACTGATCGTACAGTATATTGAGTAGGCTTTTTCTAGTAGAAATAAACTTATTTGGCTCATGATTCTTGATAAAGTTCCAAATTAAAGATATAAATTTAAAGGAAAGGCGTAAACCTCCAATTTTCTGAACATGCTTATAATCATTATAATGTATATTTCACGGTGGTATATCCTCCCATCACAACAACTCCACCCCACCGAAAAATTTCTGGGTTCGCTACTGATCGTACAGTATAATTGAGTAGGCTTTTTCTAGTAGAAATAAACTTATTTGGCTCATGATTCTTGATAAAGTTCCAAATTAAAGATGATTGCATGATTATAAGTATCTACCATAGTAATTATGGTTGGAAATTTGTCAATATCATACTATTTATTATATTTTTTGTACTCACCATCATGGTCCACATTCACCTCAATGGCATTGCCAATGAATGGAAGACCTGGTGGTCCGGGAATCAGGCCGATCAACCTCAGCAGCCTTGCTCTCCTATAGTAATTCATCACTGTGTAACCGATCAGCAGTGCCACTACCACTGTCAACAGAGGACTCATTAGCAGTCCACTGCTCTGTGGAAGTAGTGATACAAGCAGTGCCCTGCAGAAAAATATTTCATGTATAGTTTTCCAAATTAATACTCTATTTTGTCATTTCATCCAATAATGCTCTCCATAAATCCAAAATTTTGATATTTTTTTATAATATACCTTTTATCCAATTTTCCACATCTATTAATATCTAGTCTACCTTGATTAAAAATGATACTGTCTCTGAATAATCTTCTTATTATCTTCTTCCTCCAATAATTTTTCAATTTTTTGATTTTGTATGGAAACCCACGCAATGTGAACCGCTTATCATTTTGGATTTGCAAAGAAGACTGTCTTATTTGTCATATTTCTCTACATTTGCATTGAGTACTGTTCTACATTGTACTTTACGCATTTTATGTGCTCTATTCATTTCTATTTACTTTTAAAAACCATATTATGTAATAATATTGACTCATAATATAATTATAATCATATCATTATATAATATCCCATACTATTGTATTATTATTACTATAATATAATATCTCAAAGTATTAATAATAAATTATATTATTAGTATTCTGTATTTATCTATATAGGCCTACCTGATTGTTCACAGCAGAATTATTATTCTATAGGTCGGTTATAAATTTTGCAACTCAAAACTTGAAATGTTTATTGTATTTCATCATATATGAGTAACTCACACAATCAACACTTTCCCACAGAATAATTCACAAACAATTCAGTTCGAGGTTGTCACTAACAATTTCTAGGTAATATTAGGATTTGTATTGAATCATCTTCAAGTGATTATATCATTGGGAGCAGTTTTACTGCTTCAATCAACATTCAATCATAAATAAATTTAAATAATAGTAATAATAATTAAATAAATCTTATTTCTCTTCAGATACACTACATGATATACAAAAAAAAAAAGTTATCGTATTTGGAAGCATCTGGATAGATGATATGGAATAAAAAGTAGAACAGAAGATATCTGACAATATAATACGTACTCTCGAGCTAATTATAATTCAATCAGATTTTCAATTTCCACTTGATTTTTTTAGCTTTTCCACTTTCATTTATCACCATTTCAACAAACTGGAATATTATTTATTCCAAGTAAAGATATACAGTACTGCACTTCGCAAATAACAAATGTATCTAAGTCTTTCAATACTCACATGACTATCCGAGCACAGAGCCAATGCACTAGAGAAGATCTTGACACTTACAACTCCCAAACTGTTCTGCAACTAAGAGATTGAACCAATTACTGGGCGCAGAGTGCGCAAAAACAATTGTTTTGAAGAGACTACTCCCTCCAATTTTGATGGCAATCCTTTCATAAACAGGACAAATTGAGAAGACCAAAATAATAACCAGTCCAGTTAATGCGACTTGTGTTCAACTTCTTGTTTAAAAATAACGTTAGATTGGTGTACCGGTAACTGCCGGTGAATTGTTACAAAAACGTAGTTGGTGACTTGCGAAATGCCATTGAAGGAACGGGATTCATCAGGATAGGTTGCTGTTTTCCTCTATTTGAAATTAGAAATGTTATAAAATAACATAATATTAGTTCGCTTCTATCAAGGTTCTGATGACCCGCAGGGTGAATAGCAGGTAACCGTAGCTACTCTTTCGATTCTTCTATTGTGAATTATTTATTGATTAGAAGATAATTTAACGGGCTACTGTAATTCGGTATTAGATCGTTTATCTTTCTGTTGTATGTTGTAAACAGTTAACGGGTTACCTACTATATTTGTTTGAGCTGGATTACTAGCATATCAATAGTGATTGTGGTGAAGTAGTAATAGTACCGTAGGTAATGTATTAGTATTCTGATTCTTGTGATTACGTTTAACATTAAATTATTTCTCTAAAACGCCCAAAAGGGTGTTTTCCTCCCTCTCCTTTCAATAAAATGTGATTATTTGTGATGATGTTCGGTCTAGGCTCCTGAGTCAATGAATCTTTACATATTTTTTATGTACCTCAACAACTACAAAAAATCAAAATTTAAAAAAATGAAAAAACATGTTTGACTTTTTTCTATTCAGTTTCTTAATATTTGTAGACTTTCAATATGATGTTTCTAATATTATATCAAATTTAAATTGAAAAAATATTTCAAGATAAATGACGATATTTAATTTTTACTTTTTCCTTTGTGGGCGAAGTAAAAGCATAGTTGAATCATAGTCGACCTTCGAAACCCGCAATATTTAAAAAATAATAATAACTTTATATGATGTGAAAGGATTAGGCTATATCAAAAGAAAATAATGTTTTATTATTTGGAATAGGTACGTTTTATATTCAGGTTCATATAATATTTATAGGTTTAGGATTATACTTATTTCTATTAAAGACTAGGTGTCCCGGCGAACTTCGTATCACCCTCTTCCCCCCCCCCACAAATGTCCCCCATCTTCTCCCTACAAATGTCCCCCTCTTCATGACACCCCCTAAAAAATGTCATCCCCCAAATGCCCCCTTTATTCCCCAAAATGTCAACCCCAAAAATCCCCTTCATTTCACCCTTTCTTTCCCCAAATGTCCCCTTCATGTCACCTCCCCACAAAAATGTCACGAAGTAAAGAGATTTAATATAATCAATGTATTTTTATTTTATATAATCAATAATTTTTGGTTTTAATTTATTTTATATATTTTTCAATTTTATTATTAGAAACAATAAAACATGCATGATACGAACGATAACTCATTTTATTATTGATGATTCTAGCGTAAAAATAATTAGAGGAAAACCTAGAGCAAAAAAATTTGACTGTAGCGGGATTCGATCCCGCGACCTCTAGCATCAGACGCAGAGTTTTTTCCACTGAGCTACCGAGGCATAGAATGATAGAGCTGAGTTTTCTGATCTTGAAGCACGATCATCTTTCGGTAGCCGCTTGGCCGGCAATTTCAAAACATCCGTCTGTAAATGTTTGATAGGTTAGGTCATTGATGTACTAATTATTTATTAATTATAAAGGGATTTTCTTATATTTTAATACATATTATGTTAACCAGTGCTGTAAAAATTCAAACGAATCCAAAATCATCTAAATCGGTTCAGCCGTTCTCGAGTTATAAGCGAGCGTACAGACACCAACTCTCTTTTATTAATATAGAAGAAGATAGATGAGTACCTAGCTGGAACTCTATTCATTATTATTATTAAACTAATATATTTTTAATGGAGCAATGTAATTATTTCTATTAAAGATGAGTACCTAGCTGGAACTCTATTCATTATTATTATTAAACTAATATATTTTTAATGGAGCAATGTAATTACCTCTTTCATAGGCTTTTGGAAAGTTTATTAACAATACATCATTTTAATAATCAAATTTCAATGAGAACTATGAAAATTAAAATGAAATTTTCAATTATTAAGTCTGTTGATACAATATAATATTAGCTCTAAAAAACAAAAAACTTTTTCCTTCTTGATAATTTTTTTATGGTACCAGTTGTTCTTTTTCGGTTATTTTTTTAATGACTGATCAATAATTCATTTTTTCTAAATAGAATACCAAAGTAACATCAACTTCCACATTTCAACGAGATTCGAAAATATACAGTAGCCTATTTTTATAGAGCTTGTATTTTTCAATATCCGAAACCAGCGCAATTATTGAACTTCTCTCACCTATATTCTATGAAACCGCCACTGGCATCTTCTCAACCGCTTAACCTTGTATGTTATTTTTATTATGTAACGATTGCATGGAAGACCGGAACGAAACTTTCACCAAGATTAGCTCAGTTAATGTTATTAAACTTGACATCGCTGTTTACAATACAAGGTCGTCCACCGAACGGCCTTGGGACATTATTTCCAAAAACGGTATTACATATTATTGACTGTGAAATAAATCATTCTATAACAACTGTCCATATCTCTAATTATCCTATGATTTTTGCTGAAGACTCTGCCAAACTCCTGCCATACTCTTGTGGGTTAAGTGGAAGAGGGGGCTTGTATGCCTCAACTTCGCCCACAGCACTTTTGTAATGTGAAAGTGAAAAATAAATTCATTTATCTATCTATCTATCATTTATCTAAACTCCTGAAACAACTATTTTTAATTATATAAGTGGATTCAAATAAGAACAATTCATTATAGAAAAAGTTTCCTCTTTCAAGTCTGTACTCTGAATACTGATGCTTGTTTTTCAAAACTGAAATAATATAGCATATAATTATTTATATTGTTTTGTATTATTTCATTTCATTTCACTTATTCACACACAATTTCCAAAACAATACAATAATACAACATATAATTTTACAATACAAAATTGGGAAAAGTGGTTAGGTGACCTAATTGGTAATCGTGATGAGAGGCACCAATTAATAGTAAATATTAATAGTAAGTAATATTATATGAAGAAGCTTGGCGCCAAAACAGAAGACGCTGAAAACCGATCCACATGGAGGCAGGTTGTTGGTGTGGCCAAATATCAACTCCGATATAAATGGCCCTGGGAGTAAGTAAGTAAGTAATAGTAAGTAATAACACAGATAAGGTATAATCTTATAAGGTACTACCTTATCTGTGGTAATAACCATAAACCCTTTGTATAATTATCATGCTAAAAATTGGTCATGCCATATATGCCGTATAATATAAGCTTATACAATTAGATAAATATAGATAAAAAACTATTTTTTAAGAAAGTCTAAGAGCATATAATATAAGAGTGTATAGACAACAGGAACACAATCCCACTTATTCAGCCAAGTTAAGAAAGTATTGGAATTTGTACATTTTTATTTCAGTGAATATGCTTATGCCATAAAGTCGGGCATTATAGTTTTTATACTCAACTTTATAAGTCTCTATTACTCAAATTCAATTATCAAACTGAATATTATTACCACTACTTGAATGTTGAATGGTATATCAGTGTGGCCCTCAATTTGCAGGGGTCCAGCTGCACAGATCAGATATGACAAATAAACTTATTCCCGTCTTGAATCGATGATATTATTGTTGAGATGAAAAAGTGTTGGTGAAGCCCAAGTTGGTGAGTTGTTGGCCGTGAGTGATCCGATCGGTTGAAGGAGATCCCTTATTCTAGACGCCGCTTATTAGTCATTCGTCCATATTCGGACTCAGTTTGGCAGCATTCCGTGTATAACAACACAATTGCAAGTTGCTTGTTCGCGCGGAAAGGAGGAAATATCCTTATCATGCCTTATTCGGAAAAGTGCGCCCCTCCAAAATTATCAGGATGTTTGATAAGGCGCTTGCGAATATCGTAAATCTGAACAAGGT
Source organism: Laodelphax striatellus (assembly GCA_017141395.1). Classification (NCBI taxonomy): domain Eukaryota; kingdom Metazoa; phylum Arthropoda; class Insecta; order Hemiptera; family Delphacidae; genus Laodelphax; species Laodelphax striatellus. The sequence goes on along the minus strand of CM029530.1, from coordinate 30,632,988 downwards.
TGAGTTGGTGTTCGATACAGGTCTATGGTTTGAGTCTTCGACTTGTGTCGAACTGAAATATTTTATATTTTTCATCGTAAACTATTATTATTCACAGATTGTTAGCGGTGCGGTAGGCGAGAAATCTCAATTATAGACTCAGATCCCAGGTCCCCCAGAGCCGCCAAATTATTACATGAGAAAGATGGTTGTTATTAATTAGCCATCCAATAAACTAAAAAAAAACTGTATTCAGACTCAATCATAAAATATTACTGTGATATGTTGATACTGAAATAATAAAAATAAGAATATGGAAAAATAAGCCCATGACCGGAAACTGATTAATTTGATTAATAGCTCTTACGGTGAGCCACCTACCGCTGAATAGTCAAGGCATGTAAAATTACGTTTCTAGTAGAAAAATCACAACAGTAAAAATAATATAATAGAAATTTGAAAAAACAAGAATTTCACCTGTAGTAATTGGACGGAACACAGGATTTATCAACAAATTCTATCGTAGCAAGCAAATTATCACCCCAGCAATATTTCCAATAGAATGAATCTGCAATCGTCGTTCAACGGAGCTTCAGCAGAAAGTTTCAAGTCGAGCTTTTTGGCATAAGATTCTTCTTTACTTGAAATTCAAGTTTACTATCGTAAATATCGTTACATTGAATATTTGAATACTGCAATACATGAATGAATTGCTGCTGTATCAAAAGTTAATGACCAATTTGAGGCTTTTAATGAGCATTAACGCATTAAGGGCGAAATCTTAAGGGCGATAACTATGTAATTTCTTAAATATACTCAAGTGTTTTGGAGTTTTTCATACAAATTCTCAAATTGGGTTATTTACTTAGTATTTTGGTGTTAGGAAGATGAATGTATGATTCAAATAAACTTTCTTATAACACTTTGAAAAACATCCGTTCTTTATGCGCCACTCTGTATAACTCAGTGAGGAAAGCAACCACAACCTACCCTGTAGTTTCCGATTATTGTGTAGCCCCCTTTCCCAGTCCCTGGTGTTATTTTTATCTTTTCATCCCTCATCTGATCATGCAGGCATTATGTACAGTCTCATATGTGGACATCATAAATAAGAGTAGAATATATTTTTATTCTCTTGAAAACATTGTATTAAATTTCATTCAACATTAGAAATTAATAAAAAAGTATTATCGGAGTGAAGTAGTGATATACAATTTATAGGATATTATTATCATGGAGAATGTAAGTTATCTTAGGCATATCCTTAGGAAAAGACATTTTATCTTCACAAAAGTGAGCACCATCAGAGCACACGCAGAGTTATCGCGAGATTTATTTCTAGTTTCCGAAATAAATTGCTCCAATTTTCAAGATCAGATATTTCTTATCCAGCCGAACGCATATGTTCGATCTTCAGTTAAATTAGGTGGCTACAAATAAGAACCAGATTTTCGAATGCTGAAAGTGTAACCTATTTTGAGAGCGTCAAGTAACAACATGGGTCAAACAGCAGAATGGGGTCGATGTTAATAAGAGCTCCCACCCACTCACTTCTTACTCACCAGCCAACAAAAAACGCACTGACTCAACTCAAACTGAATAAACTAAACACAAACAACTAAAGAAATGTTTCAAAATAAAATGAAACAAACATATGAAAATGAAAACTTGAAAAAGCAAAAGTCACAGCAATCGAGGTAGTAATAGTAGTTTAGTTGAGTAACAAGGATACTAATGTGAAATTTTCATAAATACAAAGAGGTAACAAAAATAACTAGTGTAGTCTCGATGAAGCAATATAACGAACGATATCGAATGAAAATTTCAATTTGTGAGAAATTTGAGGTTGTTATTGAGTGTGGAATTCATTAACAGAAATTTGAATATCATTTTTTTAATAAACGTTAGACTATTATTGGTGAAACAATATAACTGTCATATCAAATGAATAAATCGAAATAGTCCTTAAGAATTATAATTATATAAATTCAATAATAAATAAAAGAAAGTATAAATTCAATTCAATATTTCTCGTTACCAAGTGTGGAGTTGAGTAGTAAATATAAGAATATTATTTTTGAATACAACATTAAATTATTATTGGTGGAGCAATATGATGGTAATATCGGATGAATAATAATTCAATATTTTTAGAGAAATTTGAGGGATTCACAAAAATATTAATATACTCCTGTTTTATAAGTTTGAACGCTAGATAGCTCTGGCAGCACCATGATGATATACCAGCATTACACTGTTATTGAAGCAATAGAAAATGATAAAGATTGAATAATTCATTCTTCCTATAGAGCAGGTTTAATCTCTCGACACAAAAAGTAGGCGAGATGGAACCTACCCGTAAGAGTCTCCCCACCGATAGAAAGCCATACGAACATATCTCTCGACAGAGGTAGCCAGTTCGTAGAGTATGGAGATCCAAGTATAATAAAATTATAACATCTTGATGAATTAACATGAATCCAAAATCGTACATAATAGCAATCTAAATACATGAACATAAACTAATTATTCTCTATCGATATGTCTTTATGGATGGGAAAAATTGTAACTGATTGGAATGTTAGAATACTCTCATGGGGAAATTTCTCCCGGAATTTATTTATTGCTGCCAAGAAACAAGGCAAAGCATTATCAGTTCAGATAAAACACTGAATGATTTTGTCAATTCCACTATTTTATTGTTTACAGCACTGGACCGCGGTTTCGTCCTTTACCAGTCAAATTTTCAATAATATACTGATTGCAAATGTGACAGGTAAAGCCACACGAAACCGCGGTCACGTGCTGTAAACAATATAATTTAGTGTTTAATTTCATAATGGAGTTTCACTACATCAACAACAATTTTACAAAATAATACATTATCACTTTCTAAAAGATATAGAAATGGGACATACTCTGAACTTATTCTATGGAGATAATAGAAATGGTTGGTTTTATTGTAATTAGAATCCTATAACACATCTTGTGAATGCTATTCCAGTGACATTTTACATACTACGATCACTGTATACTAGTAACAAAATATACAATATGAAAGTTGCAATTTAATTCGATAATTATTTATTAATGGAGAATAATTTTTATAATTTGTATTTTTAAAGACAATGCAATTCTACTAGAAAACTTTTACAGTTCAAATTTACATCATATTTTGGTGACTATATTTTACATTTATGATTTTTTACATAGAAATAATTTTTGAACTTATAGTTTGTTTGACTGGATCGCTTTATTGTGTCCTCACAAGTGACAATAATAAACTTATTGTTTTAATTATTTATTCAATGGCCAATACAATAATCTATTCTATGCTGATATGTGTTTGATTATAAAATACCATACCAAAGGCTATAATAATATACTGATGTTCAATATTTTTGCAGATGGAAAACACTGACACAGAACCTCTTTCCAGACCAAACTTGTGCGATTTGCATACGAGGATGGATCGATTCTTACACAAACTGTAGACGTGTTTCAGATCCATGCCTATATAGGTAAGTAATATTATATCTGTAGTTCTTCCATAAGCTAGCCGTTTAGCCTCCAGTGAGAACGTCAAGTTAGTGTGCTTTGGAGGCTGCTATCAACTTACCTGCTCACCATCTGGTGGGAGTATGCGACTATAATAAACAGAATAGCCACCTTGAATTGTTCAGTTATTGTTACAATTGCAAGCACCTAAGATCACAGCATCAGCTGCCAACAGGAAGTGAAGTTATCGTTAGTTACGGCACCATCTAAGTTAGCTGCACTATTCGTCATGAGGAAAGCGGTAAGCTGGCTTTCTACAACCATTCTTTGATCTCTAATTAGTTGTTACAAGCAATAGATCACCTCTTCAACATTCTAGAAAAAACTACACTCAAGATGGAATTCACGGGTTCCTTCCAATTTATGATAGAAATAAAGGGAAAAGGTTCTATAAGAAATTATTTATGACTATAGTTCATCTGTGATAAATAAGAATTATTAATTATTCCACCGAATCCTTTGATGATCAATGAGATTATTGAAATGGAACTATGAAATTTAATGAAAATTAAAAATAAATCATTTTTGATGAATCAAAAATTACCAATTAGTACTAAAACTAAAATTTAAATGACAAATAATCATCAATCTTGGTATCTTGGAATTTTTTATAGGTTGGCGTGCTGGTTGTAGTAGGCCTACTCCAGAGCTTGTAATAATAATAATAATTCCGTGTAACCTGGCTGGCTCAGGTCTGGTGTCAGAGTTTTCAGGTCACTCCAGATCAGTTCAGGGTCTCTGACGTGACTTAACGACTGTTTTTAGGCAGCCGGGACCGACGGCTTAGCGTGTCCTCCGAAACACGTGGAGTGGCTCGAGCTAAAATCTCAGAGCTTGTGAAACATGTACGAGTAATTCAAAAGTGAAGTGTTTTTTTTCTAAATTGACAAATCTGGTCATTGACACTTCCTACTATGCTGGTAGAAAATATATGAAAAATGTAAATACATTAGAAATATTCAATTTATTTAGCAAAAAATAACAACAATAAAAGATGTAAATGAAAGAAACTTACGGCTCTGTTCTGGGGCATTATCTCCAAGTCCACATTATTTGGATCACCTATATTCATGTTCTGTACAATACAAAATTGTAGGCCTAGTTATTACAATGTATGTATTTTAAAATGGCACTAAATTTCAATTCTAAATCAAATTTTTAAATATGTATTTATTTCTATCACAGATAATAATGATGATATACGAGTAGTAAATTATGAAATAATAGGGAAGTGGAATAAGGGATGTATGCTTGGTACAGTTGGTTCAATTTAGCTAACTTCAAATTCCTAATGTGCTCTTAAATCCCTATCTCACATGAAACTGAAACTATTTCTTTCTTCTTTCTTCCCATTTCCCCGCACAAAAAATTCATTTAAACATATCCTTCGTATAAAATTGATGAAACATTTGATTAAAAATTTTCATTACTCTTCTCTAACCTGATTATATGCATATTCATAATATAATGACTTTCAATCTAATACAATAACCAACTAGGGGTGGGTTTATGACCTCGGGATTTACTAATTCAACTAGTCCATCTAGTTCATTTTCAAGACTCGAGATGATTTGTTGTTGGACCCAACTTTTAAAACTCGGGGTTTTCCCTGCGATAATATTGCTCTTTTACGCCTGGGACTTGCTAATCTCGAGCTCATAACCCTTTTTTAAACACTCGGCGAAAAATTTTGAATTCAGCCTCGAAATAGAGATAAACCCGAGTTCATAAACAGCCCCTGAATGTATTTAGCTTCTCCAGTAATCCCCTGGTTATACAGTTTAATACTGTATAAAGTCCCTCTATTTTGTATTTAATGTTTTTTAACATAATATTTTCCATGCAGTTCTGAATTTATCTAATCCTATTTGATCTCTCCATAATTCACCACTTCAATCTTCAACTTTAAATTTATCAACTCATCAAATTGGATATTCTCAAAACGAATAAATCATTTTCCAAAAAAATTACTCCTGTGATGCCGATGATAAACCGCATGAAATGGGCCAGAAAATGCTGCTAGATTGTTTTGATTACCTGTCCGACTTCGCGATAAATGAGTGGGAGATGAAAACAAAACTTTCTCGGTCGCCCTGCTCTAATTTCGTTTACTACTTCGTTCCCCCCTCCAGCCACTCTCTTCACCATCAATCTCTCTCTTTGGCCAGAGCCCCCCTCCACCAAGCCAACTCTATCCATCTCACTCTCCTTACTTGGTGCGCGCTCTATTTTTGCCCCCTCCTCTCTTCTCTCCTCTCTCGGCTTTCCAGATTTCCTCTCTTGTCCAAGGGATGGTCCACATCCTCAGATAAACTCGCACACACCCAACCGATAGCACACTCTCACACACGCACATTTTCGATCAGCCCAACGCGGTATCCACACTTCAAGTTTGCTTTCAAGCCAGTTGAGAAGCCGATCAACCACCTGTACTATTGTAACCATGGCACCCCCCCGAGAATGGGCCGTAAGTAGCTAGGATTTTGAAAAATTTATCAAGATTTCAAGTAGTCTAAAATGTTTTTTATAACACTGTTGATGAACAAAAAATCATTCAAAATATGGTTCTCAATTTTAAATTTACCCATCTCATGTATCCCTAACCTCTCTCCTCCAACTCATATACAAGCACTTTTATTGGAACATAGTTTTCTAAATTAAGAGTTGTCAGTTCGAGTAAAATGATAATGAGTTTTGTCGCATTTCATGTAATTTCTATCGAAATTCATCCGTTTTCTATTTTGTATTTTCATTAATTTATCCTTATTTCCGAGCTAATTAATTTGTTGATAATAAGACTGCGATCCACCATTCAAATATAAAAATACATATCAAGAAACCTCACTTTTTTAAATTTATTTTTTGTTCTTTATTAGGCGTGACTAAATAATTTTCAAGTACATTACCTTGCTCATTTTCAAGTTAATTCAAGAAATTGATTAGAGATGAATAATTATCTTGTAAAATTAATCCTATTTTGATCCATGTGAACATTCTTATACTTTCATTGAATCCTGTCTTGACGCCTATTTATACTTTATCAAGTATTTTTCTTTGAAAATATGCAAAACCTTGTAATAAGTTTGTTTAGACGACACATAATATTGTATTTTTGAATTGTTTGGTCTTCTTTTTCATCCTTTGGAATTCTAAAGCTCATTTCAAGATTTTCAGCAAGAAAAGTATTTGTTTTAATCACTTTTTAGGTAGAGAATCAATTTCCAAAGCTCATCATTCTACACGTTCTTTGAGATTCAACTAACAAACTCCTAGAAAATTGTTCTATTTCATTTTTTCTTAATAATATTTTAAATAGTGCTGAAACCTTATGGAGTATTGCATAATTTCACAACCCTTGATTAGTGGATAATGATTTCAATATGTATGTTTACAAATTAAAAAAACCCCATGATATTCACTCTTGTGTTTATATTTCATTAGTTTTAATCTTATCGATTCAAGCCCCATATATGAGAAATTAAACTTTGTTACAAATTATCTTACATTTGAATTTCAAGTTTCATTTATATTATTTTACAGAATACAATAATACAGAGCGTTCATCAAGTCGCGCACATCAAAAACATTTAAATTAATATATTTTATTTTATATTATTATTTTATTAATTAGTTTGTTATTCCTAAAACTTTCATAAACGCAGATACTTACCAATGTATAGTGATATTTATTCAACTTGGCAAATTGCATTAGAGACAGATAGAGAGATAACATTTTTTTGCCATCGGACTCTACGACCATCAGCAACGTCAAGAAATAATATCTCTCTATCTGTCCATTCATCTAATGCCATCCGCCAAGTTAAATGAATATATACTTATACCTATATTATATACCTATATATACTTATTTCCAACATCTTAAGTCGTGTATCATATGTTCAAAATGGCTTCCTTGTTCATTAATACAAGCACTTATTCATTCTACCTTGTTTGGTGCCACTGTGTGGAGAACACCTACATTAATATTTTTTTGTAATTTTCTCATTCTAAGTTTATTAAGTGTATGAGGCCTTCAAGATAGCCCTATAGAAAAATCTGGAGGCATTAAATCAGGAGCACGTGGGGGCCAAAACCTGCTCTTGGGAAAACGATAAGCTTACCTAATCGTTATCTAAACAATACTGCAGACCTATTGTAACTTTACACTTTAAGCACAATAATCTGTTGTCTATATCACCAGTGTCTGTCACCAGTATCTTTTGGTAGCCAGAGAAGAAGCATAAAAACCATCCTATTTACAGGTTCTTTTATTTGGATGTGCGTGACTTGAACTCACTATACTAATAGACATTGATATTTGAAAATTTCAAATTCAACAGAAAACAATGTTTAAAAATGAAATAAAAGAGACAGGCAACATCAGACTGAGGATGAATGTATGATTGCAAGTCAAGTATGATTGCTTAGTCAAGGAGAACCAAAAACGATAAGTAATAAAATTAATATAACGTTAGACCCTACAGTACAAACGTTACGAGCATTGATTTTTTTCTAAATTTCCACTATTCCAGTATTATAGTAGACTATGTATGGAATGAAATATTATTATGAAACACAAATATAGCTGTAAGTTCACCTCTTCAATATTTGCTCGTTGATTTGTATATACAAATTTTCCTATTGTAAATCTACATAATTGGCATAATTTAGAGGTTGTAATCTAATTTCTTCTTTATGTGTACCGGTATTATTTTTCAAGTTGGCTGATTTCAAACAATCAAGCTTATTTTTTAGGTCTCTAGGTCAGCTTAACTAGTTTGTTGTTTCTCTTTCAACGATCCTATGTCGATGAGGGGAGGGGAATTCGCACGCGACTCAAAAATAAAAAAATAATAGAAGTTGCGCTCCATTTGATAAGCGACTCGGTCCATTAGCATTGGTGGCTAGGTGTATCCAAATAGCTGTTGCCTCACTCGTGCAACTTTCTTTCAACTTGCAACTGGTCCTTTCCTCTTGCTACTTGGGGCATCCAATAGTAGAAGTATAGCATTCAACTTCCACATTAAACTGTGGCATGCAACTGTTGCCTCTTTCGTGCAACAGGTAGCATGCCTCTGACGATCGAATGTCCAGACTGATGGCTCGCAATTAAGTAAATGCCACTGAGTGGCCTTGCCTCAAAAAATAGTCTCTTCTGCAACCCTTTCTTACTACTCATTCTACAACATAGACTACTACATAATATACACAGATATATAGCTCGTATTCATTTTCACTGATATATTAGACTAAGAATAAATATATGGAGGGCTCAAAAATAAATTTTAGGTGGACACTCCAGTGACTCAGCGTCAACCAATGAAACTGTCGCTAACGACGTCATTATTAATCTCTTATTTCCCCCATAAATACCCAAATAACTACGTGACTACCTACCTATAGATTCGTCTATAGCAGCCTTCTATTTCCAGAATGAGTTCTGTAGCTATGATATGGTGCAATTAGCTCTTGGCATCAAAATTTTTCCACAGTAATAGTAGCGCTAATCCGATTTGTTTTTTTCCACCAGTTGGTTGCAAGAAATAGCGAACAGTCGAAAATTAGATTCTTTCTTTTGTCTGAATCTATTTATGTTTTTAGTGATCTTCATTATTAATAGACTTAATAAACAACCTACCTTTTTTTATTGTTGTTTTTTCCATTGCTGTCTTTGTTTAATTTTTCGTCAACTTAAAGAGTTTCACTTTTATTCACTCTTCCCACAATCCTCTTTATTCTTTATAGTTGTGTTATTTCTGTAATTCTGTCTTCCAGCTTCATCTATATTTTTTCGTTTCCCTCCTTTTTATATGCCTTCAAATATCGCAAATAAATATTTTATACAATCATGATCTTTTCATTCTCAATCTAGCTCCTTGTGAAAATTTAAAGTTATCCAAATTGAAAACGTTTTGGATGAGAAGTGGATGTTTCCACCAGATACATTTTTATTTCTTCATTTTTATACTAATGAAAGAATTCAAGAAAACTTAGGAAAGCCTAACAAACTGTTGTACCAGTATTACAATAATCAATTTCAAAATGTTAATAAATGTTCATCTTTTACACCTACAATTTCGCTTCAAAAAGTTGGGATTTCAATTTCAAATTATAAGAAGATGAATTTTATGAATTTCACACCTGGCATACGCTTTCACTTTGTTCATTATTAGCATTATTCCGTGTTATAGAATTTTTATGTCTAAATTTTAATTCTAGTACAGGGTGGGACAGGGAAGATATGCCCATAACTTTTTATATATAGCATACTTTAAAAAAAATTCTGAAACTTATTATTACATGAATTTCAAATAAATAAATAGAAAAACATTGAAAGTAACTGGAAATTTAGTAATTAATTCCCAAAAAGCTTGGGGAGTTGGCCCAACTTACTATGGCGATTTGGCGAGTAAATGATACGCATGTAAAAGGCGTTAATAATCAAACAGGTCCTCATTTTAGGCATCAAAATGTATGCTAGGAGTTTATATTGAGAACAACTAGAGCTTCTTCAAACAAGATATTGAATTTACATCCCGATTTGTCAAATTCTCCCTTAAACATTTTCAATTCGAGAAATCTTATTTTTTCTTCTTAGAGAACTAATCTGTTCTCATCTATTTCAGTACAAGTTTAATTTTGTGAATAAGTAGTCAATATTTACTGATCCAATTGAATTTTAATTTGTTTAGTTTTAATACTCAATGTCTGTTTAGTTTACTTGTTTTCATATTGTACTGCTTAGTTTTAATTTTAGTTTCTAGTTTGATATTTAATTGTTCAGTTTTATAATTTATATTCTAGCTGAAATGGTTTTTTACAAGTTTCCTGAAAACTGTTTTTTGTAATTCAATTGTGTTATGATTGGGGAGCAAATTTTTGGGTTCCCCTGTATGCTCCCACATTGTGCATGAATAAATACGCGCATTTTATACTCTACAAAACACAAAATAAATAAATTTCACATTTAATTTAAAACAAAAACATAATAAAGGCCTACCTATGCTATTTTTCGAAACTACTCGAGACCTGATTCAAATTCCCACTGTTAAAAATTCAGAAGCTGCAGCTCAATGCCATTGAGTTGCATTGAACAATAAGCATTCTTGACTCAGCTTCTAAAGAGTGCACTGTAACTTACCACTACTTGATTATCAATTTGGGTTTCCAATAATAACATTCCACGAGCCTTGAGCTTGCTAGACTTTCCATTGTAATCACATCGTAAATTGCAAATGGAATTCCACCAAGATAAACATTGATTGAAAGTAGTAGGAGTCTGTGCCAAGCTATCCGCTTCAATGACCCCCCATCTAAGATGTAGTGAGTTTCTTTTCAAAATAGCATTGAATATTCCAGAAATAACTCTTGTTTACTTGAATCATTGATTTCTGTTTCCGCCCGTCTATTCCATTGCTATTTCTTCCATAAATATTTAAAACAACTACTGTTATTCCTAGATTCTCCATAATCTTCTACATAAATAAATGTTGTGTTCAGTTCTTATTGAGTTAGATACATTATGACGGATAGTCTTTACAATAAAATTAATTTTATTGTATCAAATCATTAACTGTACATTATAACAAAGCCTACTGCTGTTCCCTTCCAGCTTCCAGTTGAAAAGCGAAGTCTAGGTAGCCTACATATATGGGACCTTTTACATACATAACACAAAAAACAAATTCCTCCACACTAGTTTTTTTTTATCGTATGGCTTTTATTGGTGGGGAGACCTTCATGGGTAGGTTCCACCTCTAGTCAAGAATGATCTATAGATCATAGTAGATAGTGATTTCTCAAAAACTTAGAAACATTAATGGTCAATTTTATACATAAATAATTAGTTGATTAGATTGGTTTATCAAACTTCAAAGTTTGGATTTGAATTATCCTACTACTGTGGGTTTATTTCTATGCCGCCCTATTTATTAACCTCCAGCTTAATGGGAAAATTTTTCCCATTAGAATTCCAACTTGGAATTTCTTCTTCTTACCTCCATCATCATAATAATCACATATAGAAACATAAATTTCTTAGAACTCTTTCAATTGAAATTTTCTATTGTTAGAATTATATTTAACTTATATGATTTTACTATACAAACATTTGTATGTAATTGATCTATTTTTTTTTTATTGAAGATTTATAATGAAACGAATGATAATCACAGTTCATTTCTACTCTCATGCACAAACATTATTATTTAGAATGAGTATATCATCCTCTGTATAAATTAGATTATTACCTGCATTTGGTTTGACTTAATCTTGACTTTTTTGCGTAATGATAATTATATTTATCGAAGAAGATATTTTTTGAATGCATCAATTCTATATAGATGAATTTTGATCCCCCACCTTGAAGCATTCATGTTTTGTTTTGTTTTTTTGCTTAGTCCTAGGCAATAAAATTGAGCTTGAATTATTCATTGTTCAAGCTGTTTGATGATAAAATCTGAGCCGCTACTTCGTAAGAACACGGAAGCATTGATTTGCAACCATAAATGGCAATCCAAACAGAGTCCAGTTGTGAAGACCACTGATCGGATGGAGGTTGACACTGACCTGAATTTACGGTTTAATGCGGTTGCAATCCTGCTAATAATAAAATGCAAATATTATAATTCGAATCTCATTCGATCATAATATCAAGCAAGCAAATAATAACTTCAATTATTGCAATATTCCTGAAATTGAAGACATACATTGAAATTCCATATTATTGAAACATAATTCCTGAATATACTGGAAAAATCAACATGTATAGTTGATTTGAAATCATAATATTGATTTTATCAATAAGAATTATTATACTTAATTTGAATCCACTGAATTGCTGCTATTAATTGGTCTGAAGACTTTCGTGACGACGAAAATTGACAACAGACCTCATAGGCTAGCTGGAGGGAATTAATAGCGTTTCAGCTAGAGAATTCGGATTAAATTATTCATATCCATTGTGCTGGTAAGCTAAAGTTGAATTGACGTGGGTTACTCCGGTAGTAACCAGAGGTTTAATTTCATGAATAAATAGATAAAAGGTGTTTCAATGAGTACGGTACCTATAACCTAATAGATGGAATAATTAGTGAGAATGTAGAGAATTATGAGAGAATAATTGATAGAAAATCTAATTCAGGAATATACTAGAGAAAAATCAGAATTATACGGTAGTGGTAGTTGATTTTTCAGTGGTTAGTGGAAAATTGAATTTTGATTTGAAGTTTTCCATGTTACATTATTTTTTCCATGAAGAATAAATTTCGTTCTTGACAAACATCAAGTTCCGCTACTCAAAATGCTGCTCAGTTTCATTCTGCTGCAATGCTTAATAAATTCACTTGAGATAATTTATCCTTCTTATAGTGAAGAATTCTGTATTCACTGATTTTATTTTTATTTTGGATGCTATTTTAATGTTTATTTTTTCTGGAGAAACACAACTATTTTTAGCATCCTCTATTCACCTAATTCATAATACAGTATACTTATGAAGGTATTTCACGAATATAAACAGGTCAGTCATTTTTATTGGGTTTCAAGGCTGAATTGAAAAAGTAATATTGCATGATTTAAATCTATCAACTCGACAATATTATATTAATGTTTATTTTCCCAGATAAAAAGTCTCAACTCATTCCTTTGGAGTAGTCAGATGAATCAATCACAGTAATGGATACGACATTTTATAAGATATTTTAGGGTACTACAATAGACTTACTATATAGTGTATGGTACTACCATTTACACCATGTGAAAAATACCGGTTAATTAATAGATTAAACAAAAGTTAGAATAAACAGAGTTCATATTTGACTTATTTCCTGCGAAACACTGACCGTCAAAAATAAAGCTATTGTACACCTTTAATAAATAATTGATTGAACTTAATCTAGGTACTAAACATGGAATACTTCCACTTTGGATAAGTGTTAAAGAGAATTGTTGAATTAAGATAACATTCAAACCTTAACTCTATAATCATTCTGAACACTTTCTGTACCAAACTGGTTATATTTATTTCACAATAAGCATTTTATTTCAATTCGTCATAACACCATGTAATAAAATCACATATAATTCACACGAAGAAGCTCTGCTTAAACTTATTCAAAGCAATCAAGTCTTTACCAGAACATGATCAATATTCATCTAGGATAATCTTGATTGATGATAATGGAAGTTCATCATACCATTACCATCATATAATAATTTTGAAGGCCCTCAATTCTCTATTGCAAAAATAAACAATAATGACATGGAAGGATCTCAATTAATTGTTGGCTTAATATAGGCCAGTAAATTCGAATGTCTGCATTTCTGATATAGACTTATATTCTCCACTCTCGAACACCATGATATTCAAATTGTGATCAAAATCTAATCCACCTCCATACTATTTGCTTTAAATTTATTTTAAATTCTATTTAGTTCAACTATTTCTTCCATCTATATTATTTATTATTTCTCTCTACTTCTTTGAAGAGGGGGTTATACAAACTCTTCGAGCGAAGAGGGGTTGCCTAGATTGAGGGAAGAGGGGTTTCCAAAATTTTGATTGTATTTTAATTAGATAATAATGGCTCTAGACCAAAATTATTAATATACTATGTGGAATCAAGTGAAAATGTTGAAACTCAATGAGTTATATTAGAAAATAATTGTTTATATTAAAATATATTGTTTCTTTTATATTAGACTGTGAGCTTGAATAGTAATTCTAAAAATCTGTTCAAGATTTATCGTACTCATCATTTATCTCCCATGAGTTCTGAAATCTCAATAATAAAAAGCCAACACAACTGATCATCGTATTATTATGTAACCACATTTAGTTGAAGCTTCAATTTTTGCATTTATCAAAAAATAATAATTATTCGATTAATATAAACGAACACTGTGGAACTTTTATGTACGATTTCGATCACATGTGCCTGGTATTTCCAAATCCTCCGTGACCCGATTGTGAAGCGCCCTTGTTGAATCCCATTTGCAGTCCCAAGTGGCTCTCTGAAGCCTTCAGCTGTTCCTCGGTGAATTGTCTTTCATTTTTGTCGGCCATCTTGGGTCCCAGTCTTGGTCCAGTGTATTCGGGATGCAGCTGTGTCTGTAGGCAATAATAATATTTATCATCAACATCCAACATTGTTTTATTCAAATACAGTTGACATATTATGTACATAATAGATTCTATTATGATATATATTATTACATGATAAGAAAAAAATAAAAAAATATTTTTCAGTCCAGTGAATACACTGGACTAAAAAAATTTTTAAGATAAAATTTGTTGAATAATTATTATTAATCCATATGTATTGGAAGAATTTTGCAAATCTAATGCTGACAGCCACTGTGACCGGTAATAAATTTAGATGCGGTTTCCGCCAAAAGAAAGGTTCTACCGTAGCGGTCCTTGATGTGCAGGTTTCATTTGTTTTTTTTTGAAATGAATACGTTTTAGGGATGAAAAAATAAATACGTTTGAGGACTTATATACTCAATAAACTCTAATGAACTCAGCGCCCTCTTTCGGCGTTGGTCGGAACTGCTAGGAGCAGTGTGCTAGATAGAGTATTGGTACTATTATTTAGCGTCAAATTCGAACAAAGCTAGCGACGCTTCGCTCTGTGGACTTCTCCACAGACTTCTCTGTGGACTTATAAAGTTATTTTATAATTATTTTTTTAATTTTTTTTTTAATAGAAGAACCTAATGTAGGCTACTTTTCTGTCTTAATAATCACAACTGACCTAGTACTATTACTTTCAATAATGGGCTTAATGTTCAATTTTTTAAGCATCTAAATTCATTCACAAACACAAATACAAAATTTGTATTAAATTGTTACAAAATATCCAAAAGGAGAAAGGAAAGAGCATATGGTTATTTGAAATTAGAAAGAACAATAGTAAATTGAAAATGGAATAGAGATTTATCATCAAATTTTAAAACATTTCAGAAAAGTATTAGTAATTGGTAGTTTGTCTAGAGACAGACGGTCTTGTCTTTCAAGACTTTACTTTGTGTTTTCAATCAAATATGAACCTATGAATGTGTAAAAAAAAACAGAAATTATTTTAAGTTCACAAAAGTTTCAATTTGTCAAGAATCGATTTGACAAGAAAATAAATCACCTTATTCCATGGTGACTTCATAAGTCACTCTTAATCCACATTCATATTCACCCCTATCACATTAAAATAATTCATCAATCTATTACAATTTTCTGAGAATTAAATTCCAGAATATTATGATTAGATCATCATTTCATGACTCTTCAATTACGGTACTTATCGAAATATATGATTCCAATTATTTGAATATCATATGTCTAATTTCATATAATTTCAATTGATATCATAATTATGTCAACACTGTTCATTGATGAATTATTTTTTATTCATTGTAATTTAATGGCAGCAGAAGCTCAACTTTCAAGAACAATTATTTGAAAATAAATTAATATAAAAAAATAGAGATTGTATCAATTAGTAATTTGATACTCACAATTCTGCCGAGAGAGTAGAGACATAATGTTACTTGAGGAATATTTCTACGTTCAAAAAGATCTGCTGTTTGGAAAATTTCTTCTTCTGGTACTCCATATTTCTTCACGGCTGCTTGAAACCTGGAAAACAGCAAAATTTAGAGCTTCAATTGGTCAAAATACGAAATACCGATTTTCAAAATTGAGTAGAAAATTTCCTTGCAGGTAGCAAATAAGATAGAAGATAGAAAATTTTATTATCAGTCTTTGAGAATATTAATTTATCAACACACTGCTCCGTGGATAAATTCCATATTGTTTCCTAGCTACCCATTGCTTTTCTCATGTTTAGTTTCAATTCCATACATTATTTTGATGATTTCCAATAATTATTGAGATAGAGTGGAATCATTAAGTGTTTTACTATCATTTGCATAAAAATCTCAAGTGGACCAAAGCTAACCAGCTTGTTGACAGATTCCCATTCAGTGAATTTAAAATAATTATCCCTTACTACAATTATAATTTTTATAAAATTCCCCAATCTGAAAAATAATGATCGAACATAAAATTTTATCACACAGTTAAACTATTTCATAGATACAATATAATATATCCATTACACATTAAAAAAAATAATAGTAACTGCTCACTTCTTGGAAGATGACAATAATTCACAGGCAAAAATCGACATTATTTTGTAGGTTGAAAACATGTGAGAATAATCTAAACGACAAGAAAATTGTGTATTGCAATTTTATTTTGATAGCATTCTGTGCAGTACTTAATTTGTATCCAAATTTACAATCCAATTCTGCACAGATAGAATAAATAGCTGTCCTCATTAACAACAATAACAGCAAATGAGTCTCATATCTGAGAATTCAGTAATCAAACACAAACGCAAATTTCAAAATAGATTTGAGTGAACTTGGCACTGAGTTGCAGTTACTTTTAAAATTGCACATTTTTATAAAATTCCCCAATCTGAAAAATAATGATCGAACATAAAATTTTATCACACAGTTAAACTATTTCATAGATACAATATAATATATCCATTACACATTTAAAAAAATAATAGTAACTGCTCACTTCTTGGAAGATGACAATAATTCACAGGCAAAAATCGACATTATTTTGTAGGTTGAAAACATGTGAGAATAATCTAAACGACAAGAAAATTGTGTATTGCAATTTTATTTTGATAGCATTCTGTGCAGTACTTAATTTGTATCCAAATTTACAATCCAATTCTGCACAGATAGAATAAATAGCTGTCCTCATTAACAACAATAACAGCAAATGAGTCTCATATCTGAGAATTCAGTAATCAAACACAAACGCAAATTTCAAAATAGATTTGAGTGAACTTGGCACTGAGTTGCAATTACTTTTAAAATTGCACATGACCCTCATATCGATTTTTATTGCTTCTCTATAATTGGAACACACTAAAAATGTGTCTTGCACCGTTAATGTTACGAAATACAGCGTTTGAATCATTGGAAATTACAATGAATGCTATGGCTGAAAACATGATATTATGGTACCTCATCAACACTAATCAAGCTACTCTGTGATTGAAATATAGTGTTCACATTTTCATCTTGCTCTTATAATCTCAAAATACAGATTGACATCGATCCAGGAGAAGATTTATCCAAGTTATAATATATAGCTAAATAAAGTATAAAATTATGAAGTTGTATAGAAGATTCAATTTATAAAGTGATACATTTAGTAATACTTAATACATAAAGTAACTTTAATCTTTAATCAAACTTATTTAAATAATAGAAATCAAGTTATAGTTGAAAGTAATAACTCATAACAATCAAATAAATAATTATTTCCTTGTAGACGGGATTGGATTTCCAAGTAGAGAGCAGCCATGAAGCCCAATGTTCCCTATTCAATTTTAATTTTGTGAAAATCCAAAACAACATAATATATAAGTATAATAGCAGAGTTATCAAATTTGAGTTAATAAAAAATGCATACTATGGCATGATTTATTTTGCAAATTTCATATTTGCTCTCTATTGTGCAGTAAAAGCTATAAAAAAAAGTCGAGAAATGATATATTTTTTTAATTTATATGTTTTAAATTTAATTGTTGTAATTTGAATTTCTAGTAAAAATTGATGAATTTGTTTAGTGTTATTGAAGTTTGAATATAAAATTAATAATCAATAATGAATTTGTTCGTTTTAAATAATATTGCGATTGTTCACCTCTGAATATTCTCCATTAGTTGGAAGTTGGTTCCTTTTGTTTGAATTTTCTTGACTGATCCTGGAGCAATTTTGTTGATGAGATTGCAGAGAACCACTCCATCCTTCAATACATCCTCATAGGGCTGGTTGGGAAGCTTCTCGCCAGTAACTGTCTCTATCCATTCGATTACTTCTTGCTCCTGCTCCTTGTTTCTGGCCTGTGGTGAGAAAAAAATCGTGAATAAGGTTTCTACCAAAAAGTGAAATGCAAACAGGTTACATAAAAATACTCTTGCAAAACTTAAGAAAACCGATACTCATCAATCTTCTCTCACATGGACCAATAGAAGCTTTCACTACTAAAAAAAACTTTCTTCCAGATTGATTTAATATTACTTTTAATATTAGTTTTAATAATTTAATGTTGCTCCATACCACAGAAAAGGAGAGGAATTTCCTCTGTCCATATAACATTTCAATATACTGAAAATGGAAAAGGCTACAGCCAAAGACTGTCTTTTATCCAAATTAAAACATAACATTCAAATATATGTGCTATTCACATAATAGCATTTCTCATCTCGGATTTTACAAAAACAATTAGGCCTATAGATAAATTTCAATCTAAATTATTTATAATTTTTCCCATTAATGTTAAGGACAAGTAGCATATGTACTGATTAAGTCGAAACATTTTCAATTTCAGATCGACCCACTGTATTTTTTTTTTTTAATACTAGTTTATCGAATTTCTAACAAATGTGTCGTAGGTACTCCAAATTTTGAAAAAGTTCCTTATCAACAATTCACAAAACATTTAATAATCTAAGCTTGGAAAATAATCAAAGTGTTACTCATAAAATTGAGTGATTTTCATCTTGTTTTATCTAAAAAATAAAAGTGAATCATTCGCGTATTGAAACTGAAATATTTAGTAGCTCACCTAATTATAGATATTACTAAGAATATTTTTTTCTTTGAAAGTTCAGGGAATCAGTGAATGACATCTAAATTCAGTGAACGCCCTCAATGAAAATCGTAGATTTACGTCAACTATATTTTTGGAACAAGGAAGAGATGAGGAATGTTTGTGACAGCCGAAATTGTAGTAAATTATATTTGGAGCTTGTCCAGGTGAGAAATTATTGGCAGTTGCAACAAAAAGTTGCTCTGTTTCTAGCCACACTGGTGCGCTAAACACTGATGCTTTGGCGGTGCTGTTGAGGAAACAGTGAACCGTTTGATCGAATTTGAAGTGCCGTGCTCAATCACTGTAATAAATAATAATTGTAGCTTATTATTCATACGATGAAAATTAGATTTCAATTTCAATATATTTCCCCCCAAATATCCTAACGCTCTCATTCCTCTTCTTCCTCTTTGTATTTTTTTTTTAATGAATTGAATAAAATTAGCTTAAACGTCAAGCAAAAATATTAGATGGAACAAAATGAGTTTTTAGATCCATCTCAGAGCTTACAAGAGTTTTTCTCAATTTTGAATGAGTGCCAGAAACTTCAAAACACATGTCGGCTGAATGGATTACTTGATAAAACGTCTGACACCATTTCACGAGCTTCCTCAGCACAAATTTCTCATAGTAAATGTTCCATAAGTTCGCCATCCGCAATGGAAAATTCCGGTTCATTTCAGTGAACTACTCCATACAGTTCCAAACCGAATAGCCTACTTTTCCCAGAAGCTTCTTTGAAGCTAGATGATATCGCATTTTCAGAATTGCTCGATTTTAAAAATAGTTCTACTGTCCTATAAGTGATGTTACAGATCACAATGATATTTTATTGTTTATCAGCCCAACTGACATTATAGACACTTTTTACATTATCTATTAATCAAAATAATATGATCTACTATAATCCTTTTTACTATAGATACAAAACGCATCAATGTGGAATACCAGTACATATCATGATATTTTACCAAAAATGTAAATTTATAAATTAAATAAAAATTCCATTAATATAAAAACATAGACAAAAAAACAATAGACTACTTTTTCTGTCAGGATTCAAGGAGTTCCATCAAACTTTTATTTTCAGTCAGTTTTATTATTGATATCCATTTATTCTATAATGATGAAATATCATAAACATAATTATAAGTCTTATTTCTTCCTTCTAGAAATTCATTCTCACTTCTTAACTTTTATAATGGACGTAATGTTTTCTTATTATTATTCATGTATTGATAAATCATAACAATAAAGGTACCAGTCCTACTGGCTCATTGCGAATAATGAAAAATCAATTTGCATGTTGTTGTTTTTAATAACTGATTGAAGTTGATCTTCATTTTAGATTAAGTTATGAGGAATTTTCTCTGACAAAAAAAAATTAACGGAAATTTGATTACGGTATTCAATTACTGTGATAAATTACAAATCATTTACTCAAAAATCTTCATTTGAATAACTCAAATTAATCGATAAAAGTTTTTTCAATAACATCCATTTGCTCCAATTAATGAACAAAATGCATTCAATAATAGTTTAAGCAGCAGCAACAATAACAAAGCGAAAGATAGGTGAATGGGTATATTGCATCAAAGTTTACGTCAGAAACTGCATGTTGTGCGATTAATTTGGTCTCAACTAATCGCCGGTTATAAATTTTGCAGTCTGACGCCTCCACACTTCTTTTTAATGAATAAACTTGATCGCAGTCCAAATTCAAGGCACGGTTTTCGAGAAGCGGCGGCCCCTGAAGATCTCTGCTTCTTTCACCCATAAAAACTATGTTCATACTCTTGCCAAAGTTGTGAAATCTGGTAGTCAATTCATCGCTCCTTGCAACTTGCAATTTGTAATTTACTATTATAGTTTCTATTAGTTATTTATAAATAACTGTACTATCAATTATTCATCAATTTAAAAAATACCGTACTGATAAAAATTTTATTCTGCCAGTGGCCTACTCTCAATTTTTTTATTTAATTTTTTAATCTGTAAAATATAGATATTAAATATTGTTAATCTATTTAATATCTGTTCTCAATAATTATACTTTCCACTATGAAGCTATTTGATATTTTTGTATTCAGTTTGTCTCATCCTTTTCATAAAACAACTGGACGTTTCCAGACTCGATTGATTTCTTACTAGGTTTCAATTTGTTCCAGTTTTTATTTGATTTTAAAATTATACTCAATTCATAGCTTTTTATCAAATAGATTTATAATTAAATAGCTTTTTAATAAATTATACAGCTTATCTAAGCTATTCAATTTGAAATTCGAATTTCTTCTTAAGGCAAAGTTTCATTATTTTTTAATTACCATAGCTTGATTGATTATCACTTATCAGAAAACTTGATAGTTCTGAAAGTTGCTCATTGCTTTGAATATTATCTGTTTGACAATTTATTGGTGAGCTCCATCTGATATTTCTTCATTCTTCCACTAGTCTGGAAAATTGAGTACAATAGTGTCGTTTTTTCAGTCTTGCAAGAATCAAATCTGATTTGAAAGAGATAGGTTTATCACATGGCAATTAGAAGTTGTAGCTAGGTAGTAAGGCGTCTTATTGAAAAATCCTGTGTAAAAGTTTTTTTTATAATTTAATTTTTCAATTTATTCAATAGTTAATCTATGAAGCGTCTCCTTTTTAAGTGAATATTATAGTGAATAAATATATCATGAAGCTATTTATCCTGATAACTATAGTTCTATGATGTTCATTTTAAAATAGTTGCCCAGACTTCCAAACATGTACAGTTCAGCTGAATACAATGTTCTACAACTACGGTTTCTGAGAAGGGATCGATTACACTAGATTAGCATGTGAACATAGTCTGTCTTATTTCAGAGGCTCTCCAGGATGATTTGAATATCCGCTTCTGGCAACTAGCCAAATAAACAATTTGGGAAACCCACCACAGACTCTACTATTAGTTTTCTACAGAAACTTAGTGGAGCTTTTTACTCTCCATTAGTGTAACAGTGGCATGGAGAAATCAATTATTAGAGTTGTGAAAGGTTTGCGGATCCTCGACAGAAACTATTAGTTCCATGTTCTAGCAGGAGATTTGTGAGCGTGATAGGTTAGATTGATGTCTGACAAGCGGCTAGGACAGAAACAGTAAAGAATGAAGCGGGCTGATATTATCCTGTGGCTTGACATGTTCTATTTTAGAATAGACACAGACACTACATCTTTGTCGCGGCTCTTACAGCCATCGGCTCATCTTTTCATACTACTGTTGGGGGAGTCGGCTCGAATATAGACAGGCAACAGTTAACTAAAAACAGAGGGTTGCTGCTCCCAATTTGAGACACCGGAAATGAGAAAAGAGGGTGTGAAATTTAGTTTTTTTCGAGTTTATTAGGATTACAGTCGTATGAATTTATTGAATAAATAAAAATACTTTTAATAAAATAATTGAAAATACTATTCGCTGAATTTCAAGGAAGAAATTAATGATTAGATGTGGAAAAGCTTCTCCAATAATTATTTCATTTTTTTCAATTGTTGAACCCATCAAAGTATTATTAATAAATTTTGCAGTCTGACGTCTAATATTCAGCAGCTTAATCTATATAATTTGTATTCAAACTATACAAGATATCAATTAGTGTAGTCAAATACATAATGTAATGGTTAAGATGAGAAGTGATAGAGCTGAGAATACATTCATGAAATGAGATAAGCCTACAGATAGAAAAGATGTTATAATTTACAAGCTATTAAAATATTTTCAATCTAATTCAACAGAAATTTGCAATAATTCAATCGATTTCAATTTGATTATAAATTATTTTGATAATTTGTTTTATTTGTATAAATTCTATTATTAATTGTTTTCTCCAATATTGGCGATGTTGAAACACTTCTATTTTTCCATTGTATAATTCAATCATGCAAAAATGACTAACAAAATTGGGGAGAGGAACATTTTTGCTAAGCCTGTTGCTTTCTCTCAAGTCAAATTGTGATGATTTGTGGTCTAATGCTATAGCCTTCTCCTTTTGTAGGAATTTGCAGAGTGCAAACATTTTTCACATCTCTATTACCTTGAGCCCTATAAAGAAAGTTGAATGATTCAATTGAAACATACTCAATAAAAAATAATAATGTAGTATAGTTCTAATAATTTATAAACGTTCAGAACATGATTTTTCTACAACTTGTAGCTTTTAACCTGTATCCAAAAATCAAATTTCAATATTTCAGTCTGTCAATACTATACTTCAATAGAACTCTCACTCTTGGATTAATCAAAATGCAGTATTAAAGGTTTTAAATGAGACTTGAATTTTCAGAAGGCATTCCATAATAATTTATAGTGAAAATTCTATAGATATATTCGCTTATTATCTATTATCATTCAAATATTAGGCTACTGTCCCCTGTAAAGATTATTCATTATGGTATATAAAAAAGAGAAAAGTTTAATACATTGAAGATGATAGATAATGTTTGGAATAAATAACTAATGAATGACCAATAGAAAGATGGGCTCGTCCTTAGAAAAAACAAAACAGTGTTAGTGCAAAAACAACAGTAGCTTGTAGTCTCTGCATCAAGAAAATAGAAAAAATAATAAATTTATGCAATACAGTATTTAATATACTATGCTTTGTTTCTAAGTTTTGATAAACAATGAAGGAATTACATAATCACAGTCAATAATTACTAATCAATGAACTAACCGGCATTTTTACAAGTCAATGACCGCAAGCGTATTCAATTACGATGTACGAATTTTCCCGATTGCAAAGGCGCGCACTTTTCACTCAACCGGTGGCAATTTGAGCGCGAGATTTGAATTGAGAGCTGAAAGCGAGTTGTCAGACAAATGCAAGCTGCTGAGTGCAGATGGAGGATCCAAACTGCCTCTTGATGCTACTGCTGTTAGATCACGTGACCCACACCTCCTGTCCCCCCCCTCTTCAACCGCCCCCAAATGCCGGAAATAACGTTCACGTCTCCCAGCACATTTTCCGGATTTAAAGCTCTCAACTGCTATAAACAAGTCACCGAAAAATATCAGTGGTCTACATGGGGGGTTAAATAACTTCAGAATAAACCATTATTTCGTTTATCTATCACCAAAATATTGTTTTGATTTGAATTATAAAACGTTATTCAATTTAATTGAAGGTGGCTGTTAAGTTTAGTTACAAGCACTCATGAACGCTATTGGTAAGTGATTGTGGCTCTGCCAGAGCATGAATGAAAACTCTGGCTGTATGTTGTCTCTGGCTCTCACTTCATGGATGATTCTTATGATGGGTGAGAGCAATTCCCCTTGATAGATTGTCACTTTTCCTTCATTATTTATAAGGTAGGCCCATAACGTTCTCGTTCAGTTTCCTATCAATCCTCCAAAAATTATTACCGTAAAATGGGTTGCCGTTCTACCGAATTTGATTACCAAATTATTGTCTGATTATACTTAATTCTCCATTAGCATATACCATTACAGTAGACTCCCGATTATCCGAGGTAATTGAGACCGACACGACCTCGGATACGGGAAAACTCGAATAAAACGAAGGTTAAGTTCAGTCGTTATGGTTAAAAAGACGTAAAACACGTTGAAAGTTTACAAAACTGGTTTATTGGAAGCAAAAACATATAATCATAATTACAGACCTGTAAGTAAGTAGAAACAGAGCTGTAGTTACAGAGCTGACCCTACAGTTTCTGTAAAGAAAATAACTTTTCATATGAAATCTTCTTATTCAACAATATTCTGAAAATGTCATAAATTGATAAGTATGAAATATTAATATCATTCAAGTTTTGAAATTATTATAACTCTCAGAAATAAATCAAACTTATCGGCTTGAAATAGAGACATTCGGCCTAACTGATTTCTTACAGTATTGTATATATTTAGGGAGCCGTAACGTGATACGTGGGAGTCAAGAGGCGCAACGGAAGCATTCACTATGTTATTCGAAAGATTTACGACTCTACACACAAAAAAAAACTATATAAACTTCTTCTTCAGCGCTCAGAATTGAAATATAAATAATGCGAGTTTATCTACGAATAAACTTCAAGTTTAACGGCGCTCCATCTGTTTTCAAAGAGCGCTGCGATCAGCCTGCTGCTCCGTTTTATTTTTTCATCTGAAATACTGTATTGGCTAGCCTAAATTCTGCATTTGGAGCTCTAGAAATTTATTCATTCAAGTCTATTCTTGAATCTGATTCAATTTGTTTTTTTTACACTTACCCGGTGGTACGAAACCCAGATGAAATGAGCTCTTTTACCCAATACGAACTAGTACCATGGGTACAGCCAGCAAAATTTTGAGAACGCTACAACATTCTTACAAATTAATATTAAAATTAAGTTACCTTGTGTTATATCTCGTAGGCCTACTCAATCATTTACGGATCATGATTTTTGAAAAGCCACTACTTGGATTGCAGTAAAACGTGGAATATAGTTTCCTTACATAGGTCCTAGGTGCTCACTGCTCACCTGCTATGATGGTGATAAAATGCTTCAAGATACTTTGAGGAATGTAAAACTCTGTTGCAGAACACTACAGTTGCGTTGCTTACTGTATATACATTTCTTACAAATTTTAGGGTTCTGTGTTTCGACGGTAGCCTATATTACCATCTGTATGGTATGTGCCCAACGGGATTTCTTAGTCCAACCCCGAATCGAAGCACGCATGACTTGCTAGTGAAATATAAGTGAAGTATTAAAATGAGCTTATGGTTCCTTTTCCGGGAAAATATTAATGAATTATGAATTTTAAACCGTATTTTATGCGATTGTAGACATGAATTTTACTTATTAGCACTGTTAAAATATAGCCAATAAAAATCAGGAGTACAGAAAAAAGTAGAAACATTTACAGTATTTGGAAAGACCGCAAGACCTATAGCTATAGGCTAAATAATTGAATCACACAGTATTGTTACGTCACCAGGATCAGAAATCAGAAAGTTCACAACTTTATTTTGATTCAATTCTACAGTAAACTTTCTTCTCAATTCACTTTACATTAGTTGTTCTGGATTAATTCCATAATAAGGATGGATTTTTTTTAGTTTTTACTGCGTAAAACAGTACTTATTTGAAGCGGTTGGATCTGATAGTTTTTCAGTAGGCCTAAGTTACATAGAATAATATTCATTCAGAATCTCATAGTGAGATTACTATGATGTCACCAATCAAAGGAACATTACTTCCAATTTACTGTATTGAAAACTTATTATTCACTTGAAAATTATAATTTGTTATTTTTCTTGTCTCAAAACGTTTTACTCTACAATATTTCAAAATCGCAAAAATAGAATAAAATAAATAAAAAATTAAATTAAATCGATCATAATATGAACACCGCAAAATGTCAAGCATTGAGTGGTGAGCAAGTCAAATTCTAATGCAATTATTCAATTCAGGTTCAGGTAGCATCACCACATTTAGCTTTGACCTATTTGAAGTGAGTGAACAATGCATCAGCAAAAATAACGTTGACACAATGATTGTGCATCGAGGAACTACGGTTACCTCCTATTTCCTCTTTGTAATTCAAAAAAGATAGTCACAAAAGAAGCTTCTATAAATGGAACATCGATGGTATTTGTAAAAAAACATGATGAATATTTCACATTGAATTGCTTACTACACAGAACTAATTTTTCGAAAATAGATGTTTCGGTTTGTATTTTTCCAAAAAAGTTTCATTTTCTCCATAATAAGAAGTTTTTTTTACTATCCACTTGTTTGGTTGTTGATTTGAAAATTGCAATTTTCATTAGTTGAAAAGTTTTATGTACTCTATATTGATTAATCCAATCACATGTGAATGTAATTAATAAGTTCTGAATTTTGGGATCCATAACGAACTGCGAAGTTAACACTATTGATTCAACATTAGAATTCACGACATGCAGTCAATATTTACCATGAATAACATAATTATTACTCACTGGACTGGAGCGCTTTCGATTTGCTTTTTCAACAGACAGTCTGTTGAAAAAGAGTTCAAAGCAACTCGAAAGCGCTCCAGTCCAGTGAGTAATAATTATGTTATTCACAGTAATTAATATATTTACTGCATGTCGTGAATTCTTTCTAATGTTGAATCAATAGTGTAATTAATAACTCAATATTCCTACTATATGATGCCATTATATAACATTAACTATATTATTAACTATAACATTACACCGGTACTCTCATAACTGGAAAGAAAATTAAGGAAATAAGAAACTCTTCGCTCGTTAAACAAAAAAACGTATAAAGAGTGCGATCAAAACACTGTACTGCTTCTATTGTTTTACTGAACAAAACAATTTTACTGCTTCTATTCATTGGTTTAATACGTAGAATTATTCTTTCAAATATATTCGCACCATTCGTTACTCTCCCAACAATTGTTTCATTTTTTGTATCTTGTTGTGTTTATTACCAAGCGGCGCTAATCTATCTTGAACGGTGTCATTTCGTGAATCGCGTTGTGTTTACCAAATGGTCACCAATCTATCTCAGAGGCTACGAAGGAAGGGGTTGAACTTCACCGGTAGCAGATTGAGTTAATTCACTTTTGCCGAAAATAGACGTGGGCGTTTAGACTCGTGCCAGCAGTAGCCATGCCATGAGCCGTGGGTGTTGGTGTAGCATGCATCGACATGATTTATCGACACACCAACGTAACACTAGCCAACACAAATTCGCAGTCCGCGCGACACAAACTGTACTCTGACGCAATATTCGCAGTCTGCGTCAAAAGGGCCGAGTATCTGCGGAGCATAGGCGTAACAGGGGAACGTGGTCTCTATTATATAGGCTGTATCTGTATAAATAATATATTAGTGAATAACTTTTGAAAAATTATTTTATTCCTCCTTTTTCAATTAGTATTTTTTCTTATTTAATATAAATAATAATCAACTACAATCATGTAGTGTAGGAGAATGTACAAAACAAATGTTACCCATTACTTGTGAAAAATAACGGTTGAGCTTGTAAACTCTTCAAGCTTATTTGAGAAAAAAATTGTTCTGTTGTTCCTGAGGCTATTTACGATTATGTGCATGTAATGGGATCCTTTTATGCATGCATTTTCTTATGGACGAAGGCTATTTACGATTATGCGCATATGATGGGATCCTTATAGGCTATGCATGCATTTTCTTATGGACGATAAAACCCGGTACCGGTTTTCATCTAAAGAAATTGACTAGTAGAAAATTATTGAAGAAAATTTGGGCGGAATCATAGTCATGTTCATTCCTCAACTGAATGAGCACATGAGAGTGATCTCAAGCTGGAAATCTATTATTAAATTGGATGAGATTTCGAGATTGAAATTATTCATAGATTACCTTATGAAAGTGAGGGAATAGGATGACTAATATTTCTTTCAATAAAACTTTTCAAGCTAATGCTAGATAACGTGTAAGTCAAGCAATATAATAAATTGTAATATTCCAAAAAAATCTCGTTTCTGCTCCAATTCTCCTTGGCATATTTTTTCAACTTATCCAGTAATCGTTTTTCAATTTCTATCAAGACATACGCAGCCACTGACAAAATGCACACACCACATTTTATTCACACATTTACGTCATTCTCACCATAAATCATTCTGCATTATGGAATAAGCTTTGGATGGCTCATTTCACACCATTAAACTAGTAAATCATCTTTCAGCAACTCTAAACAGCCATCTTTTTTTCATAAGCACTAATAAGGTGTTGCCACAAGAAATAGCTCTTCAGATTTTGTTCTGTGGTATAAATTGGTATTCGAAAGGGCTCAAAAGCATCATATTCAAATACTCATCATCAATTACTCTGAAAAAATAGGGTTGAATATTCAACAAACAATTCGAACATTGACTAATCTTTTTTTTTTGCTCCAGGTTGCTGGCAGAAGAGATCCAGACATGGAGTACGAAGCCCAGGAATGGATTGAAGCTGTCATTGGAGAGAAATTCCCAAGTGGTAATAACAATATTCTTATCTCACGTACTCTTCTTTTTCAGAATATTTTAGTAATATTATGTCATTTTCAGTTCAAAATAAAACTGGATTTATTCATCGATCAACAACACATTTTAGAATAATTTTTTATAAATAGCAACTTTTGTTGGCAACATTCCAATTATTGGTCTGAGTAAAACATTCAACCCTCGATTTGTTCACAACATTGTTTTAGTTGGTTTACACAGATCCTCAGTGCTTTGATGGGAATTCTGCCAAGGTTTTCCATGCGAGAATATTGCCTAACGACCACAAAAATGACTGTTTACATAATTCGCTGAAAATATACAAAAAAGCTATACGGGAAAAGCTGCGTCAAATATCAAATTTCATTTAAAATGTTTTCTTTCTTTTAGAAATTCAAAACAGATTTACCAGTGACGTAGAAGTAGCCTAATGCTACATGGTAGATTATCAAAATAACTATTCATAAAAATTTAAATCGTAATATAAAAACCAAGCATACTCATATTTTGTTATTGTTTATATTATGTTAAACATTAATCTAATTTAGACACTATAGCTAAATTGAAAATTAAAAATATTACTCAATTATTTTAGTGTTTAGTCAAATTGAATGTTCAATAATTGAATAATATTTTGAGTAATATAAAGTGTTTCACTAAATATGTAACTATATATTTAGTGAATATGTGACTAAATATTTAGTGAAACACTTTATTTATACTTTTGGTCACCGTTAACTTTTCCATCTTTGTTGCATAATAATATTTTTGAGTTTTTATTAAATTGTATATTATTTTTATATTTTTCCTGATAAATTTATAATTATTGTGGTACTAAATTTTTTGTTTATTAGGAGTAGCATTCGAAGACGCTCTCCGTGATGGAGTTATTCTGTGTAAACTGATGCAAAAGCTCATGCCAGGATGTATAAAGAAGATCAACGTGGCTGCTGGCGACTACAAGAGCATGGACAATATTGGACAGTAAGTAGAGAATATTTAGTTCCTCAAATATAGTTTTGTAAATTATATTTACAAATATAGTTCCTAAATCTAATTTTAATCCATGTTAGAGAAGACAATCTACTATTATTTACCTCTTCAACTAGTATCTACTACAATCTACTATGAATATTGTATTGTTTTTCATTTTAGTTTGACAAAAGACATGAATAATAATTATTATCTCATGATTCCATAGCTAGCACACATCCAATTGTCAAATTTATTGTGTGATTTTGTGACTTGAAAACCAATAAAATATATTAATGATACCTCTCTTAAATAAATTAATTACTTAATCATCACAAGATATCATAATGAAGCAATAAAAAATCAAAGTGGAAACTGATAATCTATTTAACCTATATATGTAACCTAGGTAATCTATTTTGGTACCGTATTTCAACTTTTTGCAAAATCATTTAGTCGTATTTTCATCAAACTCATGCAAAAGAAATAACTTTTAGTAGTTAATTTCAAAAATTTCATAATTTAACGGTGTTAATTTCAGATTCCAGAAAGCTTGCGTCAATTACGGAGTTCCAGACGTTGACCTTTTTCAAACAGTTGACTTGTGGGAAAGGAAAAATATCTTCAATGTAACAAAAACTCTCTTCGCTCTTGGAAGAACTGTGAGTTGATTGCTGAATAATAAATAGATGAATAGTATTACAATATTATTTTTCCTCTTTAGTATATCGTGTTCTATTCAATCAACGTGAAATGAATATGATTGTCTATATCGTTGAACTTGATAGATAGATAGATACATAGATCACATTTTAATTTCTATTATTAAGCTAATAATTATTTTGTATACGTACTATGTTTTATTTGTAGAATAAACTAAATTTATCGTTTGATTAGAGATGGTACTCTGCATTTATCATCAACTTGACAGAATGGCAATAATAAAACAGCAACATAACAGCATAGAGAAAGCATAGGAGAAGTAGATGACTCATCAGGTAGGGACGATTGTTTACATTTTTAATGTACGGCGAAAATAGTTCGTGTTAGGCGAGTTCAGAGGTCTAGTCAATCGCCCACTTGTTTAACACAGCAAATTTTTGAAGTACTCTTGAGTCACCAGAGATATCGCCACCATCACGTCGCTTCTCAATCGTTCACCGGTTAACATGGTGATGAATCATCTACTTCTCCTATGCTTTCTCTACGATAATACTTTTTTATTCCAATTCTGAATTAGATTAGCTATCGAGTAATAATATTTGAATATATAAGGCTTTATATCCAAATAAATATAATTATGGCCTTAACATTGATGGCAAGACTGGTTCATTTTGACAAGACACCTATATTGAAAATGAATTATTGGCAATACAATCCATTGAATTTACTCACAATGTTCAAACTGCAAAAGAATTATTCCACTGTACAATATCAACATGGCTTCATTATAGTGAGCGAGTTCCTATGCACTTTGAATACAGGAAAATCTGTAATGAGATTATCTATTAGGCTACCAGTCCAGAGCGCTTTCATAAAAATTAGGTTCAGTGTGTCCTAAATCACGAAAAAAGTGATGGATGCAAACTGGGCTATAAAATTATTACATAAAAAGGCCGTTCTATCCATATCCGCCTTTTGTGTATTTTTTGTTCATTTTTACCTTTTGTTTATCTCTAATATTGTTTATTTTTTGTGAGTGTGGTCCTTTGCCTGTATTACAGGACTTCCGATACTTAATGAATCAGGCTCCAGATGCCTCAATTAATAAACTAATTAATAAACAGAGTAATAATAAATTATAGTTGTGACCACGAAATTTTTTAGGCGGCTGAGAGATTTTGCGCTGTTGTCAGATATCGAACCGGTAAAGCGAGGGAAAGTCGAATTGCTTGCTCCCCATCATAAATTGCAACGTTGAGCATCCAGTGCTGCCATTTCCGAGCGTTGGAGCCGATTCCCCTGCATGATTTGAGGAGTCAGCTGGCAAGACTTGACAACAGCTCAAAATGTCTCAGCCGCCTTAT
Organism: Laodelphax striatellus; assembly: GCA_017141395.1. Classification (NCBI taxonomy): domain Eukaryota; kingdom Metazoa; phylum Arthropoda; class Insecta; order Hemiptera; family Delphacidae; genus Laodelphax; species Laodelphax striatellus. The sequence continues at coordinate 30,600,797 of CM029530.1, read as the reverse complement.
TTCGTGGCCGCTATTATAGCTGTTTCTCTTCACCAAAGTAGCGTCTACTAAATAAGGTGGCTGAGACATTTTGAGCTGTTGTCAAGTCTTGTCAGCTGTCTACTCTAATCATGCAGTGGAATCCACTAAGAGGCTCTAAATAGGCAACGCTGGAAGCACAGCATGTCATTTTGTGATCAAGAGCAAGCAATTTTCGACATTCCCTTGCTTTACTGGTTTCATATCTGACAACAGCGCAAAATATCTTAGCCGCCTAATTTTGTGGCCGCTACTTTAGTTTTTCAATAGTGGAAAAATATTGTTATTATATTCGTTGAATATAATAACATAATTTTGATGAACTCTGAATTTGTGTTTGCAGACCTACAAACACCCCGAATGGAAAGGACCCTTCCTGGGACCAAAGCCCGCCGAGGAGCACAAGCGAGAGTGGACAGACACCCAGCTGAGGGCTGGAGAGGGCATGATTGGCCTGCAGGCGGGCTCCAACAAGGGGGCCACTCAGGCCGGACTCAATATGGGCGCCAGTAGGAAGATCCTGCTCGGAAAGTGATCCAATCAACTCATTTCCATAGCCTAACGGCTTCAAATAGCATAAGATTTTACATTAATATCTACTTTATTCCTTATCATAACAATCTACCATAGTCAACTTGAACTTCAACAAAAATACAGCTTTAAATTTCAAAAAAATCCAAATTCATAATCTTTTTCATTCTAAATCACAAATCGTAACAACTCGTTTCTTTTCTCTCGAAATCATGACAAAACGTTCATAATGGAGTAACGATTGAATATACTGATTCAAAATAGTACAACCGTACAATAGTATAGTATTGTTGTTGTTTTCATGTAAGTTATTTGGCATCCAACAGTATCGACTACCTACTGATAATATAATGTATTCTACAATATCATGTATTGACACTTCCCCGTAAACTATTTTTGCTAACTACATTTAATGTTGAATTTTATTTTATCTATTTATTTATTGATGGAGAAATAAATTATCGTTTTATGTAGTATTTGTTGCATTATTTCACATTTTATTTCATAAATCCATATACATTATTTTCTATAATAAGAAGATAACGCACCAAGCTGGTCAGTTGTCAAGGATGAAAAGCACTACATATGCTGGGTTTCAATATTGTTTGAAAATCATACCAGAGGATACGGCATGTGCCATGAGTTTGGTCTTCATTAATGTGCACAATAAATTTTAATACTTTTTTTAATGATTGAGATAATATTCTAGACATTAAATATTAACATCCACTGAACCGTTTTCGTCCGAATCATCAGTTCATCCGAACTGTCGGCCATTTGATTCATTGATGAGCAGTTCTTCCGAAAACGGAAGAACGGATGAATTCGGAGCAAAACGGTTCCAGTGGATGTTAGTCTTATCACAAAAATTCAACATGCAAGGTTTTTTCATTCAATTATTGACTTGAATACAGAAGGAACACAGGACATGATAGAATAGAAAAACAGAAACATAAAAATCTTCATATGTGGGGTTCATGAAATTAATATAAGAGCTTCAAAATCATATACATTTAATTTTATATTTTTCTGTTCACAAATTATTTACAAGATGATGACATTTTATAATAATTTCCACTGATAGAAACATGTTATTCCTGTATAATTGAATGAGAAATTCTTGGAGAGGTCTATTTGGAAAGTAAATACTGTACTTTATTTACCGGGAAACATAGGAGTACAGATGAAGAACAAAAGAATAAGTGCGGTATTTTAGAAGTAGCTAATATTGATAATTACTCTAAGAAGATTTGGCAAAAGCACTTTATTGAAATAAATAAGTAACTAGATAAAAGTCATTCCGCTTTAAGGTAATGATGTAATAATTGAGAACTTTGAAAGTCTTTCTTCACATCAAATAAATCCATGGTATAATAAAACTATTGGTAGAATCTCAACCACAAGATTTCAAACCGTATAAATATTGAGTAGAACAATCTTATCACAAAAAAAATCCCCATTAATTTGCCTTATCAATGATGGAAATTACTGTGAAGATGATTGGAGAAAGTATTCGAATAAATCAATCCACCATGAGGCAGTGGTTTTGTGAAACCGAATCTATGGAAATAGTTATTCAAGCCATGAGCAAAGTGTGGATGCAGCACAGGCACTGCTGTTAAAATAGGAGAATCTTCTACCGATCTAGTCTCATAGAGTTGCAAAGGAACTGTATCTTCGTTCTCACTGATTCTACCAGAGCTCTTATCACATTTTAGCCTGTAAGGAGCAAGATAAAGTCCTCCTTGAATATTTTCAGTTGGATTTTTGTCTTGCTCATCCGCTATTCCGTAAGCTGGTTGTGGGAGGTCACTTGAAGTGACTGCACGGGATTTATCACCAACGCCCGCTTCTAATAGGGTTTTAGTGCAAGGAGGAACATTGTACGGACCTCCAGTTTGTTGAGTATTGCTTCCATACTGGATATTTGGAACAAATGTTTGTCCGTTGATGTGATAGATAGGGGCGCCAGGCTGAGGGTAGTAAGGAAATTGGTACTGAGGATTGCCAGGAACGATAACCTCACCTCCATTTAGTAGATGGTTGGGGTAGCCTCCACCAGTATATGGTCCCAAGCCACCTTGTGAAACAAGGCCTGGGGGATATAGACCGGGACATCCTCCAGTTGGTCTAACGCCTGGGTATAGTCCTGGAGAGTATCCAGGTTGTCCTTGAGGTATAGCTGGCGGTGGCAGTCCTCCATACATCTGAGTGAGTGGTATATCCTCGTCCTCGTGAGTTCGACACATGCTAGCAGCAAGCACCAATATCAGAGTGTGAGTTATCTGTAAAAAACGCAATTGATTTTAGAAAAAAACCTCACAAGTGGTTATTGCGTGAACGTCTAATTTATGTTGTGAGATTTTAGCTGTTAAAATACAGTCGAACTTGAAATATAATCTTGTAGTATAGTGAATTTGGTATTATGGTGAATATCAATATTGGAACAAATTTAAATTATTATTACACAGCTACAGATTTATTCAAATAATAAAGTCATCTTCTTAGTATTTTAAGAAAAACTTGAGATATCTGATTCTCTATTCATTAATATTTGTCGTATATTATTTTATTAAAAGAAAGGCGAAAATCGAGTTACAGGATCTACATCTCTTATGAAACAAGAATACTCGACCAGATATGTAATTAAGGCTTTTCATCAAGCAAATTCCTTTTAAATAAGTGGTATATGTTATAGGTGGTTATGTTCATAATTATCCACTATCAATAACAAATTACCATTTACTAAGCAAAAAACAATGAGTTATTCATTTAGAATTTAAAAGATCGATAGACTACAAGAGACAAGAAACACCAAAATAATGGGTGTAAAGATAGCTCAATAATAATATTGATGAATTATTTTTTAAAGCGCCTTTTTCAAGTAGCATAACAATGACGATTATCATTGAAATATGCAAGACGATATCTCATTGAAATTAAATTGGCAGTAATTGGAGAAAATTCTATTTCTTATTAAATTCGAAAGTGTTTTTGTCTAATTAGAGAGTTAACTCTTCAGCATTTATCTAATTTGAAAAAGAACTTGCATTCATGATATTTTGAAAGTAACAGAATGAATTTGAAAAATTGTAGGACTATAATGAGATTAAGTCCGAGTAGTTATAAATAAACGAGTAAACTTAAATTATTATTTGTTGAGTCCAATATTAGTATTATTATTATTATCATATTTCACTTTGAAAATAAATATGAAGAAACAAATTTTATTCTTCAAACAAAAAATATTTAAATTAATCACAAAGAGTACAGAGATGTTGCATTCTTAGTTCAATTTGTAATAACAATGTAAACAATTTGTAATAACTCAATGTCTTCTTTTACCGCGTTAAAAAGAAGTGTTTAAATACAACAACAGACAACAGAATTTTCAATTTACGGTTATGAAATTGGTCAATAGGTAATGTACTTTCACTCGATGAAATATGTTTTTTAATTGTTCTCAATAACATTTAGAAGACTCAACTTATACATTTTTCAATTAGAAAATCTACAATAATATGCACTTACCATTTCGGAAATCAAGACGATTGAAAAGGATGAATAATTATGATTTGAAAATAAATTAAAAATAAATTATTTGACGTAAACTATTTCGAACACTTTGAGAATCTTCGATCTTTGAAACGAAGAATGTCACAACTGAATGTGAACTCTGAATTGAATATTACTGAATTGAGAGATATATTGCTGACAATAGCAAGTTGTTGCCCTAGAAATGTGTGAAACAAAAGTTGTTTCTAGTTGCTGAATTCAAAACCATCCAATTCTGGAAGTAAATGTGCCGGATTATTTTATATTCCGAATTGTTAGATAATTGAGGTCACTCCACTACAGCACAGATTTATTCGTTCAAGCAAAAATCTGCGTTGTCAGTTAATAGTGATGTATGAGCAAGGTTTCACTATATTTGTAGCGAATACAATATAAATACTCCATCTATTTCATTTATAAGATTATTTTGATTATAAACTTTTACTAAAACTTCACTACTTTATAGGATGCTTTACTACTTCTGAAGTAAGTTACGTGTTACAGAAAAAATCTTTCCCAGAAACGATTTCTAACGGATCTAAGTTTGAATTATTTATTCACTCATCTGAAAAGGGGGCGATTATAGAGACCAAGAAAGAAATGTTATGCTGATCCGGAGACCGATCCTGTGTTATACTCAGGTGTAGCACAAACTAAGTAGCCTGAAGTAGCACAAACTAAGTAATTTCCACCCCTTTCGATAAACATAATCATCCTTTTAATTATCATGCCTATCTGGCTTCATGGTAGTTAAACCTTGCGTAGAATACCAACTAAAAAACTATTCCCTGAAATACATTACAGATTACAGGGTTACAAATTTTTAAAATTATTTTACATGTTTTTCCATTCTCGTATTTTTTTAGTACCCATAAAATGTATTTTTGAAATGAATACACGGTATTTCATGATTGTGAAAACATTCTCTGATTCTCTCATGAGATCGTAATCAATGAGCTAATAATGTATGTGAAACAACTGTAATGTATAAATTCAATTCATTATCAATTCAATTATTATTTGTTTTTGGACTTGAGGAGAAGTTTTCTATATCATGAATCTGATATACACAGCTTTTGCCATCTAGTAGCGAAAATTTTCCGTGAATTTTCACTTAGTACGGATAAATTAGCATAGATAACCACTTGCAAATATTTTTATTCGATTCTCTATTTCATTTGCAAGGTTTGATAACATTTTCAGACTATGAAACTTTCAACTTGCTTCAGAATGATTGAATATCAAAAAGTGTTCATGATCATGGAAAAGTGGATTTTCAACTTACCTGGATTCTGAAGAGGTGAAAGAGGTTCCAAAAAATATCAATAACATGTAAAATAGATCATGAAATTAAGCGAGGCTAGTTCCGAGGTTTCATCTATCAAGGTCATTGAAATAAAGAATATAAATCAAAAAAAAATTTCAACTTCCATAAATCGCGATATCCTTGGGAGAAAATATTCTTCATTGAATTCTAGGATAGGAACATCCGATAAACCCATACCCGAAAACCCGTCGTTACTGAGTTACACGCCGCCAAAGATGAGAAAATTAATCATTGTTTCATTCTTTTCTGGAGTTATAATATCTAGGTAAGGAATAAGAAACAACTCATACGATGCGAATTCATCCAAAGAATAATTTAAAATTTGTTTCAAGCTCGTAACTAGAAAATTGCGCGAGTAATCACCAAAAAACCTGAAATTACATAATTTTTTAGTTTAAATGGCTTCAGTTCAGAAACTACGGTAGCTACGTGATTGCAGCATGTTTTATTAGATTTATCTGATGGTTCCTTATAATCTCTGGTCATTTTCTAACCCTCGAATACTGTTGGAATTCTAGGAAAATTATAGTTATGATTGTATCCAAAGCACCGAACGTTTGAAATTGCCACTAGCGGCAAAAACAGCCTTGCCATCTAGCGGCAAATAATTGTACTAGGTCTTCAAATTCATGAGCAACAGTACTCAATCTAGTTGGCTACAGTCTCTGCCATCTAGTGGTAAAATAAGGAACCACGTCTTACAATCCGTTGTCGAATATAATATATGACAAGCTCGATGTATAGTAATATTATGCGATACATGGATTCGCTTAAAAATGACCAAAGTTAGCACACTGTACCTAAAAATTTTGAAAGTTCGAAATAACGAAATACAAATTACGTACATGATTCTGCGTGAAAAGTTAGGATAGGAACATCTGATAAACCATGGTCCGCAAATGCACCGTTGACGAGTTAAAAATCGCCAAACATGTGAAAATTGACATTTTCTTTATTTTTTTATAAATGTGGTGAGGGGTTCCAAGATTTATAATTAGTCTTGAATTATCCAGATTGGGAAGACGAATCGTTTGAGCCCGGTTCCAAGGATGTAGCTACAATATGTTACGAGATATGGTCGAAAAACCGAAAAACGCATATAAAAAACCATGATTTTCCGTGAATTTTCACTTAGTGTGTAAAAACCACCATAGTAATCCACTCGAAAATAATTTCAATAGATTCTCCAGTTCATTTACTAGATTTCATAACGTTTACAGATCGTAAAACTTCCAATTAGCTTTAGAATGATTGAAATTTTAAAAGAGGGTATAATCATGGAAAAGTGGATTTTCAATTTTCCTGGTTTTCTTATGCACAGGAAAGGTTCCAAAAAATACCATTTACATGGAAAATAGGTCCAGAAATCGAATGAGGCCAGTTTCGAAAACTCATCTATCAAGGTAATTGAGTTAAAAAAATATAATCAAACTTTTTTTTCAACTTCCATAAATTACAATGATCTTATGTAAACTTGTTATTCATCGAATTCTAGGATAGGAACATCTGATAAACCCATACCCGAAAACCATGCGTTACTGAGTTACACGCCGTCAAAGTTGTCAAAATTGATTATTATTTTATTTTTTTATGAAGTTAGATAAGGGAATTAAGGCTGAAAAAATAACTCATTTGATGCTTTTTCATCTGAAGAATCGTTTAAAAATTGTTACAAGCATGTAAATTAAACATTCCCCGAGTAGTCGTGAAAAAACAATATATCCTATAGGTTTTTTGCAATAATAAAATTTTTTACTCGAAAACTACTTGAGATACGTTCTTGAAACATACCTAGATCGATTTATCAGATGTATTTACATATTAACCGACCTTTTCCAAGCTCAAACCGACATGGAAAGCCGTGAAAAGCTCAAATTAGCATGAAAATGCACCGAACATTTGAAACTGCCTCCACACAAATTAATTTATCCATGTTCTGCTGTTGCAGATTTCAAAATTTGTTGCAAGTTGTCAAAATTGATTTTTTTTTTTATGAAGTTAGATAAGGAATTAAGGCTGAAAAATAACTCATTTGATGCTTTTTCATCTGAAGAATTGTTTAAAAATTGTAACAAGCATGTAAATGTAACATTTCCTGAGTAATCGTGAAAAACAATTTATCCTATAAGTTTATAACTTTATATCCTATAAAGTCCTCATAAGAACCACGTCTTCAAATTCCTTGTCGAATATATTATATGACAACAAGTTCTGGGAAATTCATATCCAATTATGAGAAATGAGGGTATTGAATGTTTTATTCTCTGAAAGCATCATACACATTTAAAATCACAAAAATAAAATCACCAGTAGCCTACTACTTCTATGTCTTCTATGGTGTGGTTTGGTTTTCCTTTGGAGGGGATAAGGGTTTAGCTGGAGGGGGGAAAAGGTTTAGGAGAGGTTAGTGCGCCATACGCTCTATAGTCCGATTCACGTCAAGAAGTCAGCATTGTTTATATGAGGAGCATTGATGCTAAGTTTCATTGAGAGAGAAAACTGTACCAAACGTGTTTTTTGGGACTGTGTGCGACAACAATGCACAGTGCGGCAACTATACACAGTGCGAATAGGATAGAGACATCAGCAACTGCCTTGTTCTGAACAAGTGCTGAACAAGGATAGCAAACTCCCATCTAAGCAATGCTGACTTCTTGACGTGAATCGCACTATAGGAGGTGGGCACTCTGACTAATTTTCATCTTATTTAAAAGACTTTAGATGAAGTACAGTTTGAAGTTTTTCTGAGGATGATGCCCACTTGAGCTCGAGGTGCTTGTGGGTAATGAGAGGGGTGCTGATGACAGATGCTGGCAACCTTTCCAGCAAACAAAAATGCACTAATGATGCCGAATAAATGTGTGATGGAATAATGTTTTTTCAAAGTTAATTATTGAAGTTCTTTAAAGGAAACTAATCTGTGCTCACAAATTCATAGTAATGTATTGGAAAATACTATACAAGTACAGTATATTTTGCACACTTATTTGAACGAGTCCAGTAGTACACAAGTACAGTATAAGTAAAATCCGTACGGTATTAAATTGCAAAACTTATTCACCACAATAATATTTTGGACATTCCTTACAGAATTTTATTCATTTTGTAATTCCTGAGATGAAGAAAAATAATTCTTCTATTTTCTTTCTACTCTCTCTGTGTAAAACACTTTATCTGAACTAGAACATCAATTGCTAAATATCATGGTATTGGTGGATCAAATTAAAGTAATGATTCAGATTTAAAAACCATAGTTAATTCAGAACAAAGTATAAAAATTTTATTACATAGTACAGTACTTTCATAACATATAATTCATACATAATAAGATAATTATATTAATAATAATAAGATTTATCATAATAAGAATATCAGAGAAATATCAAAATTAAAAAAATATTTTATTTACACAGTAGTTGTGTACCTTACGCAACACTGTTAATATTAAATTCATGTTTGAAGCACTTTCATCAATTTTTCATGTATAATTTATGGTAGAGTGATGCTGATAAAGCTTTATCAATATTATTGACAGCATAGGACTATAGTATACGAGTACATCGTACAATTCAAGGAGGAATAATCTTCGGAATAGTTAATCAAAATATTAGTATTTTGTTATGGACTAGAATTGAGTTTGAGGATTATTAATCTTTAAAACAGAACCTACCTCTTCATTGGCATATATAAATTATAACTTAATATAAATTATTGACTTTCAGGTGGATGTTAAACATAATCATGATCCTTTCCATATTCATACAGTTCATGGTGGAATTTTTTAACGTTTAATTCAAATTTATCAAATGAAATCATACCTAAAGTTAGGTCATTATATCACTGTTTAAAATTTCTTTTAAACATACTTTTAATGAAAATCATCTGTGACAGAAAGATCAATCAACTACTGATGCTCACTTCTGATTCAGATGACTTATAGTAAGGATACGGTTGACCGATGTGATAGAGGGTGCCTTGATAAGGGTTGAAGGGATTGTTGTAACTTCCATATTGATTGTAGAAACCGAATTGCAAATCGATTAGCTCACCGGTGTAGGGATTGATAGCAAGCCCAGTTCCGTAAGGGGGGCGTCTGATTGGTCCCAATCCTCCGCCAATACCGATTCCACCGTAATTTCCACCACCAATTCCGCCGATTCCTCCACCAATTCCGCCGATTCCTCCACCAATTCCGCCGATTCCTCCTCCAATACCGCTGCCAGCTCCTCCACCAATTCCTCCGCCAATACCACCAATTCCTCCACCATTTCCGCCAATTCCTCCGCCGATTCCTCCACCCAATCCACCTCCACCAATGGGCACTGGAACTATGACTCCTCCCGAGTATATTCCTCCGCCTGGATATAATCCTCCTCCTGAGTACAGTCCTCCAGAAGATAGTCCACCTCCTGAGTAGAGACCTCCTCCCGAAGATAGTCCTCCTCCTGAGAATAGACCTCCACCCGAAGATAGTCCTCCTCCTGAAGATAGTCCTCCTCCTGAGAACAGTCCTCCTCCCGAAGACAGCCCGCCAGAGAGGCTGGTTGAGATTCCGCCTGTCGTTCCAAATGCCAGCTGCTTTTCATGTGCAAGGCAAAGGTTGGTGATTGAGAGCAGTAGAAGTGCTGCTTGAGCTGTCTGGAAAACAAAAATAATAAAGTATAAGAAACTTAATGAAGTTTATAGAATTCATTATTAATTTATGTTTAAGAACACAATGAGAAACTAATCTTATATGCTTGCTATTTTTACATGGATATAACATATTGCATACCAATGAACATAGGTATAATAAATAATATCATTGAATATCTCTAGAGTAGTAAAGGTAAATGTAGAATACAGTATAGTAAAGTACAATACTGGATTGAATAAGTTACTTGAATATAGAGAGCATTAATAGTAGAGTAGTAACAAGTGATTTTAATAGAGGATAATTAATTGCAAAACAATATAAAAGTAAATGAGTAGAAAACAAAAAGTTATAATGTATACAGTGCAACAAAAAATATGCAAACTGACTCTCCTCCGCAAATTTTCATCTTATTTCAAAGATTTTAGGTGAGGGAGAGTTTGAAGTTACAGCAAACAAAAGCACTAATGATGGGGAATAAATGTGTAATGAAATAATTATTTTTCTAATGAATAATCCCCAAACATCATTGCAAATAATAATTATCTCTTACAAATTACAGGGTACTGTATAATCACAGTCTTGTCATTGTTTTGAATGGGTCCATAACAGTGTGGTTGAATATTTTTCCTGTCACAGCCATACTTTTGCCAATATTTTGAATTCTGATATAGGCTTACAGGCAAACTCATTTATCGAGCTCGCTCTAAGAAAATATATTATTTTTTATTGAAAATAGTCTCTCTAGGCTACTCTTGGTATTCAAAACTTAAAATATGATAAAAACTTGGACTGGCATGATCAAGGCTGACATATAGTTGGTTTAATGAGAATCACTCAACATAACATATTATTCAAATGTCATTTCAATGCAAATCCTAAGGAATTATTATCAATAAGTATTCACTAATCTATGCTTAAACAAAGGGATTCCATTGTTTGGATAATAAGATAAGAGTGTTTTCAATAAATTATATTTCATCACCACTCAATTATCAATAATTTAATGAAAAAATACAAGAATCTTGAAGGTCTTATGCCTAAGGGTGTTTTTTTATATTTATTCATTCAATTAAGTAAATTTTCAACAATCAAGTAGAATATATAATATGTTGGTATTATCCAATATAATACAACAAGAAAAATTAAGGAAAAACAATATTTTTATCCCATGTATTCATGAGTATTAAATAAACGCTATTATTGTTAATCCAATTGCTATGTGCCTCAAAATGTCACTTGACACTTCATGAGATGAAAAACGAAAATTTAATTGGATCGCTATTTCTACGTCTTTTTTCTTGAATTGATTACCGTATTGGAAAATTCCAAATTACAATAATTATATTAGCCTACTATTACATTGAAAAAACTATTTATAAAATAAGTAAATCCATTAAAACAATTTACTGAAATGGCATGATCTTGCCATTCAAATCTCTTCTCAAATTTGCTACTATTATCTGTATTTAGGAAATTTATTTCATTATTTAGAACAAACCTAAAACACACCTTCAAATGGAGAGCTAACTGGAGAGCTTAAAAGGCATTCAACAAAATAATTGGAATTCATAAAATTTACTCTAGAAGCTTTTCTAATGCTTACTTACCATTTTTGTAGACATGATGATTGGCGATCAAGAGAACGATACAGCGGACACTTGGTAGAATGTAACTGACACCGAACACGATAAGCCTGAAATACGCTATCAGTTGAATAGAGTACAAGGAATCACTTGAGCAGACCTCAAGCATGTGATAGGAAAAATTGAAAGAATTTAAATAAACCCCATAAAGATTTCATCATAAGCATTGAAAAGGAACTTTACTGTCAAATCGCTGATGACGGCTTGTTGCTTATTAGGAATCGATAGTTTTCCCACGAAGTCAATTGTGCAAAACTTCTGAATCAACATGCATTGTTATTTGATTGATTTAGGTCAGTATTGTTTGAAATAGAGAATCATTTAAGGATAATTTATTTTTGTATATGGAAGTAGTCAAAAAGTAGGATTTTCTTGTATATCATAATTGAGTACATTTCGGTATCTCTTTCCAATTTTATTATTATTCCCCTTAATTGTTTAAAGCTCAATCAAATTCCTGTCATTCTCAGCACTGTTATTAGAAAAATCTACCATTACAACTTACAACCTACGATTAATGTTTTATTCACTACGCAGCATCCAACCAGATTATGTACGCACCAACAAGGAAATCAAAAGTAAAGATGATAAGGTTACAAGTTTTCACATCATTATTTGAAAGTGTTTCCATTTTTATACATCATTCATGAGTTCAGATTGCGCAATAAATATAAATAAACTCTATTAATCTCAGGTACAGTATAGTCGAAGGATATGATACAATTTATCATATTTCTCTGAGAAATGGCTTCTTCTATTCTTGACTAGAGAAAATTCATTAATTTTAATCTTGATGGATATTTTGAATCTATTGACCTACTGTATTGAACCTTGAGGAATTTCAAATCAAAGAAACACAGGCAAATAAATAATTTTTATTGGTGTAAGCCTTTAATTCTAAAATATTATCAACAGTAGGCTTTTACAGCTGAAATATTACAGTCAAGATAAAATCAATGAAGATTTAAACAAATTATTTTCATCAGGGAGGATAAAGTTCTTGAATTAGAGCACCAAATGCTTATATTCCTATGAATATAAAATGTCCACAATTATTCTCAGTTTATTCTAATACATTAGTAATATCCAATACCGTACTTCTGTAGGCGAAATGTTTTTTTTTCAAGTAATTTCTCTCATAATAGACGACTAATACGGTATGTTAATTATACACTTATACTTCACTTATCTTATATAATTTATTGGTGGTATAAGTACACATGTACATTAGTAAATGTATAGCTTGATACTCATCAACTTCAGATACATTTTATTAAGAAGAAAATGTCGGATCAATCATAAATGAACGGGAAACTAGGGTAGTATATCTTTAACACTTTCAACTAGCAGTCAATCATCTTAAAAATGCATTATTAAATTAATGAAAACCGTGATGCTAATAAACACCATAATACTGATAACTTTATATAACAGGAATTAATTTGAGACTGGCATTCTTGCATTCGTGACTTCAAGTACAATACCATATTATTATCCATTTATATTACATAATATAATAATTAGGAATTTCGGTCTATTAATTATTATAATAAAATAATATCATTCATCTATTATCATATTATTACAGTCATATAATAGTATAAACTTCTCTCTTTGCCTCAGCATTCCCAATTTGTCACTGAAATTTTATCTGTGTGCAAATGACTAATCAAATACAATATCAAACCATAATTCATGTATTATTATTATGGTTTATACAGTATTACTTAGACATTGTTTGCTATAATATTTCACAAAAATATTATATTGTAATAATACAATTTATTAAAACAAATATTAATTGTATTAAATCAATATAATAAAATATTTACTGTTTGCTATACATTCATTCTCGCGCACAGGCTTTATGCCCATTCTTAATAATAATATTGTATTGATATTGTATATATGTTTGTGAAGAATTGAAATAAATTAATTTTGAATTGAATATTATTGCATTGTAATAAAATCAAATACGTAACAATAAAATAATTTTAAAAAATATTTACAGCAGTCTATATAAAGGACGAAAAGTTCTGTACAAAGGTTTAATCACATATTTTCTGATAAACTTTTCTGGATTCTCGTAAACTGGTTTCACAACGTCCGAAGGGCTCAAAACGCCTCCCAGAGGGTTGTTGCTCACTAAAGATCCTAAATTGTTGATTCCCTGGCCGAATCCAGTGTCATGATCAACGCTGTCATGATCTCCACCCCCGCCCCCACCACCACACAACTCGTTGTCATTGTACGAGTCATCATCGTTGTCATCATAATTGGAATTTGAATTTGAATTGATGTCGATGTCGTATAAGTTGAGAAATATGAATCGACCCTGAGCGTCAACCGGCGGAGGAGCCTGACGCAAGTGAGACTGGAAATGACTGGAGAGCAAACACTGGAGCAGTCTTCTTTTCAGCTTCTTCTTCTTCTTCTTTCTGATGCCGTGCTGATGGAATATTCTGGCTTCTTCTTCGGCAGTCTGCCCAGGATGCACTGCCACCCTCGCTGACTCCAAGGTGGCTGGGGAAGGGGGAGGGGGACGTCGACCGTCGTCGGGAAACTGAAGACAGCTGATCACTGTCAACGCTGACAGCCAAAGCAGCAGGATGACAGTGCATGTTATCTGTGCAAACAATAATACTATTTTAAATGAAAGAATCGAATCAAAATGGAGCGATATATAGAAATAATTGAAGAAATAACAGTTGAAAATTTTAATTTTAACAAGGAAATATTACCGCGATGAGACACTTTCCACTTTCATTTTTAATATTTTCAATCCAATTTAAGTGAGTTATTCATGTCAGTGGATCAATTCTAATTTTACAGAATACAAATAAATATTTATAGAAAAGTGAAGTAAGAGAAATAAAGGGAAATTTGTTACAAAGATATTATAGCGGTGAACCTATAATAATATTCCACTTAAATGTTTTTATATTTACAATTTTTGTTAAATAAAATTAATAATCAACTGCTTATTGACATCAGTAGACTAATTTTTCTTCATTTCCACAACATAAAAATTAGTTCTTGAACAAATATCGAATTTAAATCTGCATCGATAAAAATATGGCAAACTACTTGGCCTTATTTTTTATGTACCTTACCTAACTAGATGTTATGGTACAAAAAATTATGATCTGCAGAATTAGTTTATAAAATCGATAAATCGTATATAGGCCTAGTTTATTGGTGCATTTTTCTCACATCTCAGAAAACAGTTTTCAAATAATAATGGATAAATAGAAATCATTCAAAGCTGTCCATGAGGACTGGAAAATCAATTTTACTTTTGAAATCATTCCTAGAGAGACTCTGGACTGTAAAAAATGTAATACATTTTTCATTATAAATCTAAAGCTACCACATAATTTGGTGATCTTGCACGATTTATAAATTTGTATTACTGGGGCTATAAAAAATATTATTTGTTATAAAACTTCCCGGTTATAGAATAGCTAATTAGTGAGAATATATTTATTCAGCATCGTCTTAAGTTAGCTTGAGCTGATGACAATAAATAACTCTGTAATAATGAGGATCTGTACCTATTATTTATTCTTGAATACCAATGCACCTTTACAAACTATTATTACCCTGCTTTGTCATCAATATTTTTCAATTTCAACTGCACAAACAAAATATACTTTTTCTTTTTATTTATAGCTCTGGATAGGTACTCTAACAAGTATTGTATTGTGATACTCTCTTGCTTTGTTGCACCAAGCAAGATCAATTTTGATCCAGGAACAGTAAAATGCTAATCCAATGGGATGAGCTGATTCAAAATAGTTGATCCTGGTTGTTGGTCCTCATGGTCCTCAATAATTGAAGTTTTTTTTTCAAATAATATGTTGTATTGAAGGAAAATATACAGTAGAAGCACATTCCCGGTTCTTGTGAATTCGTACAAAATCAATATTTTATTTTAATCAACCGCATTTCCGACAGAAAACAAGAAAATTGAAACAAGTTTTTTCTCAAATTGAAAGTGTTTTTCAAGTAGGTTCACAGATTTTATATCATTATTTTCAAATGCTAAATACAAGTTTCCATAATCAGCGCATAACTTCAAAAATAACTTGCAAAAACTCGTTCTTTTAATGAGCTCAGCTTGCTCTTAGTGAATATGTGACCGAACAACTTAATAAGAATTGCAAATGATTTTAAGAATGGAGAGCTGTAATTGGAATGGGCTGTTGAATGGTAATTGGACTTTTATATTAAACAAATATTATTATGAATTATTATTATTGATTGAATACATCTTGATTGATTGATAGATTGATACGATACCCAAGATAAACATTATCCATTGAACATTCTTATAATGTGGATGTATTCTTTATTCGTCTTTGTATTTTCATTCTGTAAATCTCAGTTGTTCATCAATCAAAAAAGTATATTAAATTCAGAACAAACCAATAAGTATGGTTGTTTTGAACACTTTTTATGTTGAGTTGTGATGTATAAATAGTTTTTTCTACTAGTAAATAAGACTATTTTAAAAAAACACTTTCAAGTATAAATAACTTAATTTCCTCATGAGTCTGATGAAGACCTACACCAGGATGAAACGATCGTCACTATGTATAAGTAAAAATCAAGACTTGTTATATTTCTACTTAGGTGGTTTTTTAAATAGTGTTACATTTTATGTAACTTATTATTTTGAAAATAATACATATGAATATGGAAACGATTCAAAATATAGTCAAGCAATGGATAATATTAAATAAATAATTCAAGCCTTGGAGCAATGAGCTGGAAAACTAATTTAATTTTTAAGGGTTGGTGGAAACTTAGTAGAAAACTGGAGAAGTAACTGTTGGAATGTGAATATTATAGATACGGTACTCGAAAGTTTTTGGCTACATATTGAAAAAACTATAGCTCAAAACATTTGGAAATACTTTTTTGCTGAGATGATGCCCACTTATAAGCTCTTGGCAATGGCAATTGGCAATAAGCTCATGGGTAGTGGGAAGGATGTTGTTGAGATAAATACTTATCTAAAAGTCATTAATTCTGAAATTCAATGGCATGTTAGGATGAAATAAAGAATTTCCGGTAGATCTTTAGATGTAGATCTAACATGCTAATCACTATTATTTACTATCAGTTTGGAGATAGGTGAGTGGTGAGAGGTAGCCTAGCACTCTTTTGATCAAAAAGTGAAAGAACCACAAAAAAAGTTGAACCGATGATCACGTTCAACAAGGAAAAGCATGCTTTATTCATGCTTGCTTCCTAAACGTTGTATAGGAAGACTTCTAATCTCAGACTTGTCTAGATATTTCGCGGCCTCTACTTGTCTCTTGCAGTGGCGGATCCAGGGGGGATGACGAGGGGGGTGGTCACCCCCCTGAGGCTCAGAGGATTTTTAAATACATTAAATACTGTAAAAAATAGTGTAGTTACTTTGCATCTGGTTAAACATGTTTTGCAACTCTATCTTTATCACCAATCTAATCATCCAACATAAAACCAATCCAAGGCTTGAATTATTTATTTAATAATATCCATATCTTGAAAATTTAAAATCATATCCATGTATTATTTTCAAAATAATACATAACAACCATACTTTTTGGTTTCTTATGGATCTATTGTACTTATTAGCATAGGCGTTGCGCCGGGGGTGGGAACTGGGGCCCCCAAACATTTTGTAAAAAATGCTGAGGTCTGATAAATAAAATAAATATCTGTTGATATTCAATTGCTTCTGTTTAGGTTATAGTCAACAAATAACACAATAGCATTTATAACATTTATCACTATTTGAAAATATGGAAATATAGGCTATAGCAGACATTCTTTCAAAACTGCAACTGAAGGCCTATTGTCTACAAAATGTAATAAAATTTTGCAAGTCGATTCCTTCATTGTGCATGACGTGCTTTGTTGACTATCACTTTCACTACCTATTTCTACTGTACATGATGTTGATCGAGGTCAAATACAATGAATATTATTACAGTTTTTATTGGTACCGTTGAAACCAGTTTCAGTAGATTAGTGCCTTGCAAATTTATATCTTCGTTTTTTCATTATTTAAAAAAAGTAGAATTCCAGCATCTCAATTCATTTATTGGACCTCTCAACTTGCAACAAGAACAGTAACTAAATCCTTCCAAGTTGAATTGATAAATTATTGATATAGTATAGTATGGAAATAAATGAAAACTATAACAAAACAGTTGCAGAGGTCGTCAGAATTATTTACAGCGTTAATTTGGATTCTTGTTTTATGTATTCAATAGCATTTTATTTATTAAAAAACATATTCAATAATAAATGTCAACGACCAACTACAATATAATATTTGAAGTTATTAGATTATATTTTTGAAGCCCATCAACGCATCAACTCATAAGGGAAAAAACAGAATTGCTCTATTATGCCATGAACATGAAGATAATATGAAGAAATATGTTGATTATGATGTAGACTTGCAGACTGCAGACTATAAATTCAATATTTCAGTTTTCATTATTTTTCAATCAATATCGTAATATATAATTTTCCCGCTCTTTCCTCATTTTAAACGAAAAATTAAGAGGAATGAGACTTTTTGTTGTAGAAGATAACTCCATTATAAAATTTACAGATTTTTCATTAGTTCAGCAAAATAAAATAGAAGTGAATAGAATATTAGGCCTAGCATCATTCAAATTATTGGAAGGTTCGTAATTATTACAGATGAGTTCCTAATTTTCGTTTTTCAAAAATAGCCAATGCTGAGCTGGTTCCTTCCACAAGCAAGTGATTCGGTACAGTACCTACATTACAGGAGTTTTAGTGAGAAATTCTGGTTTTTTATTTTTTAATGTTCTTTCCACATTGACTTCATATATTACCGCATATAAATTATTATACTCTGCACAATTCTATGCACTTCTTGCCACAAATTGTAGCCCATTTCATACTATATACCAGACTATTATATTATAGCCTATTATTAGATGGAGCTATTGATTGGTGCTCAGAGTGGAATTGTTAAGTACTATTGAAGAATTACTAAATTATTATACTAGTATTTTTTATACACATTATAAGTTATGTTTTAAAGACGAGGGTCTAGGACCTCATTTTTATGAGATTATTTTGTGAGAGATAGACTGGCATCAAATGAAACAATATGATTGAATGAATACAGCAGGTATTGAATAATTAAAGTTGTATTTTACAAAGTGTTTTAATTAGTTTATTTATTTAGACATAGAAGTCTGCTCTTGGCGCGCAGACTTGCTGAGCCTTGCCAACTTACTCACAACACAAAGTAGGCTATAAAATAAAAAAATCAACTAATTGAAGTTTATGTGCATATTATTTTAAGAGAAATATTATCACTGCACAGCCCTTACATCTCGTTTCAATGAAGTGGAAGAACCACTTTTAGTATTTTAAATTTTTTCTTTGTAACTAAGAAAAAATCCAGCTCATAAATTCAAATCCAAAGATATTGATATTTTACTTACGTGACTGTTCATGGTGTCGTATCCCGGCACTAACTGACTGAGAAATGACACACTCTCGTCCAAAAAGTTATGTAAGTATATTTGTAAGTCGGGACTGGGATTGGGACTTCCCACGCGGAAGCCGCTCAGTCGAGAGTGTTTGACCCGAATAGAGATCAGGTATGGAGCACACATCGCTATTGCGCCATAACATCTTCAGAATAATGTTCACAGATCCGAGATGCTGATTTGCAACTTAATAAGTGGTTTACACAAATCAAAAGACTTGGGAGCCGATCGCTCCACAGCCTACAATAGACTCCGACAAATTTGAATTTCGTAATTATTATCATTATTTTACTTGCAAAGTTGATTCACCAAATCGAACTGAATTGGGATAGTTGGTGGTTGCAAAATTGTTTGAATAAGTTAGTAGACTGAAAAGAATCGTGAGAGATCCAATGTTCTTGACGATAATAGAGAAAAGTTACGGTATTGATAAAATGTAAAGTGATAGTTTGCATTTGCATATTACATCCTTTTATTTTTCCAATGTTGAAAACTACTATATTTTGAAATATGATTTTTGAAACTTCTTAATCCTGGTGTACATTAATTTATAGTTATTTCCTAGCAGTAAAAGATAAGGAGGCAATAAAATAGATAGACTATAAATTATTATTCATAGCTACAGCAAATAATATTACTTAAATACTCAATACTGAATAGTTTGAGAACCGTATTTTTTGACGTTACTTGATAATAAAATGACCTGCGTTACACTTGAAAAGCATCATAAATCTTCATTAGTGTCACTTGAATCAAATAATAATCAAATAGCGTTTACAATTTGCATAAGTAGAATATTGAAAAAAAATTCATTTAGAAAACAAGTTTTGAAACTAATGCAAAAGAATAGTGAACAATAAAGGGGAATAGAGAGGACAAAAAGTCACCACTTATAAATTTAATAAGACTTACAATGTATCATTAAAAAGGTTTCATGGTACCAAATATTTTTATATTATTCTTCATCAAGCAAATAAAACACAAATAAAAATATTAATAACAATTTGAGATTGTTTTTTCAATCTATTTCATTTTGTTCCTATACTAGCAATAAGTATGAAATAATGTATTCAATATCATTGTATATCTTTTATTAAGAGATAAAACTTGACGTTTTTACGATAAAAAACTTGATAGTTAAGTTTTAAAATTGAAGCTAAAGGTTTTTTTGAATATTTTTTGTAAATGAATAACCTGGGGCAGAGTGTTCTGAAAGCTGCCCTGAGCAATCGGAACAACTCTACCAATTGACGGCGTTTCAATTTCTCTCACTTTTAATAATATGCATTACGAAGTAATTGAAGGTCTGATATCTTGTTTGTTCCAGTATCGTTAATCAAACCTGCTACTGCACAAAAAGTAGTGCTGCCAAGTTTTTATTGCTAATAATTTCATATCGATGAGCAAGTACTACTAACAGAAGCTAGCTCTTCCCTATAATTTCTCTCTATTAAATTGCAGAGTAGCCTCTTTTATTACTTCCTACTCTTGTTACATTGTCAAACGAAAGAATAGACAGGAAATCCATGAATTTGAACTACGAACTTCAAGCTCCTGTACTAGTTGTCCTAAACAAATTGATGAAAGCCCGAAATTATAATACTTGCAGATGACTTGGCAAACACAGAATGACTAGGCCTAATGAGTACCTAAAAATCATTTTCAAAATAAATCTTCAACAAAAAAACATCAACAATAACAACGCAATGAACTTATTCTTGTATTTCTGAAAAGTTTCACTAAATTTTTATCGCAATACTGTACTCTGTTTTATGAATATTTCTAGAGATTAAAAATGGAAGGGTGACTGAAAATAAGCTCAACCATCTCTAGTTAACAGTGTTTATTATAAAAATTAAACAAAAGCTAAAATTATTATACAGTTGAACACAAGATGTTTAAGATGTACTTTGGTTTTATCCACAATGGATATATCTCAAAAACTTTCTCACTTCATTGAATTATGAAAGATTTATAATTTATAAATATTATTACAGTAAAATGTACTGTAGCTCCTTGAGCTACAAAGCTACAATTATTTTTCGCAATTTTCAAGGTGTAATAAGCAATATTACAGATATTGAGTGAGAAGTTACATAATATTTAAGAAAAATAATTATCGAAATGCATTATTTTCCAATACATAAATAACTCATACATAATTTGACTCTTATCTATTTCTATACTGTTCACATCATTGAGGATACTCTGATTCTTTAAGGAGGGACTGACAGCCCTCATTCAGTGAATAGCATGATTTAAAAAAATAGTATTGCTTTTTTATCAAACAATTATTTTTAGATAAATTGTATATAATTATTGAATACGGAAAAACTGTAATATCTACAATTCAATGTAACAGACTTTATTGGGCAATAACTATAATTTTCGATTAATAGAATCAAGAAAAATCAGATTAAGGAGAGGATGCTGAGTATTGAATTAAATGAGGGTCTTTGAGTTCTTGTTACAGCTATCATTCTTTTTAAATTTTAGAGTACAATTCCAGTTTACTATTTTTGGAAGTTGAGATCTTATAAAAGGAGATAGTGTCACAATCACTTACAGTACTCTTTAAGGAGTCTCAAATCCAAAATCATTCAATATTTTCATTTATTTATATTATCGGATTGAGTATTTTCAGTCGATTCTGGACTGTTCTGCATTCCTGATATCGTAAGATTGACATTTTTGTTAGTAATATGTCTTTTTCTGGAATTGAAAATCCTAATTCAGATATAATATCCATTTTCAGTAGTTACTTGCGTTATTAGACTGTTTTTAGTATACTTTTGTGAACGATTCAGCAATTTGAAACAATAGTAAAAGAATAGTTTGAAAATGTAAACAAAATTAATGCTAAATTTGAAGCAGCTAGGGTTTTCAAATTTTTGTATGTATGATTAAGTAGGTGCGGACATACTTTCTGCAAGTGAAATTAATAACAGCTTTTCTAGGTCAAGAACTAATTCCATAAAACTTTTAATAATTTCAACAAAGCATTGCTGTAGAGATAATTGAATAAAAGTAGAATTTCTTCGAGTGTGAGAAGAAACATTGCAAATAAAATACAGAGCAAAAAACTGATCATCTATAAAAAACTTGAATTAAAATTTTCAAGCTTTATTGTCCATTAATACCTAAAAACTAATCGAGTAGGTGACTGCTATCAGGAAATTAAATTTATTTAAATAGATGTTCTTTCATGTTTATCTACTCCTTGCATCAGAAATTACTACTTCAGAGTATTAAAAAATGTGTAGTTATTAATTTCGTTACCATACTGGAAATTTCGTTAATTTTATAATTTGAGACCTCATATTATCAGATTAAATAGAGATCTTCATGATGGAATTATCAATAACGAAAATTGAACTCAAATTTATTTTAAAGATGGAAGGAAACCATCTCTTTAACAATTAATTCTTGAATAGATTAATTCAATCAATTAATTAATTCAATTAATTGAAATTTAATTAATTCTTAGAAATAGGCAGATGCTAACCGAAGAATCATACTAAACTAAACAAAACTGGAGCAATAAACTAAATTGGAGCAATATTATGCTTCTAAAAACATGAAATTCCAATAAAGTTGGACAACAATACAATCCTATTTTCTTCTAATTATATTTGGAAGCACTATATTTGAAAACTAATTCATTTATTCAACCTTATAACTAACACAAAAACACAAACACACTTTTAGTATTTTGTCCATCCATGCTCACCTAAAAAATGTAGGTTTTTTACAAAACAGACCCTAAGACACATACAGAATACAGTTCACATTCACTTTAAAAGTAGATATTCTGACTATCAAACTGGTAAACCCTCAAACATGTCTGATGAGGGAAGGTTTCAACAAGTTTTGAACATTACAAAACTTGATTAATCTTTTGGGTAATGAAGTAAGCCTACTAAATTTTTTGTTCAATTGAATTTTCAATTTAATAATAATAGTTTTTCAGTATAAAAAGAGTTCAATTTGCAGGTTTTGAATTTAGTTGTCAGTACCACACAAGCACATATTTCTTGCCGGTTCCAGCCGAGTAGAGTCGTTTGTAGTAGACCCTTTTCGATCGCCGGTAGGGCTTATAGTAGGAGAAAGAGGTGCTCAATCTTTTTGTAGGTGGGTGGTAGACATACTTGACCATGGTCTTGTAGTAGGATGGGCCTGCCACATAGTAGCCGGCCTCTACCATCACCGTGAACAAAGTAGCCAGCAATGTTAGAATCGCCTGCAACAGAAATAAATATTCGATGTTATTTGGACGTTATAGTTTTATCACCGTTTAATTTGTGGGTTGAGTGGAAGTTTATGCCTCAACTTTACCCACAGCACTTTTGTATTGTGAAAAGTGAAGTTATTTATTAATCTTTCTACTTGATATGTAATATTGAATATTTATTACCGTTAATATTGCAGGAATTAAATTACATCGGAGAAAAAAATTGAAATGAAATATCTGAAAATGGTCTCAATATCCATGAAATAGAGTTTATTTGAAAGAAAATTTCATGGTTTTTATGTTTTTAGTAGTAAAATTCAATAACACATCATACAAGAGCTGCATCTAAAATTGATAAAAATAAGCTATGAGTAACAAATGTTAGTGTATAGCAAATTAATGTAATCGCGTTTCAACTATTTTAATGTTCATAAATAGCGAATTTTGCTAAAATTGGTTAAATTACTGCTTGGAAGAAGTGTGACTTTCAATCGTAACTCAAACTCAGCACAAACCAACTAGGTGCTTTGAATTAAAACTAGATTTTCTATTGAACTACTCGTAAACTTCTATTGATTACACATCAGTGATATTCTAGTGAATCTACCAATTCTAGTGATATTTGTACATAATGAAGCACTTTAAGATTGTGAACTATCACATTTATAAATATGATCTTCCAGTTCTTCATTACTTGTATTGATGTTATCCATTAGAAAAACTTAAGAGCATTACGACTAACTTATTGCTCCTATTAGAAACAGTGACATAAGATGCAAGAAGATATGTTAAGGTATATATATTTGTAGGACAACTTTGATTAGCTGAAAAATAAAACTTATATCCAGTATATAAGCGGTTGGAAAACATTGATTTTTGGGGAGTAAATTGTATTAATATAAAAATGTTTTATAGAACTTTCCAGCCTTTTGACCTTTCTAAAGCGAGAAAAATAATTAGTAAGCAACTAGTCGTGGGTAAGTAACGCGTGGGTCAATGAGATGGGTGATGATTTGATGATGAATGGATCTACAGGTTCCGGTGGATTCCGAACCACTAGGGAGTGATTCACATGTTTGGGGTACAGAAGAAATGACTAGTCGAGTCTTCGCACATTATCAAATCACAACTCTTAAGTCGCTAACCCTTCTCAGTTGAATACTCTACTACTTTGCATGTACGACATGTAGGTCCCAAGTCATAACACCGCAATAAAAACTGCACATTTTTCATCAGCATTAAATGTTTCAGTACCAAACTAACCAGTCCGCCCGAATCAAAGGAAGTTATTCGTACTCTTGAATCTTGACAGTGAAAGTGATATGGCGGCTTTCACTGAGGGCCTTTTGATACGGCACCGATAGATGGACAACGGGACCCGCAACACACTGCAACCGGAATCAGAGGTGAACTGCTGTTGAGTGCTGAGGTGAGACGTGTGACTGATAAGCTTCCGAAATGAAAGGCGTTCATTCGGACTTGATTGGTCCAAGGTCGGACAATGCCACTTGGTATTCAGTTACATCTGTGATCGTTCTCGTTGCATAACTGATCCGCCGCTATTTGGAGCCGGTTCCTCCAGAAGCTGATCTGTTGTTGTTCATCAACTTAAAGTAGTTGGTTGCGGTTGACTTTAAATGTTGATGTCCTACCTTAATAAGCTGTACGACCATTCATCTCTCATCATCCTCCTTCTCATTACCCACGCACAAGACAAGAGCTTATGTGGGTATCATCCCAGAGAAAAATTAATCTTAATCCCTTCATTACCCATGCACACACACGTTTAGGACCTGGGACTGATAGATATGAAGTAATCATCATCTAAAATAATCATCAAAAATATTATTACAGTATTAACATCCAATTGAAAAATGGGTGGCCTTTGGATAGGTAACCGAATTTATTACCACTTTATCGTCTATCACTTTATTTTACGAGCCCCAGAGAAAGTATTTTATTGAAGGGTATTATTCTGGTTGAGCTTACTAAAGAATCACATGAAGTTTGGGGGAAGTTCACACAAAAATCTGTTGCTCCTGTTCACATCGATCATTACGAAAGAATTCAGTTCTCAATGCAATTGATGTTTTACTTCATATACCTTCAAAACAATGAATTTTTACCAAACCGAAGCAACTCAGTCAGTCATATAAATAATTAGAATTTCTCTAAGTGGGGGCCCTTGATGTATCTACTAAACTACACCACTTCCAGCTGGAACATTGTGAATTGTGAATGGAAAATAATTCAGTAGCTCGTGAATAAAATTTTCATGTTCAATGGTTTGTTTGCAATTGCATTCGTGACTTCCACCTTCCACTGAATATTTGCACCCATCCATTCCAATACTTTTCGAACACATACAACTTGGGAGGTTGGAGCAAACCCTTATTAGCATAATATCAGGCAAGTACACCATTGGAACTCATGAACATTGGATTTAGTTAGGCATTTACACGAGAAACGCTTTCACCTGTCGTGAGCTAGGAGAGCATGGAGTCTATTAGCTTACGTTTCATTACGAGCTATCTCAGTACCGTACCGAAGTCAAAAGCTAGAAAAAAATACCGCCCACTTTCTACAGTTAATTGCCGAAAACTATGATCACACCGGAGATAAGTGGTGAAAAATATTTTTTGGAAATTGAGATGAGTTATTGCCACACCTTTGCGATGAGATCGCCAATTGGCTTTGAAGTCTCAAAGGTCTCTAATTTGAGTATCGGATTTCATTATGATCGGAATTGCTGTTCGGAATGTTTTCTACTTGAGTCTGGGAAACGTTTGCTTGTCAAAAGCGTTTCATTAATGAAATCAGCTGATTTTTCATTCGAAACGCTTTTTTCGGAATTCAAACGTTCATAAGACTATATCACTAAAGAACTGTCTTATGAACACAGTTTATGAAAAACTTATTCCTTATCAATAAATTTTAGTTTTCGTCATTATTACTACTGACATTTTTAATAATGCACTACCGGCAAAAGATCAACTTGAGGGCCGGTAGTAAGCTCAAATAAAAAAGAGTGAACAAAGGAACGAGTTGTACAATTCTACCAACTCCTCTCTTCTCATTTTGTTCAACTATGCATTGCATTTCTTAAGATGCATGTTCAACTGAACATGTTTTAATAGAAATCAAATCAGTCACATCAGTCGCTTGGGGGATCACGGGTTATAGTGGCGCTGGGGCAGAATCTCCACATTTAAAGTGCTTATTCCAGTAGGTATGTAATTTTGCGGCATAAAATACTGTAAATGGAAAACTGTATTATATATATTAATATTTATTGATAGATTTATGTGTTATTTTGCATATTGCAATAGAATATCTTCATAACGATTCCGTGTCAGTATAAGAGCCATGATATTTATTAAAACTTTTTTATATATTTTATATCTCTACTATATTTATATCTAGCATGTGGATGCTCTTGGAACAATACATTCTTGATTGTGTTTAAAACGTGCTATCAATCTATAATTTTCATTTTTGAGAATTGATGCGAGTACCTCTGTGCCAAGGATGACATAATTATTGAACAAGGACAGGATTGAGGCAATAGAAACCGCTTGTCAACCATTCAAAAGAGTTGTACTAGTAGGATTTAAATTATTTACTCAGCAGGGTCAAGTTCAAGCAAGTGGATCGTGGATGTGACTTCTACCAGATTCCCGACTTGAACTTGAACGGCTGAAACAATCATATACTAGTTTCTTATCTAACATTAAGAGCATCGGAATTTTGCATGACTTATCCAATTGTACAACTAGTGAGAGCTCTCCCTATTCATGTGAGTTGATTTGTTTCAATTTTGCATCAATAATATTCAATTTACAATTTATGTATTCGCCTATTTTTCGTGTTCTACTGAAGACAGAACATTTTCATTTGCATTATTCGTCACTGCTTTACATTGGGACGTTCAAGGAAATACTATTTAAAGCTTGAGAGAACTCAGAAACTTTTCAATCAATACTATCAATGTTAATCAAATTTTAATGTTAATCAATGTTTATCTATCTTTTCAAGATAGATAAACTGTCTTCCTGATTTTGGGTGTGAATTTGATGTCAAGAGTACCTGAATGATAGGTTAGCAATAAAAAATTTGAAAAATGTTTTCCAATTAATGCACAGTAGCTATTTCAAAGTAGAGAAAATTTATAAATTTTACAAAAATGGTTGAGCAGTCCTAAATACAAATGACTTGGGGAAAAGTGTTCAAAGATAGTCAAACCTAGTTTCATGATAACCCTATTTATCACACCTATCGCACATGTATCACACAAAATCACCGAGCTTCAAAGCTTGAAAAATTAGTGTTTCTCGTTAACCGAAAAAACATCTCAGAACGTCTCGAAAGATTCAGAACGTCTACAAGACATTAGGCCTATCTACTGATGAAGTTTAGATTTAATTACATTATAGCGTCTCACAATGGTTTAAACTGCAGAATTGCACACCATCAGCACGCATCAGCCACAACCTTGGTAACGGCACATGGCACATTTTGCAAATAGAACTACTAATAATTTTAAAGATCACACAAGTTAATAGCGTTTCCACTACGAGTAAATCGAAGAGAAGCAGGTGTAACTCTTTACCCTCCTCGCACCTTATGCCCTAGAAGTCCAAATCAAGAAGCCAACTAACCCCATGAAGTCAGAGGTCACCGAATTAAAGCCGGCCTTTTCCTGGTACCCCACCCAACACACACACCTAGCGGCAAAAACGGACGTAAACGCAAATAAATATTAACGTTTAATTGTCGATGTGTGACGGGATGGGAATCGCTTAGCAACGCCTAGAAAAGAGAAAATCCGGAAACGTTAGTCGAATATTCTAATTGACGCAGTTTTCCGCGAGTTGTAACGTGTAGCTGAAAAACGTGGTCTTTGCGAGCACATCTACAGATATAACGGATATAAGTAGGTATTTATCTGTGATCGCATGACGCGGCCAAGAAAGGCCAGACATACACACGTGGTGACTCTTCTGCCGGGTTGGTCACGTTTTGTCCATGGACAAAGGTCATGACTCCAGCCGTTTGTTGCTTTGTCGTGCCCTCAAGCAGCTTCCACACTTCCAGCTGGACAATCCTCCTTGTCGGACTGGAGGTGACACTGGAATCGTCCCACGCACGCAAGCACCTGGATATCCGGCATCACAATGTGAACTTGAGCAACGCAAGAAAGTGGAGGAAAATATTTCATGGGTCGGGATTGGTATTGTGTACATATTCAAATTCTTTGGAAAAATATATGTTAGAATACGAGATGATAAATTAGATAATAAATTCGTTTGGAATTCTGTACTGGCCCTATTTCGGAAAATGCTAATGAATATGAGTACGGTAATCATACTTTATTCTCTATTTATTTTTCATCGTTCCTTCAATGAATACTATACGGTGGTGGCATACAAATTATGTCTATTATTCTTTTAAAAATATTGTATATTTTTATTTTAATTTTTAATATTAATGAATTCACTCAATCATTCAAGAATAATACAAAGATATTTCTAAAACCATTTAGATTACAGCATTTGGACAGTTTAAGTAAAAAATCACCTTATGAATAAAAATGAACATCCTTTCACTCAATTAACTATTAGTATTAATAATTATCAAGTAATGTGTATCAATTATTTATTTTTTTACAATAATTTTTTTAATGTTTTCAATCAAGTTTTCTCATCAAGTTGAGAAGAATATTTTTTCTGGGCTCTCAGATGAAAACTCTTATTAAATAACAATACAGTAACTTGATTCATTATTAAAATCTTTTATTATACTTACATTATTTTGAATTTTTGAATTTTCTTGAAATAAAAATTGTCTATATTACATTCTATTTTTATGATAATAATCAAAGCTAAAATATTACAGAACTGTCAATATTTCATTTATTTTTAGGACAGAAACCAACATTGAAATATGATCACATTACTCAATTTTTGTCCTGGTAGTTACATCACCGAAATTCGATCCCTTTATGGCTTCAAGTATCTCATAGCAGCTTACCAAATCACTACCTATTTTACCTCCAAAATTATCGGTGAAAGTCGAGATAACAATGAGAATATCCAAAGTGTTCTGGTACTTGGAAGACTTATTGTTTTGTGTGAGAGAATACATCAGTAGGGAACATTATAAGTACGGGACCAACTGTTTAATAAACCCGCATTCACTTCCTAGTCTATAAATTCTAAATCTCTTTTTTGCAGTTGAATAATGAATAACATGACTCGTTCTACTTCCAAATACCATTACAGAGAAATCCAACAATTATTATTGCTGATAATAGGATAATTGATGGAGTGAGGAAAGATGTGAAGTGGTGAGGAGGAGGAATTGTGTAGAAAAAGATTTAAGGAGAAAGTAAGAGATGTAAGAAGGGTGGGTGATGATTGAAGAATCAAAATTATTTTCTATTTATGATCATGCGGGTTGTAGGAGACTGTAAATACAAAGTTAACCTTCACGATGTTGACAAGAAAATCTATGCTTAGTTTCTACCTAGTATGAAACAGGCTTAGTTTTCTCCAATAGAAGAATGATATAGTACTCTGTTGTATAAACACTTTGCTTGAGCCTATTAAATTTTACAGATTCAAGCTAAGTGCGATCAATTCTAATATTTTATCATGAGTATCAACCAATATTTTCACCAGATATAGGAGCGCATGAAAAATGTATTTGAAAACAATTATGTCAAATTATACAGACTGAATTATTTCGAAATATTATAGAGCCAATATTTTGGGAGGCAATAATTTATTGGTTGACAAGAAAGCTACAAGCGGAATGGAGACGTGTAATTGCGAAAATACTTTTCATTCCACGCAACCATTATCCAATTAGAATGCGTTTAAATCTAGCTATCTGAACGGTTTGGTTTCGAAGCTACCACAGCCTTCCCACACGTTGGAAATACCAACCAGAGTGAACATTTATACAACTCCAATAAAAATCTGTTATTATAATATCGTTGACATGAGACAGAGACAAAAAGTGTTGGGTAATTGAAGAAAGGGAGTAAGATGGGAGCCAGAGTGGAAGTGGATAATTTTTTCAATGTGGGCAGTACTATGGAGGACAGAAAATCCCTTTAAAATTTTCAGTTCATTGATTAAAATGCGAACGGAACAAAATCGGGTGACTGGCCGCTAATTTTCACTTGACATCAAGTGTTGACTTTACAACGTAGAAAATGAACGTTTTAAATGAGTCATAAATACCAACAATATCAGATTAATTGACAAATTGAATAATAAAGAATTTAAGATTAATCAATTTTCTATTGACATTTATGTAAAAATTAGCAAATTGAGCATGAAAAATAAAAGTGAATATTGTGTATTGTGTAATGATAAACAAAATGCGGATAATCAACTTTGTATTAAGTTTTCATCTACAAACAAGCTCTTACTGATTTGGCTTCATTTCGTGAATGATAAACATTGAAAAAATGTAAATTACTCAATATTACTCCATGTACTTTCAATATTACTCATAAACTCTCAATTTTAATATATTGACTTGAAGCTTCTTGGGTGAGCTCATGAGATGTGGACTTCCAAGTGAATGCGGTAATGATATAAATTACAAGATTCACATCAATAAATTATTCAAATCTACTATAAAGTTTACTTCCATCCCGAAATCAAACACAAAGACAAGTTGAAAGCAGAAAACTCTCTACCACAAGACCACATCATCTCGTTAGGCCTACTACTAAAAATATGATTCATGAATTTAAAAAATAATTAGTTTGTAATGAATAACGTTAATTGTTGACGTTAAGAACCAGGCAGATTCTTCAAATCTACTAAAAAATTCTAAAAAGTTTACTTCCATCCCGAAATCAAACACAAAGACAAGTTGAAAGCAGAAAACACTCTACCACAAGACCACATCATCCCCTATGTTAACGTTAGGCCTACTACTTACAAATAAATTTAAATTTAATTCATGAATAAAAAAATAATTAGTTTGTAATGAATAACGTTGAATATCTACAGGTAAGTCTTGAAATTGATGACTCATTTGAGTCATTCAAGTTCTCGGAGAAAGTATTGATAAAATTGATTTGAACCTTTTAAAATATCATAATTGAAGTTTCATACATACGAGCTTCACATTTACACAGCCTATTTCTATATATAGCGACAAAATAGACTCAAGTTAATGATGTTGATCAAATACTGCGCTCAAGAATCCAGTTTTACCATATTCATTCAAGCCTAAATAGTTATAACTACTCTTGCGTAATAAGCTGGACAGCATCATCATATTAGCGTTGATGCTAAGTAATGTGCATCAGCTTGACATACCTTGACAGGAAGCGGGCCTCTTCCTTCAAGTACAAAAAAATTATACAACTTTTACCTCATGAAAGAGTAACGTATGCAAATACGGTGTTATTTCCTATACAATATCCGATAGTGATAAGATTGAAAATACTCGGATAATGTGTTTAAAAAGAATATCGGGTTTGATAAGTCTTGGGAAAATTTATAAGTTTCAGATTAAGCGAAGATTAATAATAATAATATAAGAAAAAGTAAAAAACTAAGAATCTTGGATTCAATACGTCTTAAGAAGATTAAGAGTTTTAGATTGGTCATGATTAATAATAATTATGTAAGATTTAGATAGACATGGAAATTACTCATGTAATATGCTAGAGTCAACTTCATGTTTATGGAAATAATTTACGAGGCTGGTGAAAATTCCCAGTTATTTTGTGGCAAAGAATAGTCATGTATTGATAAAATGTCATGATATTGTAAGTAATAAAAATTATTGGATGCTATCTATGAAATCTGAATTAAAAACGTTTTTGACAGCTGTAGCGATAAGGTGGTTCGGAATCCACTTAGAATTGAGTGTGACAATTAATTGTATAATTGATGTCCAGTTTATAATTGAACATCTACCTATAAATTGGCTGACTGTGTGATATCAATCATTGGGATTCATTAAAAAAAACGTTTACTAGTGTTTGGGCTGTAAGTTCACTTGTGACGTTTAAAATGAATAACTATTATTTGATACAAAGTGCATTTTTCAAAAAGATTTCTTGAGAAAATTCGAACTTTGAATTTCACTTTTTTATCGGGAAGAATCAACTCACGTGACTTGAGAAAACCTCTACTGATTCAGTAAACTATGTGGAATGCGCACTGCGCAGTGTATACTGAAGAAAAGCATATAACACACTTTTATAAAAGGTCATCTGTATAAGAAAACCTCTATTTATTTAGGAAGCTATGTAGAATGCGTAGTGTATACTGAAGGAAAGTATGGGACATCTGTCAATCAAATAAGTGTGTTACATTTTTTTGAAGAAACCATGAATAATGTGAATTAATTCAAGTTCTTTCAGTAGATCATAATGCTGATGAAACTATTGAAAAATAGAAAGGAGAGTGCTTTGATCAAAATGACATTTCTGACCTTTACTGCTTTACTACAAAATATACGAAAGCCTACGACAGTTGAGAATCGAATAAAGAAAAATGTTAGCGGAATTCATGAAGAGAATAGAAGAAGCAAAACAAACAAACGTAGGAGTTATTTTAATTGAATTAGATTAGTTTAAAAAAGGGATGGGTTAGTACAGAATTCCCGCTAAAAACGTTTCAAAAGTAAATTTTTCGAAAGGTGACATTTTAATACGTTTTTTCAATCTATTTAGAATGTTTTTAGTGGTTTCTACAACAGGTAGTAGGTGTAGGTGAGCACAAAGCTTGTTTGATGGAAGTTACTCAGTGAAACAATTTTTTATTTAAACCCCATCGAAATGGACAACATGCTGATAGGCCACATAGCCTACATACTCCTAAGTACTCTTGAACATTCTCAACTGAAGAGAAAATCAGAAATTTGTTAAGAGATTGAAATATCAATAATTTTTATAAATATTGACAACTATAATCATGAGCTGGAAGCATATCATATCAATATAATAATAGAAGTATGAAAGGCATGAAATTTAGCCATGGTACAAGCAAATAAGGTACAAGTTATTTATTGAGATGCAACTTAAACAATGATTGGGTTGTTTTTTTTCTCTTTAAATTTAATGAGATTGAATAACCTCAATAGCATTCTATTTTTAATCTGAATAAAGTCATTTGAGAAACTTGAATAGTTAATGACACATTCTTGATACATTTTTGTGACACTTTTTTACCTATCTGGATCTTATATTACAGCTTAGTTTGATGAAAAATTGAACAATAGACCTTATTTGAAAACTGCCATTGTTACTCGAATGTCAAGTCCAGGAAATTTTAGTCAACTGGGTCAAACAATCATAATTGAGCATTCAAATTATTTATGTATTGGTTCAGTTCACTTCTAAAATTGCTTAGTACTTCACAAGATTTTCATTAGTTACATTTATGAATCATTTGGATTCTTTAAACGGTAATATTTTCTCAAAATAATCTCAAAATGTATGATCTCAAGTATGGATAACTTACTATACTTTGGGAACTCAGGCCTACAACAGCATATTAGCGGAATTTATTGATGGATAACGTTAATATTGATAGTATAATTCTGAAAAAATGCAAGTACTTCAACATAAAGTACATTACAGGACACAGTAACAGAATATAATTTCCTGTGGTTCAAAACCCATCTAAAACTGTAGGTTTTGTGAATCTCATCAACTCTCTCATTACCCATATTATCCTTGCACTAATATTAAACTCATTTGGACATCTTCCTCAGCAAAAAGTGCTGTAACTTATAATACTGATTAAGTGAGAAGCAGAACAAGTATGAACTGCACTGTAATAAAGATGTACTTTGTATCAACTGTTGTAAGAATCAAGTGGACATCATACACAGAAAACGAATTAAAAATTAGAATTGAGCAAGTAACGGTGAAAATACTATTGTAATAAAATATTTATAATCATTCAGACTCACCGATAGTCTCATGGTGCTAGAGTTTTGCAGATAAATCTGGTAACTATCTCACAACAATGTTCAAATACTTTGTAAATCACAGTTCTCAAGTATTTGATCCGTATAGAGCAGGTTTGAATTTTAGTTCCAAAACTAAGATCACAAAGTTCTTCACAGCCTTTTTTCTTGCAATATAACGAGTTTGGAGAAAATCGACAACTTTGTAAACAACACCGGCACTTCGATGCTATCTGCCAGCTCTTTTGAATTTTGAGGAGATCATTGCTATTTTCAATCAGTTCAATATGATAATTTCGATGATTTTTCAACACAAAATTATAGTATTTTGAAATTTTTTTATCTGATCACTTGGCACTTCCTACTTCCGCAGGCAGTAAGCTCCGCGGAGCGAGCGAGTTGCTTGCAGGGCAGGGGAAGCGCAGAGCCAACTTGATCGGACGTAAGGCAAGAACTGGACGGAAACTTCCGCCACATTATTATATATACGAAGTGGCCACTTTACTCCTGCATCCGATAACTGGTCTTGCCCGCCAACTGTACCACCCATCTGCAAAACACAACACATTCTTAGTACTACAAGAGTATCGTTCATTCATCCAAAATATGCTTAGGGCCAATATAGGGTTCTAGAAACCCTAACCCCCCCTCATATTGATGAAAAAAATATTCTCATATTGGTGAAAAAACTAATTTCGTATGATTTCATATAAACGAGCAGAGGTACAAGAAGATCTCTAGTTATAAACTACTATAGAAGTTTAAACACAACAGTTTGACTTCGATGAGTGCTTTAAGCTGATATAACACACTCTGATACTCACACTCTTGAAAACTCTATTGCTCTATTTCAGTCGCTCAATAGACAGTTTATGGATTGCACTATTGAATCAATAACCATGTGTTTTCAAATGCAAAAAAAAAGTTATTGATTCAATAAGTTTATTGAACGACTCAAAAACTGGGCATCAGACACCACTAGGTATAGCAACCAACTCTATAACTCTATGCTTCTTGATCTAGGTGACTCGCACAGGCTTTCCAAAATACGGGACACTAAATACTCTATAATTACTCAACTCCAAATTTGTTAGCTTGTTTAGTGGGATTTTTTAATAAAAATTATTATTAATTTTTGAAATATCAGAACACTCTCCATTTACGTTTGTTCAGACAGCGACTGTTTAGTTTTTGTTTTCATAATTTCCTATGTACTACACCATTCTTTGCATGGATTAAGTGAATATAAAATTAGCTGAAAGCATTATCGGAATTCAGAACTCGAATTATTGAGTATCAATGTAGGCTTATATGTCACATACGATATTTATACAAAAGTGGAGATAAATAGTTTCGAGAGGGCTCAATCTGAATCTATAGTGAATGTTCCTTTAACCCTTTTATTGTTTTACTGTGATCTGATCTTGTACTTTTATGATATTTTGTTTATGATTTGATGCATTGTAATTTGATATTGATCTTAATGGAATTTATTAGTTGCACTTAGTATAGACTAGTATTTTCAAATATTGATATTTCAATTTCATTTGACTGTTGTGTTATATTTGTATGACGATTGTTGATGTGGATTATAGTACTACCGGTACCCATCACATGTGATGAAAATAAATAAATTGTATTTGATGCTATATATTGTTGCTCTATTCTATGAGTTTATTGATGCTATATCATGAGATTGAATTAGATGACAGTCTAGTTGACTTGGAGTTTTCTAACAAGCAGAAAAGCTTTAGCCTTTCCGAACCAACAGTTTATAACTCAACTCAACTGACTCAACCCTGTACAGTGTATGATTCAACCGCTTGTGATCGTGGAGTTCACTCTAAAATTATTTTAGTAGGAGCTCAATATAGTTTGCACATGAATTTCAAGAAAATAGAGATATACGTCCAGAATACAGCTGAATACATCATACTTGACCGATAACAGTGACCAAGAAGTGAAATAATAAAAAATGAAATGATATAGGCCGATGAAATGAATTAAATCAAAATTTTACACTAAGTTCTATTCTCAATTATAATTTGAAAATCGAAATACGAGTAACAATTTGCTCTTCTATTCTATGTTTCCAGTACGACTCGTTATACATATAGATACGGTATGACGTATATCGGTAGAGAGTACTTAGATCTAGTAGATACATTCTATATTATTCACCTCCAAGCATTTCCAGACCTTTCATCGGACTACAACATTTCTGTACTGGATGAAAGAAAAATCGATACTAACAAGTACGGTATCTGAGAATTATTGTTACACGGCCTAAGATGCGGTAGTTTCCTTATTCATAACTAGTAGTATGTGTAGTACAAGCTATTTACGATTATAGACTACAAAATGTTTTCAAAAGACTTTCAAACTAGTAGCAATATTTTGAAATAAAACTGTACTACAGTGATTAATTTGGTTGAAAAATGTTCAATAAATAGAAAGTAGAGGTGTTCTAGTTGAGTTGGAATATGATGTTGTACTAAGCAAATAAAAGACTGCGATTTACTTTGCAGCCATAATATTATAATAAGGGAAAACACTGGGATATGCATTGTCTATTACCTGCAATCAATTTTTTATCGCTTTTATAAGATTAGGAATAATAAATAAGTTAATTAGATAACCATATTTTTAAAAACCAAAAATATGTCCTCAACTAAATAGGATCAAAAAATATCATAGAACTAACAAACTAGTCTGCAGCTACACAAATTCAATGTAAAAATTATTTCGACTTCGAATGCTTCTTGTTTTCATACACGAAGTACATTTTAATTTGAAATCATTCTGACAAAATCACGTAGGCTAACACTAATTTTTCAAAATCAATGAGATGAAATTCGATCCGGAATATCGATTGACTTTATAAATAATAGCTATGTTACATATTTGTTATTCTGAAAGCGACATGCTATGTGTTTTCATTCAAAATTTATTTCATGATTTTTCCTAGCAGGTAAATAGATTTCGTAATATTTTGAACATTTATTCTGTAATTATTCTGTGAAGATTTAAATATAAGTTTTTGATTTGAAAAAAGAGTGAAGATTTGTAGAAATATTAATGTATTCAATATTAATTGAAGATTTGTATGCAATATTCAATGTACGGTACTATACTTTCTATACGTTCTATTCTAAATATCTATATCTAGATTCTTTTCACTGCCTTGGGAGAGTGATCTAGAATACTAGAGACGAATGAGAGTTCCCTATCTAAATGCATCTTACAAGACCTTGATATCCTCCTAGATCATTTACATTCGCATTCAGTATTCAAGTTTCCAGATAGGCCGTTGATTGATCGTCACTCTAATGAAATTTATTCGCAACAGATATCAAAATCCAACTATCTGAGCCCCTTGAGTAAATTTCTCAAGATTATTTAAAAGCACAGTTTCCACTTGTATCCTACATGAACGCGCAAGATAAATTTTTCTTCATTAACAATTTCCACTGTTGCAAGCAATCGAGGAGTGAAAAAATACTGAATTCGATGCTTTGAGGAAAACGTTATACTGATAACTAGTTAAGGGAATGCAGATATTGAAGAGCTTTCCTCATTGGCCACAGAGTATTGTATAGATTACTGAGTATAGAATAGAAGGAAAACGAATACTTACTGTATATTATACAGTACTCTAGAATAGATACAATAAATTATTCTAGCTATGGATAGCTTGCGCTATTGCTAGGTCAAGGGTCAAGTGCCTTCAGCTGACTGAGAGGATTGCCTCTTCTGTATTCCACTGTTGTTTATGTTCACCTTCCATGCTCTTCGTTTATCGGCCAACGCCTAGCTACTTTTCTCTTTTTTCTTTGATCTCTCTCCTTTCTACAAGTCCGGCGGCCATTTTTCTGCTTCTATCTTTCGTTCAATGTTGCATGAAGTTCAAGTACAAGTACATAGCCTTCTTCTTTTTGTTATAAGAGACTAGACACTAATTATGAAAACAAACATCATCCGACAATGGTTCAATGGTTTTCAAATTAAAAAACCGAAAAATATTATAGGATTTTTTTTGTCAGAGATTATCAATCCGACATTATGAGAGGCTTGATAATCCGACAATCCGACATATCAATCCGAGGATTTATGAGACTTTTATGACTCAACTTTTCAATTGTGATGATATCAGCGCAATGGTTTAATATAGTAAAAGTATAATAATGGAATAATAGTATTTGTATTGAACTTTTCGAATTCTCTAAACCTGAAAATGCTCTTATCATCTCGATAATAGAATTCCATTTATTCATTTGATGTATAATGGCTGTTTCTAGTTGTGATAATGCTAAAACTAATTCCATAACCATCACCACCATTACAAATATTAATCATTTCAATGAGTTTAATACGTATTTTGAATTCTTAAATATTATAAATGATTAATTTATTATAAAATGATTACAATAACAGTTATGATTATATGATTAATGAATTAGTGAATTATTGAATATTATAAATTTTGAATTGAAAATTTTATAATATGAGAACTTACTGGAATCACGTTACAAAAAAGATACTCTGTAATAATCAAGAAACGTTCCTTACAATCAAACACAGTTTACAGTGAAACTTGAAACAAAATCCTATTTTATAAGGGCATCTTGAATCATTTATTGATGTAGTCAACGAATAACCAATTGTTGCTTTCAATGCATTAAATGCTTCAATTCACAACTACTTTGAAACAAACAAAATTCTACAGCTCATTCGAACAATATCTAACGTGGAAACCATTCATTCAATCTATGATTATAAATACAATACACCAATATTCTCTGTCTATTATGTTTTTCTGAAAGCGTAGTAAACTAAGAAACCTGAAAAGGTTGTCTTTTTTAGACCTAGAATTTATCATGCTATTAGTATATGGTGTAGAAAAGTGTTGAAACCAGCTTTGTATGCCGATAGGATTCTGCTTACAAGAATTTTTGAAATCGCAGAGAATTGATTAATCAAGTAATTATAGTATGTCACCAAAGATGTGATAGGAAGCCAGGAAGAAAAACATCTGTTTCCGAGTACAAAGATGGTAACAAGGAAAGTCGCAGAGTCGAACATCCGAAAGTTATTACTCGTAGACAAACATTGTTTATCAAGGAAGTACATAGTACCTAGAGACAACAAGAAAGGTGTGTCCCTACTAGGAATTGACTTATCGATTGTAATTGCAATAAATTCTCATCACGAATGCATCGACGTTATTCAAACTGAAAAATCTCAACGTTTTTTTGTCTGTACCTCATACAATTCCAATGTATTGCTTTCTGTTTACAAGTTATTCAACATATTCGAGAAAGAATGTTATCAACATGCCATTTCTTCAGGAAATAACTCAAGGAAATGACATTTTCCAATACCACGTTACAATACTTCTAATTGGTAGAGACTGATATGAAAATGAAACTGTTTAAGAGCAGGAAGCTGAGTTATTAAACTGCCATATTTAGAATTGAAATACCCTTTCAAGAACAAATCCGAATACAGCATTATGTAATGCTGGTTTTAGTTCAAGTTCTTTAAGGATCTTGTAACGAAAAATAATTTTCTGATAAAAAAAAGGCTTGAATGGACTGGAAATAAAAAACTTGTAAATTTATTACAAACCATTTTAAAAAATGTAGGTCAACAGGAGCAAACCCAGGAACTGGTTTCCAGATATTGACAATGGTGTAACAACCGAAACCGGTATTTCGTTGTTTTAATAAATTGGTGGTTTTGACAACTTCAAGTCTTTTTATTCAGTATGAAGAACCTTCACTACTACACAGAAAGTAAAAAATACCTTTTTCTTTAAAAAAATCTATAATAATTCAGAAGTAAACAACAAGTGATTGGATTGGGCCAAGTTTCATTTTCAATCCTTATATTGCTAATATTGTCTGAAAAAGTTTTAATGTGAATCAAGTAGATCATTAATTTGAAAATGTATGAATTTTATTCATACAATCAATAATCCAGATATTAGTATAGCTGAAAAAGTGCAGTTGAACTATGTGTGTTATGATATTGCCCACCAGTGTCTCCTTTACTAGATTGACTACCATTAGTTCAACTCATTTCTACTCTAAAATATTTGAGGAGTGATAAGAGATGTTTCGATCATCTTGATAAACGAACTCTATTAATGCGAAATTAAAATTTTCTTCCAATTTACTGATAAAAATTCATAATCACAAACAGAATTTTGTGCAGAGGCTTAGAACTTTTCTTGAAGTTTGAATCAAAGGAAAAATTTTATTTGAATTTGTTCTTTAAAATTATTATAGTCAGCGAAATTTGAATTTAGCTCAAAAAACAAGTCGCTTATTAGGCAATATCGTACAATACTAGAGTGCATTATGGTTAATAATGAGGATAAGTGAGTCTTGAGAATTCTAACGTGCTGTAGGAATATTTCGCAACCATTGTCCATGCTTAAAACTTTCTCCTGGACATTTTATTGAATCACTTTCTCTAATCCTTGACATTTGATACTACTTGTGATAAGTATTTATTTCAAGTACAGATAATCGGAACATAACAAACTATCAGATCAACTCATTCATTTACAAATCGTCTTGAATAAACTATAATATGTTATAGCTGGAATGGAATTTGTTTCCGATCTACTTTTTACATTGAACCACAGGAAGACTATGGTGAACTTTTCCCAAAGCAACTCTGCTTCACGATCTTGCGATTTGTTTTGATAGTCTCAGTTAAAGTATTTCGTGAGCAAAACAGAGGACAGTTTCGAACAAAACGATTGTTGGAGAGGCAGATAGATAGAACTAGGAAGAAGAGCAGAGGAATTGAAGCTGACAGTGAAGTAGCCTCTCATGACCATAATTGTACACGTGAACGTGACTCAAGTTGGGGAAGATCATGAGCATGAACTCCATGACCTGTCGCATATCTTCACTGCATCAGACCCTCGTTAGAAATATATGAGACTTTCAATAGACACTGTGTGAAAACCCAGAGAGGTTTTCAAAACGACAGACGGGAAGAGTAGCTTCGATATAAATTTAATGATGTTATAATAAAAATAATTATTTTGATATTGATAGTATTTTATATTAGCAAATGGTAATTTATTCAGTTATTCTTATAGCAAATATCTCGGAAGTAAATATTCTCATTTTCCTAATCAGTTCAGTTAGGCCTGTTTGAAGTTCCATTTATTTTTATTGCAATTTGAAGGGCATTTTACGCTTGATATGCACCGCATTCTACATAGATGGAAGAAATTATTAGAGACGTGTGCAGGTAACCAACCACTGTGAATATACACTTATTAATAATACAATCAACTTTATTACCTTGAATAGAATACACATATTTTATTTCCAATATTATTTGATTTTCATCTCTTACTTAAGGTGATACACTACAGGCCTATATCAAAGAAATAATTACGATCTAATGAAAATCCAAATGAATAAGTAGCACCTGT
Source organism: Laodelphax striatellus (assembly GCA_017141395.1). NCBI lineage: Eukaryota > Metazoa > Arthropoda > Insecta > Hemiptera > Delphacidae > Laodelphax > Laodelphax striatellus. Next base: position 30,558,912 of record CM029530.1, on the reverse strand, counting down.
GTAAAATACAGTTCCACCTGGACTAACGAGCGCGGTTTCCACGATATTTCCAGTAGACGTGCCGGTTACTGCCGGGTGGGTTGGTCATATGATCTTCCACTCTGTACAAACGAATAGGGCAAATGCACACCAGTCTGGTGTGCATTGCCCTGTTATTTGTGTAGCAGAGTACAATGACCACATGACCAACCCAACGTCAGTAACTCCATACGTCTACTGGGTATCGTGAAACCGCGCCATAAGAGTAACATTATTCTGAGACATAAGGACTGTATGCTGTCTGTATTACTGGTAATACTGTATGTGTAGACTGGTATTACTGCAATACCGTATGACTGTATTACTGCAATACCGTATCACTGTATCACTGCAATACTCCATTTGATAATTACCGTAAACCGTATTATTATTACCAACATTATTTATTTACCACGGATATATACCGGGTGTCCCACGAAGAGGTTTAAATGTTTGATTTTATATTACGTGCCCATTCATGCACCGAACTTTTTCAAACTTTACACAGTTTACAAAGTAGGTTCTAAAAATATTCTGGGAAAATTTCAGCTCCCTAACATTTGTAAAAACAAAATGGCGGCTTATTGAAAACGATACTTCGAAAACATTAAAGAAGGTTTCTGGTTTTATAAAATATTTTATTGTTACATCCTAGGGCAATATGACTTTTGAATAAAGAAACTTGAACCTAGCCTAATGAAAAACCTCAAAGTCCAAAATTATTCAAACTGTAACCCATCCACAGCAACACACTGATAACGGTGCTTATCAAATGATTCGTAAGCTCTTACAAAGAAATTCCGCGGTATCCAGAGAAGTTCTCTTCTATTAGTCGTTTTAGTTCCTCATCGTTATTATGAAACATATGGATATAAAATTATTTCTATTCAAATAGCTCCATAAAAGAAGTTGTAAACAGTTATATCTTCAGCAGTCAGGGTGGCCAATCTAAAAATAACTTCCACGACCAATCCTTTAAGCAACCATGAAGGTTGTCATTTAGTAGTTGTCTGACATCAGTGTGTTGCTGTGGATGGGTTGCAGTTTGGGTTATTTCGGACTTGGCTAATGTTTTTCATTGGGCTATCCTAGTTTTTCTTCAATTTAAAAATCATTTTGCCCTAGGATGTGACATAATAAAACTATTCGCATAAAGGCAAAACCACATTTTAAATGTTTTTAAAGTATGGTTTTTCAATATGTACTCATTTTGTTTCTAAAAAGGTTAGGGCTGCTGAGGTACTACAGAATATTTTTAGAACCTGCTATAAACTGTGTAAAGTTTGAAAACGTTCCAGTTCATGAATAGACACATAATATAAAGTGGTTGACATTTAAGCATACTCTTCGTGGGACACTGATAATATTCGTATGCTTGCAGTTCTTTTCAGGAGGGTCAAAATAAATAGAAAAAATATACCAAAACAAAAATACACATAAATAATAACAGTCCTAAAAATATATAATAAATAAATTGAGAGAGAAATATAGATACTACGCACATAAGTGTTTAGTCAATAGATTAATTCACATATCAACAGCCTGACTTAACCAATTCACTGCATCTGGTGTGGCTCATTAAAGTCACTCAGGTTGTCTGGGATAAGCTCTTGAGCTTGGTCTTGTACCAGTATGTTTCAATGGTACCTACTTTCCCCGCAGTCCTTGCTCACCAGGCCTCATACCCCACCTGTTAAGGGAGATAACCCTACAGAATCACATGCCCGAGTTCTTACTCTGTTGAGACTGGCACCAAAACTCTTCGAGGGCAAGTCAAAGGCCACCCGTCGGCATTGACAAATGATGATTGTGCCACATCAGGATTACTAGACAAAAGGTTCAACCATCGCTTTATGCCGTTTCTGTCCTAAAGCCGTTGGAATTGGGGGACACTGCCTCGATGACATGCGCTGAATCGCAACTTCGGTCCATTACCCACAGTCCGGCACGTACTCAATTAAATTATGATTGCGTTCATCGATTTATGATTGCAATTCATCGGTTTTATCGAGAAGAAGAAGAAAAAGCCCTAAAATATGTTGCCGGATATTTTTATTTTAACAAGAGACTTTTTCATTTTTATTTTTTATTCATAAAGAGACTGATGCGGTTCAAAAGAATCTGTCATGTACTTCAACAATTCAGTTGGTTAGTCTAAAATCTCAGGCAGTTGAGCGAGTTGGCATGTTCTACTGATGAATTTTCGAGAATAGCCCATCAAACCGGTAATATATCCATGAGGATTCATGCAGGGCCAGTTTCAAGCAACAACAGTGGGGTGAATTGAAAGCTATTTAAAAGGAATTCATAAGAAAACATTCTAAATGAATGACCAGAATAAAGAGACGCTCATACGAGAACATTAAGTATTTTTGCCCTCCACTTTGCCGTCTTATACCTGTGATGAGCAACATTTTGTCTAGCAATGCCGGTGCCACATGACTGGCACCGAGGTCACCCACTGTTCATCTACCTTGTTACCGTAAAAGTTCTCCATCAATGAGGCTTTTGCAGTTTCCTGACAGGGGCAGCCTGGGAGAAAACTGAGTCGCGTCGAAGGGGAGTGGTTGATGTCCTCCCATAGATTGGAAAGATCTGGGTTGGCACCTAATTTTCAAGATGCTGCTCCTAACTGAAACTCCTGGACCTTGGTTTGCAGGACTGAACCTGTGGCTCAGGAACCAGAGGCAGGTGCTGCAAGGTGTTGACTTGAGGGAGCCAGGGAAAACAGCCAAGGTCTGAGTTCAAACATGTGTCAGCCTTCCGAGTATATGTGAACTGGCTGAACAGACTGAGTAGAACGATACTCAGCCGGAGAGAAGGCACTCATGCCACCGATGCAGTGGGGTGCAGAACTGGAGCTGATGCTCCCCATGATGTGCCTGCTGGCCGACTTATCAGGATTTATTCACGTGTGTTCAATTTCACAGACAGTTTCTGAATCTGCAACCTGGGACAGAGTGCCATGATCCGGAGATGTATTGACACCTGAGTGACTAGGGCAGAAAAGTTGTGTGGTGGGGTTCTACCATTCAACCTGTTTCTCAACTCAGATGCCAACAAGTCTGTTGTTGAGGTTGAAACGGCAGGACTCTGTCAAGTCACACAAACAGACACACAGTCTCCCTGAAAAAAAAAAAAACTGCCAGGGCTGGGTCTTCTGTGAGGAGGTAGCCTCCAAGTCCCATAGGTTGTGACACAGCCAGACTCACCATGGCTGGTCCCTCCGTCGTCTGCACGCCCCAAATTTTTCTCTTGCTGCAGTGGTGAGGAGGGCAGTGGCCTATGCTTCATGTGTTGAAGAGCAGAGGGGCCAGGACTACGAGCCCTGTGGCGGCTATTATTCAGTTTTCTCACTTTACTTATAGCCTCATCTCCAAGGATGACCTGGAAGGAGACATCACCCTGCTTATCATGTTGTTGATGAACTTACATTTTTCTACATTTAATGCTCTCATCAGCTTTAAAAGCTTAACCCAGTCCGCATCAGACAGGTGTCGTTTGCAGTGAGATCATAAATTACAGCACCAGTTTTCGAAGCCACTGCCATAGCCTGCCTCAGTGTAGATTGTGAGGAGCTGGGGCTTCAATCTTCACAGCTGCGCCCTGATGCAAACCAGCCTGCTCAACAGGTACAATTTTGCTTCCAGCAGCTCATCACACCTGGTCTCTATAGTAAAACAGGCGTTCAAGGAGCTTTGTAGCACACACTCAAAAAAGAAATTGGATATCAGGTTCGGAGGTTGGTCTGCAGGCTTTCCTGGTTCAGGAATAGTAATGATTCTTGCTTTTTAAACAGACTGAGGACTCTACTGCTAGGTGCAATACTCGAGAAAAATTTGACAAGCCATTTCCTAGCATGCCTTCCCAGGTGAGTGGAATTAAGTGGGAGTTGGGCCACCATCGCCTGAAGTGCCTTACCAGTTTAAGTGTCATAATAGCTTTGTTCAGTTCCACTCAGGAGTAGATGGTAATATTGAGAGTCTGATGGATTAGGACAAACTATTTCTAAATTAAGCCAGTTCTTTCTTTGTCCATCTTTTCAAACCACAGCTGTCATTTGACAGTTCTTAACAGACAAAAGTAGAGCTAGATTTGAACTCATAAATATTGTTAAAAAACGGAAAGGAAGTGTGTAAGGAGTAATGAACGATTTCACGAATTTTCCATTTTCTCCGACGGCATGAGACAGCCAGACCGATTTAAATCATTTCTAACTCTTGTTTGAATCGAAAATCAGTTTGATTGCTTTTCACATAACAAGAATAAACAGAATTACGACGAAGTCAAATTTGTCTTTAAGTTGTGACAGTGAATAAGCGGCGAAACTTAGCATTGCGGTTTCTATATAAAATAGGTGGTGTATAGTATTTTCCGCTAATAAAGAATGGAAAAATTAGATTTTTTGTCTGCGATTTCAAGTTGCATGTTCGCATAGTTTTCTGGGTTATTCGATACCATTAAAGTATCAAATATTAGTCATTTCGCGTAGCCGGAAATGGTCATCCTTGCTAGAAATAGTTCCAATTGAAAAAAATTAACTGGTTTTTGGAATTCAAAACTGAACTAGTTTTTTCTGTGCCATGTATTGGGGACAGGGGTTTGGAATCAGCAAATAAATCATATTGTGTCGCACTCATTCCATACAGGGTACTGCCAACTAACATCATTGCAAAATCCATCATTTAAAAGATAGAGGCCTCAAAACATAAACTTCAAGGAAACACATCTATGTACGACGACGATTGAAATCAACATCTGGGGTGTTATTGAGATGATTGGCGTTGAAAATTACTATTTTTCATGCTAGTATTACAAGTCACTTTATATAAATTGCAGAACATTATAAAATCGCAGAAATTGAGAACGTCAATTGCATGAACCATTTTTCATTCATGAACAAATCGTCATTTGCATGTACGACTGCTGCACAGCCAAAAAGTTGCAATTACTTGAGGAATGATTTGCCATTACTTTTTCGAGGATGAGAGATAAATAATGCATGCTATTGGATGGTCGTCATCTAGAGGGAACTGGTTTCCATTGTAGAATACTAAATAAAAGTATTTCTCTTTATGTTTTCACCAGTATAAGTTGAAAGTTAATTCTTTTTATGTTCGTTAGTGAAATTTAAAAATTCCCCGTTTCTGTGCGCCACCCTGTATTTTCTTTAGTCAGGTTGCATATCGGAGTGCAGGAATGTATTTTCCCGCACTGAAATTCACTTTCCTGAAACTACTGCAGGAAGAGTCAATTTCTCGTGCGCAAAAAAAAAAACACTTTTTTGGGTAATAGTAAAAAGTATATTTACACTAACCTTTTATCCAATTTCTTGTTGATTGCGGGAAACTTGAAATTGTGTATTCCACTTTTAAAGTATGTAAATCCAATTTTCTATCAAACTTGATCCATTTTAAATTCCATCTGCTACATGTAAAACATACCTGAAAAATAAAATCCAATAAGCAAATTTACATAAGTACTATTTATCACATTCAAAATTCTGTAAGCAAATATCAGACTATGTGGATAAATTACATTACATGGGACTTCATTATACTATCTGTGTAAGTTATATCAACCTTGAATCAATCCAGTTCATCAATCTACTCAAACTTGAATCCTTTTAATCCGTATCATCCTTGATCTGTACTTAGGTACTGTGATCTTGTAACGACGGTTTACAAGTGAGTTATGAGGGGATAAATGAAATATTGTTTTATTCTTATTGCCTACAAATTATTGATCAGGAATCAACCTTTATTGAAGTCCATGCAAATGACCCAAGTATGATCTTTTATTAAGATCACTCAAGAGTAACTAGCTTACTACTACACGACACTGAAAGTTCGATCTTCACATCTACTCCACACAAATGGCCACTTTAAAATTATCGTTTGCTATGCGCTAGGCTCTAAAGGCCGGTCTAGACGCTACGATAAGTTTGTCAAACTTATCGTTCAAACTTATCAGGATTATTTTAAATTGTCAAAAAACAGCTGATTTAACGTTAGTAAACGAGCGTACATCATTCCGGCGGCTGGTTTTTGGCTTAGATTAATAGATCCTGCTATATAACAGGATTATTTTTAAATTGTCCAGGCAGCTTATTGATGTAAGCTTTTTGCTGAATTAAATCAGCTGTTTGTGAAGCAATTTAAAATAATCCTGATAAGTTTGAACGATAAGTTTGACAAACTTATCGTAGCGTCTGAACCGAAACTCTCTTTCTAAGAGAAAAATACCAAGTGAACATGAAATTTCAATAAAAGTATTCCCATATAAAACAGGAAATTCTCTAAATAGCATTTACTGCTTTTTGTCAACTAATCTATTTGATGTGTATAATAATAACTTATCCATTATAAAGAGCTTTGACAACAATACTCACATGCTCTGTCAGTGATTCTGGTAGTCTAGCTCAAAATCCTCCGCAGCTCCCTTTCCTTCATTTTATCCTTTCTTAATTTTCTTTTCTTTATGCCTTTTATTTATTGTGTTAGTTCTTTCCAACCTAGTTTTCCTGAACCTCATCTACGTTGTGAAGTAACTTTAGTAACATATTTCTTCACACCCAGCCCAGTTCGGTCTTGCTTCAGCATTACTTTGGGTGGAAGCTTGAGGCCTTCTCCTTTCGGGACCGAGGGGCCTTTTTCTCTGTCCCACCCAGTTTTCAAAAGCATCACAAAGCCTTTATTGCTTTCCGATATTCCATAAGATGTTTTCAAACCAGACTTTCGAGCAGAATTAAAATTATGTATTGTAGATGTCAAATGATTTGGTTTGGATGATAATGGGATAAGATTCTTTTACAAACTTCACAATAGTACGTTCCTGAATCTTCTTGTACTTGGATCTGGTCCACATCTATAACTGAATCATTGTTTGACAACCTATCATTTGAATTCATTATGGTGCGTCTTACGAATTGTACGATATTTATATGACCACGACTCTTAGCTAAGGATAAACAATTATTGCCTTTTTTTATCCCTTAATTGTAAGATCAAAAATTATGCTTCAAGAACAATTCCTACAACTTTTTCAGCCCCTGCACACAACTAGCGCACATTAATGCAGTCCACCCAAACAATGGTCTCTTACTGTTGATGACAAAATTCAAATCATGTTCCAAGTATTCACCAACTGTTTTTGACATCATTTCTTTCAACAGCTCTCTTCAAAGGCATGGATGGTCAGAGGTTTATCAAAAGTTCTACGTTTTTTTCTTGTAACCAGCACTCCTAGCTCCACTGAAACGTTCACCAGTTGCACTGGAAGTGGAAGTGTACATCACACACTATTTCATCATACTGGTTTTTTAACTACCAATCCAGATAATGTAGGCAATTACTCACTCGGCTCTTTATTATGGGCTCTTTATCAGCTTCACTGTTCGTCTTTAACAAAATTTTTTGAATCTAAAAGGAGCCTTTGTATAAGGAAAATTTGCGCCCAGTAATAGACCAGGAACAGATTCAATTTCATTTATCATTGTGCCAAAAGAGGAGTCTCCAATGTTCTGGAAAAAATTCAAGTTTAGTAATTGAAAATTTGCATAGGAATAAAAAGGAGAATAAATAGGTTTATCTGTGAAATGTGAAATTTAATGGATAGGCGTTATATAAAGTTACAATAAAAAGTTATAGGCTACATAGCAATGATTATTGTCCTTATCCATATCTTGAGAAATTTGAAGAGAATATTGTCATGGAATTTCTAGAAAATAATGTGTGGCTGAATCGATTAATTTCATTAAAAACAGTACCTAATAATTAAAATTATAATATTCACTGCAGTCTACAGTAGTGCTAATTAGAATTACTTCATAGACTAAGAATATCTATTCTTCTCTTATCTGGAATATTATTCCCACCTCTGTCATACTTTTGCCAAATTTAACTTTGATATGGTGGCCAGTATTTTTTTAGTAAATTTTAATATGAATGAATCTAATGCCCAGTTTCTTCATATTTTAGTAAAAGATTCAATTCTTCGGTAAAGTTACTGGATCAGTATCATATTTTCAAAAGTACATTGAATTGATGAAGCTATTTTGAAAGACTATCAAGTTGAAGACTAATTTACTAGAGCAGTAACCTTTGCATATTAGGACCTTTTACTGTAAGATTGAGAAGCTGAACACTGTCAAGATGGCTCATTGGGAGAAGTTTCTACCGAATGGATGAGTTTTTCGCGGATGACTTTGCTGGTCTATGACGCTGCCATCTTTTATAAAGTTGCCGTATATAAGCATACCGTATTTGTTTTAACTACCCGGGAAACCCTGGTCTACGATCACGATATTGGATATTGGCTATGGCTAAATAGTACAAGGTGGCGCAAATGGATTGGATGGTTTTAAAATCCTTGTCAAACTGGCAATTTTAAAGGTAACTTATTGGTTGAAAATAAAAGTACCAAAACGATGTAGTTACAAGGGGAGTTTACATTAACAAAAATTATCAATGTTCGTTTTGTAAAATTACATCCATCAAATGCCCTCCTTCTTGAGCGTACGCATTCTGCATTGTCCGCTCAAGCACATCCTCAGGAATTGATGTGATTTCGTTGTGGTTCTGCCTTCAACTCCTGAATGGTCCGGGTTTTGTTCATGTAGAGTTAGCAGACCCTTGCTTCCAAATAGTCCTATAAGAAAAGTCACATACTGCGAGGTGCGGTGAGCAGGGGCCAATGGAAGTCTCCATTAGGGAAATCAAACGGCCGGGAACAGAGCGCTCTGCCATTTGAGTAATCGCTCACCGGACCTCACAGTATGTGACTTTTCCCAATAGAATTTCATGAACAAATCCTAACCCCTCGCTCACCGGACCTCACCAGGTGATGTGCTTTAGACATGCAGTTTGTTGCTCAAGGAGGAAATGGATCTACATGAACAATCACCAGTGCCGCATTTTTGAGCAAATCCTGTTAACCACACGTTTTGCGGGGGCTGAAATCAGTCGGTGACAAAATTGACAGGTGACAAGTGTTTTAAAGCGGGCGAGTCCAGGCCATTTGCGTCGCTCCGGAGAAGGAGGGCGTTTTAGTTGGATGTAAATATTACGAACGTGCCTGGAAAAGAAAAATTGAGCATAATAATATTTTAATACGTAACACGTTTTGCTATTCATATCAACACCTGATGACGGTAATTTATTTTCTATAATTTATTATACAAACCATCTGAAACCATCTTGCGCTTTCACCTATGTATTATACGGGGACGTTTTAGATAAGGTGGCTTATTAAATTTAGAATTTTGCCTGGAACAAGAAAAAGCTTGAAGCCTTTTGTCCATATAAACTGTATTTTAATATTGAAAAATGCAGTAAAAGGAGCCATCACACACGTTCAAAATATGTACGGTAGCCTATGTTACTATAATTTATTTATTACTATAATTGAAATGAAATAATACTAAATAGGCAAGGCATATGCCTGAATAATTACCCTAAATACAATAGGATACTTTTATGGGCGAGTTTAGCCGGCGCTCACTCATCATTAATTAAAAAAAAAAAAAAAGTTATTAACTTAACCTCTCTTTATATAATGAGCGTTACACACCTCAAAACTAGGCTAAAGTGCAAACTATTCTATTCATAATAAATTTTGATGGTTTTGTGATCAGAATAAAATGTTGAATCAATTATTGCAACTGGAAATTTTACTAGGTGGGCCAGTAAACGGCAATTACACCGTTACGAGATTTATAAGAAACCTAGCCACGCTGACTTTTTCAATTTAAAATTCAACAAGAATCAAAATATGGTATTATTTACAGTTGATAAGATTATTAAAATTAAAATAAATTTCTATTGAGGCTTAGCCTACCTGTTTGATTTTTGTCTCTGAAGTTACGAAGCACAAGTAAAACTAGTCAAACTGTAGGCCTAAAGAAATACCATTACAAAATATCTCTATTGATAATTTAATCCAATATTTTATTACTATATCTTCTATTTAACTTTCTGAAAGAGGAAAATCCATAAATATGATAGATAATTCGAATTGATCAATGATCAAAACATAATAGAGCACGATTGAACAAAACATAACCTATAATCTTATTGCTATTATTTTCATTTCAGTAATCAGCTGTTATTCTGCACGAAGCATTGGCCAAAATAATTGCTACGATTTGGCGGGAGTTGTTCAAAATAGAAAAGATTCTGCTCAGATTTCAATCCTGCTGTTAGTTTTAGGGGTAAGAGAAAATATTACAATGATTAAAAACAAAGTACAAAACTGACCATCTTTAATGAAAAAACATTGAACAGAACAGCTTTCTTATTGGAAAAAAATTAACAGAATCTCCTTATCCAACAAAATAATTTTATCACCAAGACTTGGCTTTGAATTCGGAAAGAACAATGATGGTATACCATAGTACCTTATTCCAAATGACTTGACTTAACTATAATATTCGCCCTAATGGCTGGTTTTCACTATTCTAATGGACGTTCAGGTTACTGGAGGCAGGTTGGATAATAAAATCGTCTACTCTATACAAACAAATAGTCCAGTGCACACTAGTCAGTATAGAGTAGATCATAATTATGATCCAACCTGCCTCCAGTAACCTGCACGTCCATTAGAAAGTGAAGCCAGCCATAAGGCCCATATTGAACTATCAAATTTTTCATAGAAGATCTTTGACAAACATATGCCCGGTTCCTCAGTTGTTCAATAAACTATTCAATCAATATTTTTTTTTTTAATTTGAAAACAAATGGTTATTGGATCCATAAACTGTTTATTGAACGACTGAGAAACAAGGCATATTATAATGTTTGTCAAAGATCTTTTATAAAACATTTGATAAGAAATAAAAAAAATTTCAAGAAATTGTACAAATTAATTGGATAATAAGAATTATGCTTACTTAATTCCATAGAATACTCAATAGCTTTAAACCTAATGAAAGTGTACAAACAATCTCAAATATCGTATAAAATTGTTTTCAGAACACATTAAAGTGCGATACTCCACATTAAATTTATAGTTTGGTCGCAACACAGTACTAATTTATAAGATTAACTTGAGAGTAATAAAACATTATTGTGTGTCACTAACAAAACATTATTTCCAGAAAATAACCAAATACGATTATGTATTTTTCAAACTAGGAATACATTGATACTAAATGAATTCTTTCTCTTCAAGAATGCTTTTGATTATTATTGCTTGTGAGTTGAAGTAAAATGAATTGAAGGCAATCGAAAGTGAATACTACCGCTTATAATGCTTTAAAACAAAGCGCTTCTTATTCATTTAAATAAACACAATTACTGTACACTAAATTCTACAGAGACTGTATAATCATTATACTGATTACACAGTCTCTGTACCAAAATCCATAGCTACGATGTCTTAGCGACGCAAAAAATGACTGCACAGCCTCTTATGTTGAAAAATAGACAATTATTATACAAAAAAGGTACATATCTAAAAAAGGTATAATTAAGAAGAGGAGTCATTACCGTTTGCTTATCTAAGACTACGACACTTGAGCCTTTGTAAAATAACTAAATTTGGTCTGCACCACATATAAGCGTTTCATTTGTTTTCTTTTGTTAAAAATATATTTCTTGATATTAAAGATTAACATTTATATACTTCTCCTCAGTCTTGCGAATCCAGTTTTCTTCATTGTTTTGTTGATGACTTGTTCAACCAGGTAAAATTTGAGCAAGGCAGAACTTTCCTCTTCCCCTTCCATTACAATTTCCACTCCCCCTTGGAGCCCAGAGTCTTCCTCTACCTCTTCCCATTTGACTTACAAATCCAGAAGGAACTCCTTTCTGATGGATTTGTCTTACAAATCCGGAAGGAACACCTTTCTGGTGGTCATCCTGCCTTGAACATCCATTGTTGTGGTTCTTTGGCACATCAAAAATCGCCCTCTCCCTCCTGGAGTTGGCCTCCGAAAAAAGTTCTTTTGAGGATCAGAGCTAGACGGAACGGATGCGCATTCATCAACTGAGCCTATCATGCACAAGCGGCTCACTACTTTTTTCAACTTGAAGAACTTCAGTTTGTTCAAGCAGGTTGGATCTTCAATTATTTCAAGTAGTGCTTTGTCTATTATCGACCTGACCGACATTAAAAAGACTGCTACGTTCGGGTCCATCCGCAATGTCAACCTGGATGAGAGAAGATTAGATTTTCATTCAAACAAATAATAATAGCATTATGTTATTTCTGATAATGAAGAGATAACATTATGGGAAGCGGTTGGTCCCAATGGCAAAGGCGAGTCTAATCGGTGAGATTAGATAAGAGACAGCGCCTACCACCCTCGTTGTAACGGTGACCGGCTCCTCTGAATACAAAAATTTATGAGCTTCAAAATCGCTTCCCGGTGGTTTGGAACCCACCTAAAGCTGTAGGTCCATTCATCTCTCATCATCATCCTTCCCATTACCCACGCACAAGCTTAGAGCTTATGTGGGCATCATCACAAGCAAAAAATATAAATAATAACAGCAGAACTTCTTCAAGAATACTTTTCTCTTGATTCCAGAGGTCTATTAGTCGTGAGCTTCCTTTGTTACCGGTCTAGTCAGCGACAAAAGTTCACAAAACAAAGAGCAAGAATAAAGAGTAAGCGACAAAGTGTCCTTCCTTACTTAAGCCAATGGACACTTTTTCATCCACTGGCTGTATAAGGAAGGAAGGACACTTTGTCGCTTACCCTTTGTTCTTGCTCTTTCTCTGTGAAACACATTCAATGCTACTATACTAAACAAATTCTATACATGTAATGATAAGAATTATAAGAATAAGTATATGGTATGTTTATGTTATATGTTAGTGTTTATATGTTATTTATGTAATTATAATATTCAAATATGTGTAATGCTACATAAAAATTGAAAAATAAAGCTTCATGCACAAGTTTCAAATCGAGAGAAAATCACCAGAAATGGATTAATTGGAAAAATGACTCCAAGCAAAAAGAGTGAGACTTTAAATAATAATTATACAATACTTGTCAGATTTTATGTGGGATTCTTCAACAAAATTACACAAGTTGCTACTCACCAACTATCAATCTTAACCATTTCCTCCTTCGGTAGTCACTTTACAATTTGTGAAGCATAGCAGATGTACTCATATCACCATTGTGTTAGATTTCGGCAGACATTTATTTGAGTTTCATCCTGAAAAAATTATTACTAACAGTAATTGCACATAATCACCCCTCATAACGCACAAAAAAGCCTAGAGCTCATGTGGGCATCATCCTCAGAAAAAATTTGTTGATAAATAGGTACACATCTACGAATACGATTCAATTCAATTAATTTCATTCCAACAACTGCGTACATATCATACACAATTTCTAAATTAAACTTGATCTAGAGAATTTAAAATAAAACATACAGAAAAATATATTGAATGCATTGTGAAGGAAAGAAAACAGAAATTCCTATTGCAATATGTCTTCATTCTCTCGGATCTTGAAGTCTCTGCTCATCTGTGGTGTTGTAATTTCTCTGTTCAACATACAATGGAATACTTCGGTTTATTACTGTATAAAACAATAATAAGAGATTATGTTCAAACTCATTTTTGAACTTACCCTTTCACCGTAGACAAAAATTGGCGACCGTGGATTGAAATTTCTGTCTTTGACATTCATCAAAGTCTTCCTTGAAATCAATCCAAACTTTCCATCGGAGAAATAGATCTAAAAAACAAACAAAGAAAAGTAATGTATAAAATACTATTGGTGATGAATACATCTGCTATGCTTCACAAATTGTAAACTGACTATCGAAGGAGAAATGGTCAAGATTGATGACTGATAGAAGCAACATTTGCTTCATTATCTATGAGATGATCAAATGCCTTAAAATCACTTTCTGGTGGAGTGAATCCAACCGTAAACTAGAGGTTCACCGAACTTTCAACTTCCCACCACACAGTCACAGTTTCATCGGCGCATCACCCTCAGCAAAACAGGAAATAAAACTTTCTATGATAAATTATTTCAATATTTAATTCTCAAATTTGCCATGTCAAAAATTTTGTAGAGACAAATAATACATGAAGCTTTCAGCTCAATTCCAATTCTTGATAAAAAAACGATAGAAATTGATATAATAAAATCTATCAATTCATAGTTATCTATCTACGATTCATAGTTTGACGTGATAAATCTTATGACAAAGCTAACATGTAATAGTGCAATTATCCTGCAGTTTAATATCTACCTTCCTTGAACCTACTCAAGAAATTCAAGTTCACTTAGCCATGACTAATAGGCTCTTTTAAATGAGAATACCGTAGAATGACTCTAATAGCTCTGTTTTAATGGGTAGTACCTTTAATAGTTTTGTTAGTTTTTAAATGTTGGTATTATTATGTATGTTAGGCCTAGATCAACTGACTGTACATATGTAGTACAGTAAATATATTTCAACTGTGCTGTATACAAGAATCATACATACTGTAGTTTAATATATGATAGTGAATTGTAACTTTAGTTAACGTATGAAACATTTCAGGACTATTACTTGTACAAAATGTGACTGGACTGTGATTTGTATCATCTTTAATATTGACAAAGCCTATTGTATAATGACTCTGTACTTAATGGCCAATAAATATTCTTGATTCTTGAACATTAAGTTATTAATCATTAGGATATGATATATTATCTTATGCTAAAGGGATTTGTCCCAAAATTGAGACGAATTTTGAAAATTAATGACATTCAAATGGAATTGAATAACATAGAAAGCGAAAAGTTTGTAAAGAAAATGGCCAAAATCATCAAGGTTTATTAATAGAATCATACCACCTTAATTGAAGTTGAAAAATTTACTATAAGTCGGGACCCAAATTAATTTTCGGGACTCAACTTATGACCCCTGATAGGATTACGTTAATAAAATAGACTGAGCAAGCTATTTTATTCAACGTATAGTAGTCTGTAGTACAATAGAGGAAACTTTTATCATTTTAGTTCATTTTCCCTTCATACATTACTCCAAAACTCACATTTCTCTTGTTAACAAGGATACAAACGTCCGGATAGAATGCTTTTGACATGACAGAGCAGAAACAATGTCGAAATTCTTATTTCCAGAGCTATAAATTCCTGTGAGATCAAAACCAATTTGTCTCCAATATGGTTAGGAGCTCGTTTCATGCGAACAAAAACAATAATCAATATATATGTGTCATAAAATAACCACTGGTCTCTAAAAACATACTTACATAGCATCAAAACACACGTAAATTTATTTTTGCAAAATATTGAGCAAGTGGAGGATTGGTGGTGTTAATATTATTTTAAAATGAATTGAAAGTAACTTCAATTTGTTGACAAACAATTCGTCACTTTTCGGTTGCCACAGGCTCAATTGGCTTTCGCAAAATCGAACGAATAACTAGGAAAAGTAATATATGCCATTTAATTCAAACTTCAATACTCAACCAAGTCTACACCTCACGTAAAAACTGATATGCCTGGTCAATGAGAAAATAATTTATGTTCCGTATAATAATATTCCTTCGAAACTCCATTCAGAATCCAATTCTTTTGTGCAACAAAATTTTAAAAATTAGGAAAGTCCAAATTGAATAAAATGACAATTATGTCCGGAAATGCAACGGTGGTAATAAGTCTTTCCATTTTAATATCCATCCGACTGGTTGTCTTCTATAATTAAATGCTACTAGTACGGAAGGTAATACATTGTGGTAAATGCTTGGCCACTCGAGCGCTTCGTTCGATGCCCTGGCAGACACAACTTTTTACAGTGGCATTCATCGAATCTTCCTATTGGCATTGAAGTTTTTTTTTCAATGTTTGCTGTTGGAAAGATCTTCAGAACTCTATACAGCTTTGATTTGAATTTTCGCTCTCATTAATTCAGCACTCCGTGTGTTTCCCTAATATGTTACCGCAGTGGAGTAAAAATCTTCTCAAAACTTGTATAGCTATGGGAAAATTAATTGAGCGAAAGTGAAATACCAAATTTTACCTCAATGTTGAGGATTTCAATTCGGTAATAAGATGACATCTGAGAAGAACTGAGTGAATGCTTGATTTCTCTCCACTGACAAGTTATACAACACTGCTATGTGGTCACTAAAACCGTCCATTTGGTTACACATTCCCTCATATCACCGGTAGGGTTTTCTGGAACACAAGATGAAAAAATTGAATCGATGCGTATGAAGTTCAAAAATGTTGCAAAACGAAAACATATGGGTTTCATCAATGAGTGAACAAATTTAAAAGATGAACTTGATATAAAAATACGAATATCGGTATCCTGTATCTTTAAATTTAATAATACTATGGAACATGAGTTGAAAAATAATCATGCCGATTTTTGGTTTTAAATTTTGGAATAATTGAGATTTATTCTTCATCAAAATTATTAATTAAAATTCATAGCATTATACTACTGAACTAGTTTGATTAGTTGTATAGGTACATTTAAATACTTTGGTAATCTTTACATACCATTGCAGTGTAAAATCAGTAATAATTAACAAATCACGCACTAAAAACTGAAATCAACTTCTTTGAAAACCTGTATTTTTAAAAAAAAATTGAATATAAGGGCACAGGATTGAAAGTTTGAGCCTATTGTACGCCTTCCTCATAAGAATATCGAATCCAGTTTTTTCATTGCGATTTTTCTCATAAAATTCTCATGAGTATAATTCCATATACTTCCTGGAATGAAACATACGCACCATATATACTAAAAACACCGGCGTTGAAAGTATCAGTTCAAGACAAGCTGATTGGAATACATGCATCCTGTTCTGTACTATGGTTCAAGACTAAAATAAAATTATCAAAGTCAATAACAGATTTCACTCAACCTATAATTTTAGGTAATTGTTCACAGTAAAATATGGAATAAGGAAGCCATTGATCTTTTCTTGACTGTTCTCAATCACAAAATGACAATTTTTATGTCAATGGCTCATTGAAATTTACATTTTGTAAAAAAAATGTGGTTCATTTTACGTCTTTAGTAGTCTCAAAAAACGTCTTCCCAGAGTTACGATAAATATTATACACAGAGAATAGAAAGTGTAGAATACCAACCAATGAAGAATTCTTGCTGAGTAGAAATGAAGGCAGCTAGTTTCAATATCTGATCAGTGCAATTGAAAAGAGTACTCATCAGAAATTCTTCAAGTTCCTATATTACCATCGGGACACTATCAAAGATATTACTTGCAATTTCTTCACGATTACTCACGCAAAAGCTAAGAACCAGCCACTCACTTGAGCAGAATTAATCTGGAAGAATTATAAGACTTTGCAATAAGTATTATGTATGTAGGCCCTGAATCAGTTCGTGTTAATAACAATAACAGTAAATATCCAAAATTACATTAGAAGTTACATGAAATATTTTATTCTCACATAAGCTGTAATTGAAGACTTGCAGGAAAAATAATTTTTCATTTATATATGAGAGCAACACTTGTGTGCTTGTGCTTGAATTTAGGACCGAATCGAAAGGAACCCGCTTACACACACTATTATTCTGTTGACTTCAATGGAAATCAGTTATCCTAGTAGAGGCTTATCATTTCAGGTAAAAATTCAAATAAAATACATTATTGATATAAAACAAAATACAGTACAATATTTATGTGAAGGCAAAATCAATGTCAGTCTCTCACTAATAGAACCTTCACTCATTCAGACAAAAAGACCGGATTTTTAGGCACTGCTCCACAAACGATGAGAACATCTTCAATTCTGGCGTTGTTAATGTGTTGTAGCTGCAGATCACAATGTTCAAATTTTCTTGTTGAAAAGCCGGCACTCCTCTTGTAAGCCATGATCGTGGGGCTTGCATACTGTGGGCACTCCTGCAACACGTGCTCGACCGTCTCCAACCGCTGCAGGTTGCACATTGAACAGAGCTGATCGGCTCTGACTTTATGGATGTTCCCTCTGCTTGTAAGGTTGAATTGTCTTCTTGTAGCAAGTCGCAGTTGCACCAGCAACCTTATACAATGGAAAGGCAGATTGAGGCCGAAGAGACTGTCAGCTCCCAACACTATCAGCAATTGTTCTTGGAATTTCAAAGAGGAGCGAAGCTTGATCCATTGCAATTCTCAAGATCTTGAGAGATGAGCCACATCTTAGAAGTCTTCGCAGGATGTGATCTTTTGTTTCTCCACCATTCTGGACATCACCGCTGAAGACAAGTTCCTCCTTATTAACTCTGTCCAGTAGCAACATTGAATTGTGCTGCCCGGTTGTATCCGTGGTCCTCTGCACCCAGTCTTACTTCAACTCAACTCCTGTTCAGTGAAACAAACTTGGAAGAAGTCTAATATTCATTTTCCTCTTAAAAATCCGTATGACCCAGTTGATAAATGCTGCAGCAAAAATCAGATATGAGAGGCAAACTTCTCCAACCTCCAGTGCAAGCAATGCAGCATTTGGGGTGCATTCTGAGGTAGATGGAAAATCCTCCTGTAAAAGCCAGTCTGCACTCGTTTCAAACTCCTCCAGGTGTCTTAATCCCCATATGTGAGCACCATATAGCAGTACTGACTTCACCATTGCCATAAATAACTTCTTGATGCAGGTAATAGAGTTTGTTTTTGATTTTAAGCCAATGTTGAGACTGCTTGAACCAGGTGCAGCCAGCTTTGGCTTTCTTTATGTATGGACCCCTGAGAGACACAATAGACTTCCAAAAGAAGAGCTGGAGATGGTGGATCCAAGATAAACACAGGATTTAACAACTTCCAACTTCCTGCCATTAGAAAGTGAGAATCCTTCAACATTTCTGGGTATTCGTCCACCTCTGCTGAATGGTAATATCTAGTCTCTTCCTCATTTATCTTCAGCCTGTTAATTCTACAATATTCATCCAGTCCATTGCTTTCTCTGAAGATCAACTGAGAGTGGGCAAACAGTATCAAGTCATCAGCATACAACAGGAGCATCAAATCAGTTGCCCCATCTATTGCTACTCCAGAGAGCCCCTAGCATGGAAGAACTCTTCAATATCAGCCAAGAAAAGGATGAACAGGAGAGGACTCAGTGTTTCTCCCTGAAGTAATTTCAGTTATTTCAATTTCATTTGAGAGTTCATTTTGTATTTTCACTTTAGAGAGGCAAGTTTGTACAGTCTCTGTACATGATTCTTAGAAGTTTTGCACTCACACCAAATTTGAACAGTTTTTCCCACAACAAACTATGTGAAATTGAATCGAATGCCTCTGGAAATCGACCACAACAGCATATACTCTTCTCTTTGGCAGCAGTTGAGCTGTACTGCTGACAAGCATACATAGACATTATCAAGACATCCTCTTCCTTTCTAAATCCTGTTTGTGTTTCAGGTATGAGGTCAAGGCTTTCAGCCCACAATTCGATTCTGGCATTAATAATAGATGTAAACAATTTTGTTAAACAGTTAACCAGAGCAATTGACCTGTAATTTTTAGGTCGCATGTGTCTCCTTCTTATGAAGCAAGCTAATCAACATTTGTGACCAGGCTGTGGGTAATTCTTCACGGTCCATAATCTTATTAAACATAACTTGAATGTATAGGATCCAATTCGGTGGAAAGTCCTTGTAAAGATCATTGGGAATCAAGTCTGGTCCAGGGATTTTCCTTTTCTGCTTCTACTAATGCAGTGCAAGATCTCATCAGACCCAATATATGCATCCATTTGGAAGTGTGTAACACCGTGGAATACAACATCATCATAGTATCTAAGTGGGTAAATGTTTCTCAAAAATCAAACCATTCATTCATTGCAATTGATTCACAAAACAAGACCTTGTTCTAAATTTATTAATCTCTCCAAAAAGTAGCAGAATTCATTGAATTACTTAGGCGGTCACGTGCCTCCTTAAAATAGATTGCTTTCTTTCTTTGCAAGTGTTTGCACAGTTGTTTAGCCACAAGATAGTTCTTGGTATTTTCGTCTGTGAATCCTGTCCTTCTGCAAGCTCTAAGAGCTAATCCAAAGTTTCTCTTGTGTAAGAACAATCCTCATCGGAACCAGGGCTTTGAAATTCTGTTCGTCCTTAGTTGTAGAAAATTCTCTTCATGCCTACTTGCTCTTGCTGCTTCATATACTGCATTACATAGATTCTGATACTGTTCATCAACAGTAGTCTGTGAAAAGTCTATTTCTAATTTGTTGCTGAACATCATCTTCTGGTGAAACAAAAGGACAAAGCAGGATTGCAGGAATATTTTTGTCATTCTATTGGGTGCAATCCTATTAATCCGCAATAAAAGCCTCCATCTTACTCAGTTTGAGAATTACTGGGAAGTGATCTGGACAGAGTCTCACATTCCATTACTTGTAGGTCAGAGATCGTTTCTACTGTAGCCATGTTACACCATACTAGATCAATTACACCCTCCCAACTGAACCAACATAAGTAAACTTGCTAGGTCTATCACTGGGTGCTCTTCCATTAATTAAAATGAATCCATTGTCCTCCATTGTCATTAGGAGCCTCTTGCCATGATCATTCAAAACTCCATCCTGTGATTCTCTCACATCATACAAATTTGTAGATTCAAAAATATCTTCTTCCAGCTGGTTTTCATCACCTACACGGCAATTGAAGTCTCCGCCAATTATTATCCTGTTTTCACTGTATCTCATCTGTAAATCCAATATATCTGATGACAGGAGATTTAGAAATTCAGCACAATCAGAAGAAGGTCTCCATATATCATTCCAATTATAATAGGTAATCCATTCAAACATAAATGTAAGAAGATCCACCATTCACAGGAGATTAATAGCTTGACATTCTGGATGCTTTTATCACAAGAGCTAGTAAACCTCCACTAGCTCTGCCCATGCTTTTTCCCCTGACCGCTTCAACGCAATATGGAACATAATCAGACCACTCCAGCTGACATAGGAAAATAAGATAAACTTGACCAGGTTTCGTTATATAAATAAAATATCAATATCAAAACAAAAAATTATTTCTATTCAAGTTATTCAGACCGTTAATATTCCAAAATGCAACATTAAATGTTTTTTCATTCAGTCATTGGACGTTTGACTGACTTTTTTTCTTTTTCTTGTCTTCCAGTGGACCCTTCTTCAATTCTTCAGCTTTCTACATTCGATATTTGCTGATGTCTTTTATTTGCATGGATTGTGCTTCAGCGGCTAGAACTGCTCAGTTCTCGCTTTCTTCTGCCTTTTTCCTTTTCCAGAACAATTAATTTGTCGTACTTCAGGGATTGCATATTTTCCTTCCTTCCTAGCTGAGATCATTTCAACTCTCAAATTTTTCCGGATTTCCTGGACTTCCTTGGGATAATCCTCAGCTAAGTAACATTGTTGCTGCCCTTCAAAAGCGTCCTCTTGCTAAGAATCTCAGTCTTACGCCTACATGTGGTGAGACCATTAATAATAGGTCTGTTTGAATTTTCCTGATTTGAATAATCCAATTCTTTCGGCAAAAGTCCACCCACAATCGTTTATATCCACCCAAGTTTAGATCTCGATAAATCCAAAAGCAAATTTTTTCTGCAGTTCTCGTTCTTATCATCTTCAACACCGTGAATAATAATATTCCACTTTCTAACTTCTTTTTCTAATTGACTCAATCTATCTCCCATAATTTACTTCTTCTTCAGATTGCTTGTTGTCAATTTTTATTTCATCTCCCTGATTTCTTTTGATAGAGCTGTGTATTTGGCTGTTAATTCCTCTACTGCAACCTTTCCTCAGCTCATCTTTAAAAGTTCGAGCCATTTTGTTTCTATACTCTCCCTGGTGCATCCATTGTGAATAACAAGAATTTGTAAACTTTATTATTCACCGCACTATTAAGTATGTTTTGAAAAATCTTTCTTAGAAAATCTATTCCAGGCTATTTACAGGTTCTCTATGTGGATAGGTAAAGATGTGAACAAAAGGAGGTGCTTGAGAGCTATCAAGGCTGTATATTAAGCAAGCTCCCAGGCACCAAATCTGGGAAGAACATAGGAAGGAGTTTCAGACGACGTATCCTCACACTTTGATAAAGCACTGGGCTGTCTAAAGCAAAACAAAAACACAATTATTAATAACGTCATTCACTTTTCCTTTCTGAACTTCTGAATTGACAAGATAACTCTGTTGCTTGATCGGCTCAAACATGATAATAGATAAAGAGAACGATGTACATGTTCAATTGACGATTGATTCTCTAGCCCCTGTAATCACTGCCTTGGGATGGAGACATACGATTGAAAATGCTCCACAGCTGGCAAAGTTTTCATCCACTGATTTCCATCATTCTTTTTGCAAAGGTCAATCTATGATTTCCACAGTTGTGTCACCCCAGTACAAAGTTCAATTCTTCTGAAATGTCGTATTACTTTAGGTAGTAGCTGAAAATAACACGTGGCTGAATACAATGACTTGAAGCTCAGTGTGGTTGGGAGCGATCAGAAGCTGAAAGGCTACTCATGAGAAACCATGTCATTGAAAAAAGCTCCAATGTAGTCCGTCGTCGAAGTGTGATGTGAGTAGCTCCTTCTCGAAACACACTTAATCAACTCAGAAAGCTATATTAATTAGAAATAAACAAAATTTATCGAGAGCACATTATAACTTTGACTTTTCAACTGCAACCAGTGTTGCCAACCTCGATAGAAAGAACTAGGTACTAAAAGTACCAATTCAAAAAACGTGAAAGTTTCAATCAATCACAAATTTTCTTCAGTAAATTAATTACTGAACTAGGGAAAGAATCAAATTTTGATAATTTCTTATTCATCTTGATAGTTATATCAGAATGGATTGAGTAGAGTTAGTAGTTAAGGAAGATGGGTACTGATGGTTATTGAGTTTTGAGATAAGTTGATGCTGTAATTTTGCTTAAATATTTAATTAAATTCTATTATAATTACCAATCCAAGAATCAAGTCTCAGCCCTCTTCGATGGATTCTTGCTTCGGAGGTTGAATGGCATTGTTCTGAAGGCCACTCTTTTATGCTTCCCCGCTTAAAATGCCTGATGGACAACGCCACATCAGGCCTGTGGCATTCCGGAATCATTTCTGGTTCCATTTCCTCTCAGGTAAGATTTCATATCTGGGAATCACCGAAATTCAGAAAAATACCGTAATATTAACAGACAACAAGGTACCAAACATGGACCTACACTAAAGCCAGTGCCTACTAGTGAGTCTTTCGATATACCTTCCACCATTGTCTGCCCAACCTACCATCACAGACAACATAGTTAGTCACAGATCATCACAGATAGTATGAAGTTAGTCTATGCTACTATTGAATGATCGAATAGGATTTCGCTAACAATTATTATTGTAAGAATTTCTTTTAAATTAATTAAATTATTGAGGGTACAGTAAAAACTCGATTTTCAACCGTTAGTCTCTGTTATACTGCCACACACCTCCGAGCGCAAAAATTGTTTTTATATTTCAATTTTTTTCAAATATGTCACATAATTGTTTTTTACAGATAAAAATTATAAGTACATATACTCTAGTTGATATTTCATTCTTTTCCTATTAAAATAATTTTTATTATTCACTTGAACTTTGTTTAGTTTTGTTTTATTCCTCTCTTAAAAATCATGTTATTTAAGCTATTTATCCGTCTAATCGGTCATCCGTCACGGTCCCGGTCCTGAGGGTGACGGTTAACTGAGGTTCTACTGTAGTATTTCTGTAATTTTAAACTTGAAGAGATTATTTGTGATTTTCTGGGTTTATTTCTATTATTGTAAAACAGGGAATCCAGGATCCCGAATTTTGCTTTACCTTTTAGAGCATAGCCTAAAACAGTAGTTAGGCTTCTTGCGTCCAGCTGTTACCAAGATCGCTGATTACAAAGGTTAACTGGACGTCCATTCGGTCACTAATTTAGACGCTGAATTGCACCGCGACCTCAAAACGCTCGTTTTACAACTGCTTCAATCACACACACACAATGTTACTCGACTTGCCAAGGCCGATTCAGCAATGCTTGTCAACAAAATCACCTGTAAAAAGAATTCAGTTTCAAAATGAAATTAAATTCGAACTCGACTATTTCCTACATATTCAATTGGAAAATTTATTATGCGGAGTAAAACGTAATAATTAGCGAAGAGTAATAACTCGCCACGTAATAAATTAATACATTCAATCAAATTATAACGTAGCCTGTTTTACAGAAATGTGTAAGTCCTTTCATACAAAAGACAATTTACAATGGACTTGTGAGTTACAAGACCGATTGCTCGAAAGCCAATCAAATTTAACGAGAGATGACTTTATTCTGAGTTTTATTAGGATTTCCTACCGATGTCAACATTTCACGTCAGTTAAATTTATTTTGCTTTCATGAAATCGGCCGATAGTAGACTGTCTATGTGTTTATACTATTCATGTCTAATGTGTGACCGGGTTTTTCCTGTACTACAGGATACTTAGATTTCTATAGAAAGGTTCCTGTTGACTCAATAAATGAATATTGACAAGAATGTAACGCAACAATTGCTATCCCATGAAATTGAATAACTTTACACATTACAAATAATAATTATTTTAAGTGTTGAGCAGTAAAAATGAGAATTTAATGACAACAGAATTCATATGCAATACCAACAAAATAATTCCTTTATAATTCCCATCTAAAAATACATTGTTCAACAACGATCTACTTGAAGTGTTGTGTCACATTTCCATCATGCATTATGTGAGTTTATCATCGCATATATCGTGTTAATTGAAATTTGTGATTCAACCCTACTTTAAAAGGACAAAATTCTTGAGAGAAATAATTATGAAATACAAACCACTGTTGGATAAGAAGAATAGAAGAAAGAGCACTGTTATTGTCGGTTGAAGATATTATAATTCACATTTCGAATAAGAAGACTTTGAGTTGACACATTATTGAGCCGTACATTTATTTAATTACTTGACAATTAGTTTCGCTTTTTACACCATTATCAATGTCCATTTATCCCAGTTAACTATGATAATGGCCTAGAACCGAAACTAGATCTAATATTTCAATAAATGTCAACGCTCCAAGTCTTTTTATTCAATATTTACCAAAGTGGAGAGATCCACAACATACAGTAATCGCACGAAAAGCTGTGAAAATGAAAGGGTTGGAAGCTTACTTTAGTCATTCTGTCTGAAACTGGCAAGAAAACTTCCATCAGCTCTTCGTTGCTTTTTTTCGGGTGTACGGTCAAAAAACAGAAACTATCATCTGCAAAAAAAAGAAAATTTTAGATTGAATTTTTATAAAATAAATTTCAAGGAAAAGCAACTCAATCATGTCTCTCATGATTAGACGTATAGGAAACTCTGAAAATGAAGTTTCTATTGTCTTATCTAGAAAATATTTAAAATAAGATATACTTTTAATGAAAGAATTTTTCTTTATTTGTAATACCACCTGAACCGGTCCAACACACAACAAATCTCAGCCCCTGATTAGAAACTTTCAACAACACTCTCTTTCCCAAGCACTTAAACCAAATCATTATTATTTATTCAAGAAATTACAACCTACTCTTAGGAATGAAATCACAGACACCAAGTCTAAAACTTCCGTTCTTCCTAATTTTGATAAATATTCTCAATTGGAAGATATGGATTACACTACTTATATTACAAAATTTCCACTTCCGAAGCTGGAAAAACTTTAAACTATTAATTTAGAACTTAAAAATGGCAAATTCCATTTAATGCCATTTTGTAAAAGCCAATGTCAAGTACGAGCAAAATTATTTAATCAAGTTTCATTTCATTGAAGAGAATCTACAAAAGAAGCCTGACTCTGAGAAAGTGGAAGAGAGCTATTTAATTTCTAATTGCTGGTGAAGTCTAGGCTGCTACTCACTGAGTTTGGATTTTCGGAGGTATTGTAACGCATCTCTTATGTCCGACCATCCAGGCAGAAAAACCAATATTGAACCTTCTTCAACTCTTGCCATTCCCTGAGCCACGAAATAATAGCCTAGAAAAATATTGGAAATTATTCCAAGTATACGCTTCCCTTAACAATTGATCACCTCTCTCAAAAATATCGTCGTGAGAGCAAATACTGGAAAGCTACAAATTCCCAGCAAATAAAGATTTTTCTATTTCCACCAACTGAGAAAATTAGCAGAATCCTTTAGCACGTTCTTGATAAGTTTTGGATACATTTTTTAACAAGAATAGGGATTTAAACTGAAATTTTCTTCAAATATTTGGAATGAGCCAAAAACTAAGTTTTTAATTACACTACCCTACTAAAAAATTATTGCAATCATTTGTAATCATGGATCAAAATGGAAAAAACCTTCATGATTTTAGAGATTCGCGCTTAGCAGTTCAAGTTTTAGATAAACAGTAAATTTTAAAATTCAAATTTCATTCAAGAGGAGGCACAGAAGTTTCTGTTTTAATATCACATTATAATCGGGCTTGGATGTGGTGTGCTCTTCCATGCGTATTGGTGTGCTGAACAACAGAAAAATATTTAGAAACTCCTCAGTTTGAAAATTGGGGTCTCCCAAGGGCATAAAAATCCAGGAAAATTGTAAGAAATCTAAATCTTCACAAAATTTTTAAGCAAGTTTGAGCAGGAAAAACTTGAAAATTAAATTTTGAACAAGTTTATGACAGAATTGGAAGGAACGAAAGACATACCTCAATGAACTCAGAAACAAAGTTGTTGCTTCTCAACCATAGTCTCCCCTACAGTCTTCAACTTATGCAGAAACATTCAGAGGGCTTCTTGAAATTTTAGAGATCCTCAACACCTTCTTTTTATTAACAGAGCAGAAAACTTCTGTCATCACTGTCCAATTCGAAATTGTCTCTTATACTGAGAATCTCTCTAACTTTAAAGTTGATCAGTTCAATGCAGCCCCTAGAAAATAGTCTGAAACGTAAATTGGTTACACTCAGATAAATTCCTCGAGAGGCAGTGGATTGGTAGAATGAAATCATAGAAACTAAATATTAGAAGAATCTAAAAATCAAAAGTACAAATATCAAATATAAATACTGTAATATTACAGTTCAAAATAATCCTATTCTTCATTGAATAAGAGAGTTTCTTTGAATGTAGGTTTTGTATGTCCAACTGGACCTCCAAACCTTCTGTACTGATTACGATAAATTTTGGAATGTAATAGTGTTGTTGATTGAAACTTATGGCTGTAGGGTATCCTATTCCTGTGATATTAACAGGCTGAAGGACATAAACAACCGCATCCTTTCAAGAAACAGGTGCGTATTTCATTTCCTTGCATTCACATTATTCCGTTACTTCAGTATGTTACTGTAAGTGGACGACGAAATGCTGTTGCTGTAACACTGTCATCATGATTGTAAACTGTTAGTGTGCAACAAATTTTAAACTGAATTGAAAGGTTGAAGAATTGAACAAACGATTGAAATATTAGAAGAATAAAACGACTTTTAACGATTTTCAAATTTAAAAGTTGAATAATTTGGTTTTTTATCTAATAACATTAACATAAGTAAGGCTTTTGGCGATTAGATCCTTGGGTTTTATAAAAGAATAGATAACTATCTCTTATCTATGGTTTTGATTTATAATATGTGCCTATGCCCTGGTGGAAGCGGACGTGACTTATAAGACTTCAAGGTGTTTCACCAGGCAAAATGCCGATGAACACAAAATGATGTCTTGAATCAGTTGAAGTTGAAGGTCTGATTAAGAATGAAAGAGCAACACACCAATTAGATTTCATTAAGTGGAAAATATACTCTGTACACGTGGGTGAATTTTGTGCTAGCACAGATACACAGTGCGGACAGCCACCGAAGTAGGAAGTGAAGAGACTTAGCATCAATGTTGCCCCTGACAAC
This sequence comes from Laodelphax striatellus, assembly GCA_017141395.1. Taxonomy (NCBI): domain Eukaryota; kingdom Metazoa; phylum Arthropoda; class Insecta; order Hemiptera; family Delphacidae; genus Laodelphax; species Laodelphax striatellus. The sequence continues at coordinate 30,531,048 of CM029530.1, read as the reverse complement.
AGAATCACTTAGCAAGTCGAAGTTGTTCCTCTTCATGTCGCGTGGGGATTACAAATGTAATCAGTCCTGCGGGTTCTTTCTTGGATCCTCTCATCCACTATTATGTGTGAGATCTCAGAGAGTCCATTTTCAAATTTCCTCATGAATGAACCTGGGAAATTATTTTGAAAATACTTTTAGTTCGAATATGGATATAAACGAAAAGACAATAACATACCAACTGGTCAATAGAATTGATTGAATTGGACTCTCAATCAATTGAAATAGTTGATACCAAATCAAGAAGTCAGGTGTGAGTATTGTGTACTCTATTTCCCCATCAAGATGACACTCTTGTTCAAAACAGACTCATGCAAAGATGAATTCATAAATATTTCTCAAAACCAATAAAAAGTTATTTTCGAAATGGAAAACCAGTATCAACCTTGAAAAAGCATATTATGTTTGTAAATCTGATTGAAGGTAATATACATGCGGATTGTAATCTATCCATGATAATGACTGTTATCTCACTTGGTACACAAAACTGGCTGTCTACTGGATAGTACTTATTTGACTTCGGCTGTTGTTATGCAAATCTTATTCCTGGCTGTGAACAGCTTGTCAATTTATCAAGCGCATGATGCAACTGTTGCTCTCTTACTGTAGGTGACTGAATAGGTACAGTAGTTCAAATGATCAAGAAAAAGGTCAGAATAGTTGCTGATCCACCCACAGCTTGGCATACCTCAAGCTTTTGGCATGGGTCCCATTAATCAGGAACAATTGCCTAAAACACTGAAGTTTTCAGCTCAAACGATAATTCAAAACTATGTACCATGTACAATACAGTAGATTTTTAATTTAATTTGATTGTTGAATCAGCTAAGCGTAAGAATGGGGATAGCTAAACAAATGGAGACTTCTCAACAAATCATTTGCCAGTCACAAGCCTCCTACTTAAAAATTCTAGTTCAACATAATTTATTTTCTCATGCATTCACTTTGTTGAAAATACTTGTAACAGACAGCTCACACACAAGTGCGACCTACTTGATACCTAAGTATTACTAAATGGTTTTCTTTGAGGGTAGATTAAGGATAGGGGCAACAATTAACACCACTGGATTTCTGGAAAAATTCTTCTTCGAAATTAGCAAATTTATTGTGATTGTCTTTTTCTTTCCTCCCTTATGTTATGTGTTTCTTTTATTTCCTGAAATTCAGGAAGTTTTCATTATGAATCTGTTTACTGACCGGCTTTTCGATTGCGGGTAATAGAAATTAGAATCTGAGCGCCTCACCTAGCGGTCAGTGATTTTTCCTATGCTGGGTGAAGTTTGTGATATTTTTATTTTGTTAAGGAATATTTGTACTTTGTATTTTTTTTCCTTAAAGGCAAATAAATTGAATTGAATTCGAATTGAATCTCATGCGGTGTGATTTTCGTATGTTTACAAACCTGTTGTGCAGAAGTAGTATGGCGCTACGCGAGTGTGTGAAAGTGAGTTTCAGTCGAAGCGAACACTGTAGCCGACAGTTTGGCTAATATGCTCGTTGCGCCGACGAGTCACGCAATCGGCGAGGTTCAATGGCGCAACATGCGACATGGCTCGGACCACAGCCAAGGTTACAATGATCACCGCAGCTCATGTTGTTCTCAATCGCCTCGTCCAAAATGTACCGGCTCAATCTGGCAAACATTACGGGTTCTTCCACTTTCTATTTACCATCATGGGTTGATTCTTGCTGAAAGCTCATCAAAATAAAAAGACCAATAAGAGCCTTAATGATTGGTTCTTGTTCTTGTTTTATTACAAGACATTTTCAAATTCTTCAGTTCAAATTCTTAAATTATTTTATCCTCAGCTCTTTTATTCATGTAATATTAAGGCGATTACCTTACCTGCACAGTAGGATGTTTGCCTTTTGTGTAGGTAAATTGATTTGTAATTTTTGGGAACTTTTATTTTTAATTATGCGTGTAAAAGATCTCAATAAAAGTATTGAAAAAGCTCATATTTATATACCGTTGAATAGTGAATATTCTTTAGATTATGCTTTTGTTCAATCCATAGAAAAAGCCCTCAATATTAAACTTATATATTAAAAGAATATACTTATGTATTGAAAGAATCTCTAATTTGTTCCTCTCGTCCACTCAAGTGCTTAAAAGCCTACCATTCATCCAACTATGCCACGAAAATTTTGTATTATTACATCACGAAAGTTACCATCAGGAAGTTTGGCTATTGACAAAGTTGTCCCTATAGCCTTAAGGAGTCACCCACAGGATTTTAATTTAACAATGCTGACCTTATGGAGTGGGCCTACAGAGACTGTATACTCGCAAAGAGTGGTCATTGACGTCACATTTTTGGTTGGAGTACGGCTTCGGTCCAACCACATCCTTCTCCCGTTACTTCCAATAAGATTTTACATTGAGAGGATACAGATTTGAGATTCTGAGAGGGTAGAAGCAATCACTATGATTATACAGTTTCTGGTGATCAAGGCTGATTTTTACATGAGGGAATCTGAGGCTGAGAAACGCTCTGGACGCCACTAAACACATTTCTCTGTTGGAAGAATTACCCAAAAAATTAAAAAGATTTGTATTTAATTTTGTTCCACATTTTAAAGTTCGCTACATAAGGTTGAAATTGACAGCTACATACCCTGGAGAGATCTAAGCTTTTCAAAAAACAGCAGAGCCTAATTGCAGTATTAGTAATGAGAAAAATATCCAATGGGAGTGATCTTTTTATTGAGGGATTATGAGGATTAAAGGGCAAGTGTAAATAAATTTCATCTACTTGAGTAGATTTCTTAAGAATCCAGTGTACCACCTTTTCACAATGATAACTGAAGTTATCATTGGCAATAGAATTGAGAATTTCTTCTTTGAACTGGAAAATGTGGGGTTATTTTGTCTTCTCCTCTGTATTACTTCTTTAAATGTTACCGAGGATGAACTCTTCTTTCTAGTGTTAATTCTCTGATGTTCCCAGCTAATATCTCTAAGGCTCACCCTGAAATCGATTAAAACTATTGGTAACTATTGCTAAATCCATAGTAACATTGCATGCAGTCGGGTTGAGTCCTACAATTCTCTCATTCCAATTATACATGTTGATGTTTTGGCACCGAAATTCCACCTCCTGAGCCATTATTTGGTATATGGATTGTGCTTACAAACCTTTCAAATTGAAAAATATACTTTTGTGAGAAGAGTTCAGGAATGATTTACGCAGCTTATGGCAAATTATAATGCTTGCTCGCTGTAGATGCATTAAAAAATAATAATTCATATAATAACATTATAGATTACTTTTATCTTAAGTATAAAGCTCCACATGCTACACATGATACCCATGTCCATACATATTGCATAATAAAGATATGCCGCATTACTAAAAGTAACCATATTCTGGAGCGGGCTTCATCCTCTTTCAATAGATTGAGTTATTGTCCTTTCTGGATGTGAAAAATCATTAGCCTTAGCCTTCCATGTGTTGGCCAGCTTTTATTCTTAGGTTTTCGTATTGAAGACGATAAAAATGTTGGCGTTTGATAATTTCATTATCCTTACTACGCAGTCAGTCATAGTAATCCAAATCCAGAATTCAAGTTCAAGGTAGTTTCTTCGCTACAACTAACTGAAAAATACCGGAGAACCTAAGGTTTAAGAGTACGTTATTGAGCCCTTAAACAGAATAGCTACTGAAAATGTTGAATACACAGCTTAAACACAGATGAAAATACCCGAAGACATCGAAGCTAAAAGAGCTTCTAAAACAGTAATTATATCTCAAATCGCCCCAAATTAGAACAAAAAGAGCAATTCAAGACAACTACTTTTCTTATAATAACAACTACAACACTCAAAATAACACAACACACTAAATAGACAACTCCATTTAATAGACATTGTGAAGCTGAGAAAAAGCTCACATCGTAATTCGTATTCATTTTTCAGCATTTGAGAAGAAGTCCATGGATTCCAGTTCACCCTTGCAACCCTGGTGGTTTAGGTTGCATAATATCGTCTATAGAAGTGGAAATTTTCTGAATTTGATGACACTATGACAATAAGAATTTCTGGTCCATTTCTCATCTCTATTGCTAATCTGCAGAATAAAACCAAAAAAATTTTAGGAATTTTTTAAAACATACAATATATTATGTTACTTAGTGGATCATATTTCACGCAATATGAAAAAAAAAGAATCTTAATCAATAATTAAATAATATATTTCTTCATTTCCACAAAGCCCTGGGAAAATTGACACTAGTGAAAACTGTTACTTCCTCAAAAATACATGATTCTTAGAAAATATAGCTTTTAAATCACGTACTAATTAATTTTTTATTCATGATTTTTTTTAATTAATCTGAAGCTGAAAATAGTATACTGAAGTGAGTAAGCAGGAAAATACCTCTGGACCCTCTTCCAAAGGTGCATAATAACACCTTCTACCATTCCGGGAATAAAATAAAAATGTTAAGATACGACGCGTGTGTGTTCGTGTATGCGTGTGTGTAGTGTTTTATTAGCAAGAAGCTAAAGCTTTAATTTTGTGATTGGTGTTCCTGAAAAACGGGAACACCCAGAGATTGAAATTTTGCATACAGGCCTCTGAAAATATTACCAGCCAGGTATGCACCCTTTCGAAGCCCTAAATTTCAATTTTCCTCTAGATTTCTTCATAACTGAGCTCAAATACTAATTTCAGTCAAAGGTTGGAAGATACTTCAAGCACTTCTCATAATGATTCGAGTTAGAGGTTAGAAACTTTGAAAGTACTTCTCCGCCACCAAACAGATCACATTCTCGACGGCTAGTGATGGAGTAGCTAAGTCAGAGAGTGTCTCCGAATGATTTTGGGTCAGCTCAGTCTCCACGCTTGGTCCTCTCGGAGTCCTTGAGTTTCAGCTTTTCTCGCCAATTTTTACAACAAATTTTTTATCAGTGCACCAATTATTGTTCTGTTTTTTTCATATCGTATAAAAATAAAATTAATTTCTTTAATTTTTTTCAATTATTTATTAACCATATATCAATTTTTCCCGCTATACAAGTTAACAAATGTAATTTTATCCAATTTTTGGACTGAGTAATAACTTTAGTTCTTATTTTGTGGTAGATAATTTTCAACTTCATGCAAGTAAAATAATTTTTCTAATACTTTTTTACATTTAATCACTATGATATTGGCTGTAATGTTGAAATTACATATTGGGAAATATTAGAGCCCAATTCAAACCATTATTGGAATTCTGCCAAGTTTAACGTCTTCTAAGGACAGCAGGCTGGGGTAACTTATAAAAATTGTCACATGGAATTGGTCTGGATGGAATAGGACATGTAGTACACTGCAAATTGTGGCACATAATAACAAAGATTCGGAAATGGAAGGTGGATGTGGCCTTTGGGATCTAAGCTGATTCATACTTTTCGCAATTGTTGTAAGACATTCTTTTGGTATGTATCGTAAAAGTAATGAGATTTGATACCGGGTACCTCCCTTAAAAAAATGTTGACTGCTAACGGGAATATTGAGCTTACATGGTAACTTCTACTGGACAAATGATGAATGTGTAGCTTACAGCAAAGTAGTAGCGTAAATACTAATTACAATTAGTGGGATACAGTTGTGTTTATCTATCAAGAATAACTTGAAGTTTTCCTGGTGCCACAAATAAATACTTCTCTCCATTTCCTTCCTAATATTTTTCTTCCTGTTGATTTCTGAATTACCATCCAATTCTTATTACTTTATTGATAAAATGATTTTTTTATCCATTTTCACCATTTTGCTCACTGTATATATGTTCCTTGCTTTAGCACAGTATGTAAGCTTTTCATCCAATATTTTGCAAAGGCCTAATCCAGGAAAAATGAATAACACCTTTGATAATTGGGGACAGTAGAGAAGAAATTATAATGGTAGTTTTGTTTGTGTAGTCTGTTATGCAAGCACGGTGACTTCTAGTACCATATAAACTATATATAGAATACCATACTATAGAAACTAGGTAGCAGTTACCCTTCAAAGTGGCGTGAAGGGGTAATGATTAAATTGCATGCATGACTCTCAGAAATGCTAAAGTAATCAATAATTCTCAGAATAGAAGTAGACTTCTTCATTAGAAGCATTACTTTGTATTGAATTTCCAAACGCGAATTTGTTTTGATATCATAGGGTAGTGTCGCAGAGAAACTTATTGAAATGAACTTCTTTTTCTGGAAATAAAAATGAATTCGAATAGCAATGAAGCCAGCTCGAGGAAGTTACAATTAACTGCGATAGTTCTTCATTAATTTAAAATTTTGTGCACCTATTCAAGAATATATTTGATAAACCCTTCAAGTTGACTTGTTAACCAAAGATTTGAATAAAAACATATTTGCTATATTTTGTTGCTAAAGGCAAGTACCATGAATCATGTGTATACTTTCACTGTTGGTAGGTTTAATGGATATTTTAGAAGCTAGGGACTAGGCCTACATTGTGCAAGCATGGTTGGTGTACCATTGTAGCTGCCATCAATCTCTCCGCCAAGTTCCCTGACAAAAGCTATTCTCTCGATACGTAACGGTTTTGGTCCTTGGGTGATGTTTCCAAAACTAAACACCAAATAACATTTTACTTTAGAATAGTATAGAAATCATAGTTTACAAAATCTAGGAACTTCTTCTCCAAACTCAGTACTGATGGTGAGATCTTTGATATTCTGAACAGCATCATCAGGTGTACATGTGTGATCGATTTTCAGAAGTCAGGAACCCATCTGTCTTTTTTTGGACCTCCAGTCGTTGTGGTGGCCTCTTAACAAGCCTGTTTCGATAAAGTTGCTCTCACTAGTGCTGCACATATTTTTGGTGCTTCTTAAAGTACAAATAGTTTCCAACTGCCCTAAAAACTAGTTAAATGGAAAAATAACGTTAGGTAATCTATAAAAACAAAATCATTATTATAAAGATTTTACATGATGAAAATCTGAATTGAAATCTAGACAAGTGTGGTTATTTTTTTTTTGTCATCATTCGTGGCCAGTAGTTTATGTAATGGTTAGATTAAGGAGAGCCTTTAGTCCATGAGTGAGATCCAGTGTTAAAATACGAGCGAAGCTTAGTGTGAAGCGAGTATATCAAGGATCTCTTGGAAAGAAGGTGGTTTAAAGGCCAAATACAACCATTGCATTACATTATTGCTTATCAACGTGACCAACAAAACAATAATATCTACATTACTCCAATTGCCAAACTAACCTTGATTCAAACGTAATGTGTTCATCTCAATGTTAACCACGTATAGGAACAGTATGTTGGAAGTATGTTGGGGAAGTATAGGGACAGTACGTTGGTACAGCTGCTAGCTAACACAGCACATGAGCAACCGAGGCTTTTGATCAGCTGCACGATTTTATTTCTAGTTCCATTCCAGTGTTTTTAGAACTGGATTCTGAAATCAGATTTAACTAGAAACGTGCTATAATGTAGCATCCGTTTCATAAAGTGCCTTATTGTTACTGCGGATACAAGTTTTCCAAGTTCAATTTAAAAAAGCAACTGTTTCGATTTCAATATTATGAAACTGTAATGATAGCATTATAACATAGTCGTAGATAACGTATTTTTATTTAATTCTAAAAGAACGATAATATATTTTGTTGTGAATAATTTAGATTAAAAATTAGATTGCCTATTCACTACTTACGTCTTCCTACCCATATAACGTGGATTCTCAAGTGAGCTACGTGATACCTGGAAAAAATAAAATATTATCAATAGAAAGGCGGAGAAGAACTTGAAAGGTCAAATTTGAATCTGTCACTAACATGTTCACCCCAATCAGTCATCCGATTCTAATTTCATTCTACAGACTAGTATTTGCCAGAAAATAGTTGACTATGGAAAAAATGAAGACAAGTAATGATACTGTATTTTTTTTGCTAGGGATGATGCCGACAAAAGCTCTAAGCTTGTGCTTGGATAATGGGAATTATGATGATGAGATATGAATGAACCCACAGCTTCAGGTGGGTTCCGAACCACCGAGAAGCGATTTGGAAACTCATAAATTTTAGTATTTAGAGGCCGGTCACCGTTACAACGGGAGTGGTAGGCGCTGTCTCTTATCTAATCTCACCGATTAGACCTGCCTCTGCCACTGGGACAATAGCTTCCCAATGGATTCAAATGATATTTGAACATCACTTACCCTTCTAAATTATAACAGTCTGTAGTGTAGTTGAAATCGGCATTGATGTTATTCTCTTGCAAGAACTGCTGCAGCCTACCTTGGGCTGCGTCTATAGTCCAGTTGCCGGACGACGTAGACAATGGCTCCATCTGTTCAAAAACGTAATTATTTATTTACTTTTTGATCAAAAATAAAACGTAGTGGCTACGCGTCCGTCAACCGTACGCCGCTTAGACGTCCGTCAAGAGTGGCATGTGGTGTATGACGTCACGGTTACTGTGGGTTGACGGACGAATAAGGTATGACGTCACGGTTACTGTAGGTTGACGGACGAATAAGGTATTGGTAGTTGGCACACATCAACTCGAACTCAGTTGTTTATCAGCTATGGATGCGGAAGGGCTGAAATTGGATAGTTACAGCAGGATCCGTTTAAGTTGTCAGAAAACATATGATCGACGATCACAATACTTAACCTACAAATGCTGAATCTCGCAGATTATTGAAAAGGTCTTTTAAAAAGTTATTCTTTGAAAGGTCTTTTAAAGACTTAAAAGGTCTTTAAGACTTTTAATCCTTTTGATTATTGTGTGGAAGTCACTGTTTAATTATTACCAAAACAGCTGATTTCTGACAAGTTAAATGGATCGTGCTATACAACAGTTTATTAGCATTCATTAGAAGAAAAGAAGAGAATGAATTCATTCAACTATTCAGCTGAATAGTTGAATTCTTTACTATGTCATTTTCCCAAGGGCAGGTCAGTTTCCTAGGGGGCTATCTTGAAGAATGGATTTGAAAAATAGGTCTCATACACTAAATAAACTGGAAATTAAGAGATTAACCAATTTTAGTGTAAGCGTAGCCTAATTGTCAAAGTATGTATCGACAAAACCTGGTAAACCGAATATGCGATCATTGAAGCAGCTCTGATGTTAGCCAAGACCCTCTAAAATGTAGAGGGTCTTGTGTTAGCTTCTCAGTTTTGACACCAATACCTACTCAACCTAAGAGCAAATACTAAATCTTGCCAAAAGTTTCGCAGATCATTGTGTACAAAGCTGGGTAATGATTAGAAGATAACAGAATCTATTGTTATAGATCGCCATCCGCCAAATTATATGAGTTGCAGTAGGCTGTATCAATTACCATAATTTTTGCGCTATCGCGGTCCGTCAATCGTCAATGACGACTTGACATTCTAGAGCGACTGCTCGTAGTACCAAATATTGCCGCTAGGGCTACATGTGACGTCATTGGTCACATGACTATCTTGACGTACGTTTAAGTGGCGTACGGTTGACGGACGCGTAGCCACTGCCAAAATAAAAAATCAATAAAATAAAAAACAGGCATTAGGCAAAACTTCTGATCCAAAATTTACTCGACAAAAGACCAAAGCTATTTCAACAAAAATAATAATCACAATATTATCTAAAAGTGTGTCTTATACAATGTCTGTTTTGTGCTCATTAAGTTCTGTGAGGAGCCCGTCCCAGAGTTTTTCATAGAAAACCACTGGCTATCAATGATATCGCTGTAGATACTAATAATTTACACGTTCAAATTTTTGAAATTCTTTCTTAGTGCGCCTCTAGAGGTCCAAAACTGTATATACCAGTCTTATTTCAAAGTTTTTGGTTCAGTAGATTTTTACTTCTGCTAATGAATGAGTGAATAGAAGATTATAAGTGACATTAGAGTATTATGGTATTACAAATAACATTTGTTCTTACAAATTCATACATTCTTATGATTCGACTGGTGACTATGTCCAACTATAACTGTCTAAGTCTAACTGTCGACTTATGTTAATTTTCCAGAGTATGTGTCATTTACAATACTGCACCATCAAACTCTGTCACTAATAATACCATTTGAAAGGATAAAGAAGCATCCCGTATCCACATTTTTAGAAATTGAACACTAAAAACCTTCGAATGGCACTGTGTTAAGAGTGGCATTGGGGACACTTTGTGTCAATATCTGACTACCCATGTCACAACAGAAATGTTTCTTACCGTAAGTGTAGGATTATTCACAGATTCCTGCACTTCACTGATTGAATGAACATTGTAGGGTACTCGTAATGTAGAATGATCATCGGACTGGATTCCAATTTCATTTTTAATCAAACTCAAATCCTGAAACAAAATTTAGACAAATCCACATTAAAAACAGCAAATTTCAAAGCTAAATATAGAAGTATCATTAAAAAGAATATAATTAGGGCCGGTTCATGAGATCGGGATTTAGACAAGTCCTAGACTAAAACGGGTGGTCACCGTAGCATCGACAAACGTTAGCCTCGACACTATGTATTAAGGGCTCTCTATGCTGCTAACCCACTAACCTGTCGAGACAAACGTGACCGTATGTCGCTGCTACGGTAGCCACCCGTTTTAGTCTAGAACTTTGCTAAATCCCGAGCTCATGAACCGGCCCTTAGAGATTCATCGTTGAAAACTATACTCATTTGAAGTGCGTATCCTATCCTGTTATATTAGACAAGAAATTTCTGCATGTGTGTTTATTTTTTTACTTATGTCCAACGGATCTCGAAAATTGCTTCAACAAGTTTGACTAAATTTGGAATATAATAGATTTGTGAGACAAAAATTCGATTGCACCAACTCTTATCCCTCATATTCCCGATAACCCGATAAAGGACCTAAAGGTGGGTTTATAGCAATTGATGAGAAATCCCCACTATAAATTGTTGGGATTTCTCATTAATTGCATCTGGCAACGCTGGTTCGGGCTCCGCTGCGGCACTTTGTCGCAGTAACGAAAACCCACCTTTAGAAATGATAATTTCATCATTCGTGAAACAGCTGAAAAAACACACAGATTCAATCAATTTTGATGGTTTAGTTATTTTGAAAAGAGCGGAACGAAATTTTATCAAAGAGTTGTGTTTACTCACGATATCAGCGATTTTGAAAAAATCAACCTATATTTCGAGTACGAGAAAATTTACCACGGGCGCGATCTTTAAATAATATGCATTCAAACTCGATTATTCATATTTTTCAGAATACAGTACAATAATCACAGATTGACTAATTGCTAATGCTATAGTGCTTCCCATCCTTGAAGACCCCTATAGGATGAAAAAATATGACACCATTGCCGGGAATTCCGATTGGACTACACACTAAGCTGGCCAGGAGTCTTTAAGGATGAAAAGCACCATCGTTGGCAAATTTATGCACTAAAATATAGTAACCGACTTGAGAATTGAGAAAGAAATTATATACTTTTTTAGAGTATTTATATTAACGCTTTTATAGCAAGAGCTATAAACCCAGAAACATAAAACTCTGATTATTATTGGTTTTGATCGAGATATTTGAACGGGTGGTTTACTTCTACATCAGATCAATCATGACCGAGCCTTTCCCAGTCCGAATTGATCATTAGGTACAAATTGTATCGAACACTAGCATTATCAAAGATATTAAAAAAATTGTCTTACCGTGACTGGAGAAGTATTCACAAATTTTTGCACGTTAGTAACTGAATGAACATTGTAGGACGTTCCTGGTGTAGAACGATGGACAGAGTGAGTTCCAGTTCCATCTTCAGGCAAACTCAAATCCTGCAACAAAATTTGTACAATAATGCAAAAGAACTAGTACATAGTTACTGTATGTGAAGGAATATAAAAAGAATAATACAAATTATACAACCACTCTTAGAAAAGAGCAATCTGCAATTGAAACTGGCTTTGATTTGGGTTATAAGAGTATTGCTGCATTCCTGGACTTATCAGCGGCTTACGACACAGTATGGAGGAAAGGTCTCCTTCTTAAAATATCAGGAATTGTCCCAAGCCTTAAGATGATCACAACATGATTGGCAAAATCCTTAGTAATCGATACATAAAGGTTTTTCTGCAGGTAGTGAGGTAGCTGGAGGAAGATATCAGACGGACTACCACAAGGTTCTGTACTGGCACCAATGTTATTCAACCTTTACATAGCTGATTTAGAGATGAGGTCCTAAGTTTTACTTATGCAGACGATATTGCACTCCTCCGGAAGGAAGAGCTTTGAAGAAGCTGAGTTGGATTTAACTGAAGACCTGATAGACTGGACAAGTATTTTTGAGAGATGGAGGCAACCTGACAAAACTGTAATAACACCATTCCATCTGAGAGACCCTTTAATTTATAGGTTAAATAAATATTGCAAAACTTGGGTCTGTAGTTATACATTGAAAATATATATTCATAAATTGGCAGAAATATATATCTTTTGAATAAAAAAATAAAAACATGGTGGCTTTAGTTTCCCCTGAAAAAGGGGTAACAAAAGCCATCCATTTAAAATCAATGTTTGGCTTTAGTTAGAGAGTGCTGGGGTAACTAAAGTCATAAATCAAGCATATGTAACTATAAAGAACTACTATTGACAAGAGAAAAGCTTTATTTTTTAAGAAAAAAATATTATTGAAAATAGGTCTATTGCGTATAATGGCCTCTGTTTAATAAGTGTCTTTAATTCAGGTCTGTTGAAATTAGTGCTTCAGTTCATAAGGAAAAGTATGACGGCCTCTGTTTATATTTGATGATTGCACAATTGCAATGACAAAGTTTTGTCATTTTTTCAAAGGTTTCCTTTGTTTTAGTCAGTATCAGGTGTTTTGGACATATTTGGTTGAGGATCATCCTAGTTGATCAGAATCGTGCCTTCAATCCCTTCAATCCCCCTTCCTGCTGGCACATTCAGTTTCCTCTTCTTACGCTGTTTAAGAGGTTCTGTCTCACTCTTCCTCCTTTCTTCAGAAAAAGCTTTCAAAGAATCAGTCCAGTTGTTGCTTGAATTAAGCTCTTGAGAAACTGTTTGTGGGCAATTAGTTTTGGCAGTGGCATCACCATCAGGAAGCCTTTTCATAATTTCATTTCGGTCCAAGGGTACAATGCCAGCTGCCTTGAATCACCTTTTCAAGTTTTTTTCGTATGTTCTCGTCACCCAAAGCATCAAGGCATTTTTTCAGAAGTCTTGGAAACCTGTCTCATCTGTGTAATCCTTATACTTCCTGGCACCAAGCTTCTTTTTTTTTTGAGGATGATGCCCACATGAGCTCTAGGCTTGTGCGTGGGTAATGAGAGGGGTGATGATGAGAGATGACGACTGTTTTTAGGCAGTCGGGACCGACGGCTTTTCGTCTCCTCCGAAAGACGGGAGTGGCCGTTTCTGTCAAAATCCGTTCCGGCAACTGTATTCGATCTTAAACCTTTGGATTATCAGACAGGCGCTTATCGCCCTCGGCTACGGACCACTCTTCTTTGGGTTTCGAGGCATTTTTGGTCCTAAAAAAGAGAAAAATTTATTAATTATTACTCAAGTAAGAAGAAGAAGAAGAAGAAAAAGAAGAAATTTTGACTTATCATAGCCTTTATGATGTGGCTTTAGTTACCCCATAGTGTGTATCACTAAGAAAAAAAAATCACAACAAAAGAAAGAATCAAGTTATAGGTTATAACTTTCAAAGGTGTGTTGAAACATAAATTAAAGTTATTTTTGTTGAGAGTTCTGAGAATTTAAGATTGGAAACGACTTGTTCAGAGCAGAAGTTATTTAAGGTAACTTTTTTATTGATTTTTAGGTTAAATGTCATAGTTTTACTGTACACTTACCTTGATATTGTTTGATAAAAAAGACACGTATTTTGAAAGGACACCTCAGCTGCTGTTAGGAGAGTACAAGATCAGATGTAAATTCCAAACAGTGTTGCCACTATCACCATCCAAAAATCACCCTGCTATTATGGCTTTAGTTTCCCCCTAGGCTTTAGTTACCCCCATTTACGGTAAGTATGCTCAATATAGGCCAAAGATTCGTTTCAGGAGACAATCATTGAAGTGTGAGGAGTCACCCAAGTACCTTGGTGTGACACTAGACAGGACCCTAACTTTCAAGAAGCATTTAGAAAAGGCTGCTCAAAAACTCAAGACAAGGAACAGCCTGGATTAGCAGGCTAGCGGGCACTACATGGGGCTCCTCTGCAAATGTGTTGCGTACTAGCGCTCTGGCAATTTGTTTCTTGCCCTCGGTGAACACAGAAGCGCAGCAGTGTGGTCTAGGAGCAGTCATACCAATAAAATTGACATTCAACTACGCAGGACAATGCGCACAATAACTGGCAGTACCCTGAAATCAACCCCAGTAGAATGGCTACCGGTTCTGAGCAACATTGTCCCCCACATTTAAGAAGGATGGGTGCATTACTAAGAATGTGGACCAAACTGCAAGAAAAACCACAGCTTCCCATTCACCAATATGTAGAAACGCACACAGGAAGACTCCCTTCAAGAAAGCCTCCATGGAAGTTAGCTAAAGAGCTATCAGACTCCTCATTCAGCCAAAAAGGCTTCTGGAAAAGAGAATGGGAGGAAAGCACGTTGAGGCCTTCTTTCAAGCCTGAAGACCCAACACTGAGACCCAAGGTTTTGAGCTACCTCACTGAACCTGGCTGCGCTGAAACCGCATATTAACTGACATGGTAGATGCGCAGATCTCCTACACAAGTGGGGATGGGCTGATTCCCCAGCATGCGACTGTGGTGCTGCAGTGCAGAACATCCACCACCTAATGAATGAATGCCCCAGAGGCTTCAATGGCACACTTGAAGACATTTTCTTAATGACTGACCAAGCAAAGCTGTGGTTAGAAAACTTGGACATTTCCTTATAATAATTATTATATATATATCTATAATATAATAATTATTATAATAATATATAATAATCTCAATCATGATCACTTAAGGAGGAGAATAGTACCTTCAATTATTGCAATACGATATATATAGAAAAGAGCAAAAATTAAAAGGAAGGTGATATCATTTGAAAGAACACTATTAGGATTCCTAACATTTTACATTATACTCGTATATTTTTGTACTCTATTCAATTTTCAAGTAGGCTACTTGGAACAAAAAATGTTCAACAAACAATTGTTGAAAAATCGGGGCTTTGATCAAATAGAAACAAATTCTCGTGGAGTGTAAATCTTTGATGGTAATTTCGACTATATAATCTACCAAATAATTTTAGAAATTGAAGAAGTTTTGGGCGACTGCCTGTTTCTCTTTCTTATTTTGTATTTGATTGATTGATCCAAAAAAATTCAGAGAGTTTAAATAAGGGAAATCTTGTAGATAGAATGAAATGGGATATTGCAAACATTCAATTGCTTTTGAATCAAAAGAATTAAGAAAAATTCATCGAATTTCCTGACTAGCTATTATTCTGTTGTCAATATTCGCATTAGCGGAAGTCTTCAGAGTATTATATAGCATTATTAATTAATATCTTGTATCATTGAGGAGAGTTAAAACTTACAATATGTTTGATTTCGTGTGGTTCAATCAATTTGTTAGCCAACAAATACCTCACTGCTTTTTTAGCAGCCAAATGATTGGCGGTTTTCTTGGTTGGAGCTGATGCTTTGCCTCTGTATACTATGCCTCCAGAGGAAGATTTTATCTCAATTGAACAATAAAAAATTCTCGAATGAGGATCTCCTGCAAAAATCATAGGATTAGAAAATAATACAGTAGGCCTATACATAAATTACTGAATTGTCTATTTTTGAATTCGAACATATATTATTAGTCTACTAAATATTGACTGGGATTAAAATGTTTCTAAATGTCTACTAAATTGTTTTATAGTGCAATGATTATTCAGTGCATAAATGACAGATGGCTGTACTTCAAAAAATTGTTTAATTTCAAGTATTTTTTCTCTTTAAACTTCCATTCCTGGGCCTCTGCACTCCCGAGCAGAGCTCGGTGCCCCGAAAAATCAAATAATTATTATTTATTGAATCGAAAATTGATCCTAGTCACACAGCTAAAAATTGCATGCTCCGATGAACTGCATTGGCGTAACAAAAAAATATAAAAAGTATCTATAGAGGAGTAGCTGATAGACTTGATCAGCGCGCTCTAGTGAGAGAGAGTGAACAACCTGGGGGATTTTAACCATTGTGAGATAGGAACAAAACACGATTTTGGGATAGAATTCAATTAAATCATAAAGGTATCATCAATACTTTATTGCTATCTATTATTTAGTGGTTTCAAGGTGTTTTAATTAATGTATTAATTGGATTGAAGTACTTTTATCAGAATTTTCATCATCTTGTTGCTAGACTCTTCTTGCTAGGTTAGAATTTTGAAGTTTGAACTTCCCGCTATGTGTAACCATTGGTATCGTATGTATGATAATCAATAATCATTATTATTCCAGAGACATAAATTATTTCACACAAATAATATTTAATTCAATTACAACATTATATTTACATCTTATGTTTTTAAAGGACAAACAATACGTATGAATTAATGAATTCGATCAACAATACTTCAACTAAAAGGAAAACGAATCAAATATAAGGAAAAATTTAGGAAATAAGGAATTAAGGGAAAGAGTATTTCGAGGATTTTTACTCAATTTTTCAAAAATACAAGAATTGCTTACCTTCATATGAATAATCGTAAGCATCAGTTGCACTATTAATTTTACACCAACGACAAAGAAACGACTTTGCATCGAAAATTGCCACATTAGCGTAACTTTTCGACGATCCCTGATGCTTAGATCCGATCACAGGAGCGCCTGATGCATCAGCACCTGATTCGTCGTCCTGGAACAAGATATAACACAATTTTGCAACATTTTACTTATACTGTAGAACACAAATCAATATAAATAAAATATTTCGTCTGAAGCTCTCAATCCAGTACTGACACTGATAAAATGGAAAGAGGTCACTGATGAAATGCCCAAACTAAAACGGGATTTGAACCAAACCACTTGGAAGTGTTTGATGTTCTGAAAACTTTAGTTTTTCTTCAGTTTACCTATCACCAAAGTTTAGAAATCAATAACTTCAAACTGATTAAAATATTACATGAAAATATCAAACGTTGAAAAACTTTGCAAACGGTATAAAAATTTTCGATTTACCTGATCATTATTAGTTGCTATCAAACGGTCAAAGAAATTTTGAGAAGCATTTTTCTCGGCCCATTTTTTCGTTGGTGCTTCTCCTACACCCGAAAAATCAAAAGAATCGACTATCACTTCACTTTTGAACGTGGAGGTATCTGAAAAGGATAAAATTATCAATATTATATTTTAAAAAAATACTTGACGATGAAGATCATAAGAAAATGCACAATATGATTTTATATTTTTGCAATACCTTATTAGAAGATATTAGTAGATTGATATTTTGGGATAGAATCTTTTTCGTGAACTTTAGATAAACATTCTCCGGTACTGTGTTTGCCTTATATTGTTTTGTATAGGCCTACTTATTTCAGAGATTATCTTTAGAAAAGAAGAAATAATAGTTGGGATAAAATGTTCAATTTTTCTTTATTGAAGTATGTTTTTAAATAATGCCTTGATAATAAATTAATGAGAAAAATAGAAGTTCTGGTTTGATTGATCCATCATTATGCTCATAAAAAGAGATAATAAACATTATAACGGCCGTAGCGGAGTTTGTTCACTGCTGGACTGGTCTCGTAATTCAAAGCCGAGTTGTGAACAATAAATTCTTTCAGACTGCTCCCGTGTTTTGGAGGACACATGGATATATCGTCTGAAAATTAGTCATTAATAATTTTTCTCTTATTGTTGCCACTGCCATGAACCACGCACTAGCTTATGTGGGCACACCCTAATAGGAAGAAACAATAAGTGAGATATAAATCACATTTTACAATTCATGATCTTCTTCCAACAGCCCTACACTCTAACGCAATTCAGAATTTTTTTAATCTTGAAATTCACCTGTTTTGTAACTCTGGTAATTCAAATTCAATCCACGACTTAAGCACCATGAATGCAACTTTGACTTGGCATCCATTGTTCATTATCCTGAAAAAATATAAGAGCATGATAATAGAATAATATTCACTTAAAATTCAAGAGTACGAGAATTCAATACGTGCTTAGCTCAATGGTGCTTCCATATGTCGGCTTCATACACTCCAAGCAAGGGGAAAGGTCCACAACCACCACACCAGACAACGTCGACCTTCCTTACTTGAGACTGACGAAGTCACACCCTGCTATCCAGTTTGTACACTGAAAATCTTCAAGAGGCTTCCACAGTATGTGCGTGAACTTGAAAAAAAATCATTCAAAAAGTGCTCCGAAAGAAAATACTCAACCTCCATCTCTACTCTCTGAGTAAGGAAGAGATTTCAGTTTTGTTCAGTTCGCCTGACATCTCGATATGAGTATAATTATTATGAACTTTTTTGTTTCAACTTTCAACAACGAAATCTATCCAGTATATAAACTAGTCATGGATTGATAACAAATTGAATTGGACTGAATACAAGGTTATACAATAGCTCATGGTATTCCGATTTTAGAAGCGTTTTAAATCCATCTCATATTCAATGGGACATTATTGATCTAATATAATATACTGTATTTTGAATTGTTTGTTCAACTAGTAACTTAAGGGTTACGCGAAGGTATGTGTTACGATTAGGTTGGCTTTTGATAGGCTTAGAACTGCCTTGAGTTAACTGCGCGTGTAAATGTAATGATTTGCAAACACTAAAGGGTGCTGGCCTGACACGCTAAAAAATATACTGCAAGTCAGAACTGATGCGTGCGAGAAAATTACAGAGCATGCATGTTTAAACTTTCCCACCAACATCAGTTTACACCAATGCATGTACAATATTATTTATCTGGCGCGCCAGCACTCTTTGGCGCCAGAAAATCATAGCAATTGACCTTAAAATCAACTATCACTCGAAAAGATGCAATGTATATAACATATTAAGCTGTGTTTTTTATGATAATACCAACGGGCTTCAGGTAATATTCATTTTTAGTTTTTTTTTCACCAATACTCACTTAGGATACCGTGACTTAATTTTGAGGGCTCAAATTGAAGCTCGCTCACATATTACATCTATGGAAAGTTTAAATTATTATGCAGGACAGAATGAGTAACTCAACTTTGAATGAGAAACATGTATTTACGCGGATAAGTGCTGCAATTTCTCATTCCAGTAGGCTACCGGTTTCAATATTGTCAATCTAATTCACATGAGCATGACAAACCTTGGGCTACATTTTGCGCACTATGCGGATTCCATGAAAGATTTGACTGGACTAATTAAGCGATTCAGTTCATCAATGAAGATTCAATTTTGTTGTTGAGGTTGAGATACAATAGCTATGTCCACACCTTGTCGATTTTCGTTTCATCATTCTTGTCGTCTTGCGTTTCACACAACCAATTGAAATTAGATGCAAATTAGGAAAAACAAATGCTGCACCGCATTATGCTGTGCATCATGCGCTGCAATGACGAAAATCGAAAAATCGACCAGGGGCCTGTTGCATGAGAAAATAAAAGCTAGTAATACTAGTTGTCACTATGGTAACTTGCCATCTGACAACTAGTATTACTTGTATTACTAGCTTGTATTTTCTCATGCAATAGGCCCCAGGTGTTTACATAGGGAAATATTGTTATTCCGCTTCAAGCAGCAGAAAACTAACCTCAATTGAAGAATATCTATCAAGGCTAGACGATAACCGACATTTGAACGCCCTTAATTGTAACGTTTATAACATCAGGATAACATTCAATCATACATTATTTGAAGCCGAAAACATTGAAACGATGTAAAACAAATTACGCCCAAATATGAGATTACTGAACATGACGGTTGAAGCTAATATTTTTCTTATCCTCAAGTGGTTCTTAATCGTGAAACAAATTTTCTAACCTCGATACTTCAAAACATAACTATTAATATAAAAAATATCCAATAATTACACTCAATCCTGAATTAACATGTGGTGTCTCCTGTTGATAACATGACATAAACTTCCAATTCCAAATTCAAGTAACAATACACAAAACAGATCAACAAGCAAGCAAGCCTCTGCCAGAGAGATGTTTTTTCTACTATTGATACCAATGGTTGAAAAAATTAAGTAAAAAAAAATAGTCAAAGATTTTTTTTAATTTACCTGGATTACCTCTGAGCACAGATAAGATAATAATATTATAGCTGACGCGAGCTGCGCTTATGCTAGTTCAAGATTTGTTCCTCAGATAGCGCCAGCGGCTCAAGACCAGTTCAAGATTTGGACGAATGGAGCGCCAGCGTCGAGACTAGTTCAAGATCTGGACGGGTTGAGCAGGCCTGTAGTTGCATGCGGGAACTTTTGAAATTAAGCTCAAGCCAGCTCATTCAAGTTGTATTAAGCATTCAAGTTGTATTGCCCTCTATCGGATATCCATATGCAATTTTTCTTGATCTTATCTCAAAATTAAATATAGTATTGAGTGCAGTAGATAGAAGTTTTTTTTTAGAAGTAAAATATTATTTCTTTTGTCTATTTGTTTTTGTTCAGTGATCATGGCATTAGCTTCAGAATTAATTGAAGTAAGCGAATGTTATTATACATCATTATAATCTTTAGTTGATGTTGTAAAATGAGTTTTTTAGAAGAAAAGGAGACAATAAATTTAGGTTCTTATGTATGAATTTTGAATCAGTCATACGAATTCAAACTCGATTATTCATCAATATTTATTCGAACCTGAGATCCATCTCCTTCCTTGAGTGAATTTGTATTTGGAAATAGAGAACGAAATTGATACCTTAGCTTTTCACTTTCAGAAGTGGAAATTCGTAATGAATTGTGAATGTGAACATAACCTTTATTTGAATTGTTTATCAAAATTAGGAATTTGTGTTTTCATTCCTTATCAATTTGATTTTACTAGCTTCAATAAATGAATACATGTCAGCAATTGTAAAACAAAAACTGAATTAGTTGGTGAATGCTATTAAATTAGAGCATTGAAACTCATGTTTTTCATCTTTATATTGTGACTCGCTTTCGCTCGGCAGGGGGCTATGCCCCCTGCACCCCCTTTTGATACCCTCTTGGTTTTTCGGTTGTGCCCCATGTTCAACTGGTTAGTTGCTTTTATGAAGTGAGTGATTCACACTCACCAGGGAGGGGAGGGAGTACAACTTCAATGATTCAGTGGAAAAACTGAATTTACAAATGTGCTTTACAAATCAAACCCCATAGGTGATGTGATCTGCTCCCTCCTAGGGGACTGTGCTAAAAAATGATGGAAAAAACACTTCATGGTCTCAATATCTTCGCTTACCCATCAATATTTGTGAGGAAAATGATCATTAACCACCTGGGCCACCCTGGATTTCCAGGAGGATCAAAATGCATGATAATGGGGTCTATGAAGTGCAGCAACACAATTGAACACTCAATAATATCAATTTACATTCCAGAATAGCCTATTAAAATTTAGCCAAAATGAAAATATGCACCTCCTAGTGCCAACCTGTGAGTCCAAAAGCCATTTTCATTGAATCTAACACTCAATTCCTAAGCTGAACATGAAGTCAACATTGATTGAATATTTAATCATTACATGAACACTGATTTAGGGAGGCTACTTATTTTCAACAATTATTAAAATATAGAATGTAACAATCAAAAATCAAACCAGGATGAGCAATATTGTTGAGAGGGGGAGGTGGTGCTGTGCATCCTGGAAGGCAAGGGCTTGGCAATAATGTTGGGGAGGGGGGTGGCGCTGTGCATCCTGGAAGTAGATCCACCCTCGCAATATTTGTTGAGAGGGGAGGGTGTTACTGTGTGCATCCTGAGGCAAGGGCTCCACCGCAATATTGTTGAGAGGGGGAGGTGTTATTGTGCATCCTGGGAGGTGGGCCCCCAATATTGTTTTAGAGGGGAGTATTACTGTGCATCCTGGAGGGCAAGGGCTCCGCCCTTGCAATATTGTTGAGAGGGGGGAGGTGGAGCTGTGCATCCTGGGAGGCAATGGCTCCGCCCTTGCAATATTGTTGAGGGGGGTGAGGGTGGTGTGTTGCATCCTGGGAAGCCAAGGGACTCCGTCCTTGCAATTTTAAGGGGAGTGGGGGAAAAACAAAACATGCAAAACCTTTTCTCATGACTATGTGTGAGGAGAATAATATTGACCGTTTTCACTGGAGGTAGTGTTCAGAAAGGTAGAAGTGTTTTTCCATCCGGAATCCATTAACCCCCTGAGTATCCGAGATGGTCAAAATGCATGATAATGGGGTGTAAAAGCCCAGCAACACAATCTCATACTCTAATATTAAAAACCAAAAAAGCCCATGACAATTTGGCAAACTGTCAAAAATTAGAAAATTTAAAAATGTGCCCCCCAGGACCTCCCTGTGTAAACAAAATTTTTTCTGAAATCAAGCTTATTTTTGCGAGCTGAACACAAAATACCATCATAATTACTAAAAGAAGTTAACTCAAGAGTTGAAAAAATGTGCAATTACTTTTTAAAAGTTTAAATCATAGAATGTAACAATCAAAAATCAAACCAGGATCCAGGATACTGTACATCCTGGGAGGCAAGGCCCCTCTTGCAATATTGTTGAGAGACGGGAGGAAAAGGTGGCATCCTGGAGGCCAAGGCCTCCTCGCAATATTGTTGAGAGGGGAGGTGTTACTGTGCATCCTGGGAGGCAAGGGCTCCACCCTTGCAATATTGTTTTAGAGGGGGGAGGTATTACTGTGCATCCTGGAGGGCAAGGGCTCTGCCCTTGCAATATTGATGAGAGGGGGGAGATGGTGCTGTGCATCCTGGGAGGCAAGGGCTCCGCCCTTGCAATATTGGTGAGAGGGGGGAGGTGGCGCTGTGCATCCTGGACGGCAAGGGCGCTGCCCCAGGCAATATTGTTGGGGAGGGGGTGGCGCTGTGCTTCCTGGGAAGCAAGGGCCCCACCCTTGCAATATTGTTGGGGGTGGAGGTGATCCTGGACGGCAAGGGCCTGCCCAAAGCAATATTGTTGGGAGTGGCGCTGTGCATCTTGGGAGGCAAGGGTTCGCCTTGCAATATTGTTGAGAGGGGAGGTGGTGCAGCATTCTGGAAGCAAGGGTCTGTCCTGCAATTTTGGGAGGGAAACAAAACATGCAAAACCTTTCTCATGACTATGTGTGAGGAGAATATTGAACGTTTTCACTGGAGGTAGTGTTCAGAAAGGTAGAAGTGTTTTTCCATCCGGAATCCATTAACCCCTGAGTATCCGAGATGGTCAAATGCATGATAATGGGGTGTAAAGCCCAGCAACACAATCTCATACTCTAATATTAAAAAGCCCATGACAATTTGGCAACACTGTCAAAAATTAGAAAATTCAAAAAATGTGGCCCTAGACCTCCCTGTGTAAACAAATTTTTTTCTGAAATGAAGGCTTATTTTTGCGAGCTGAACACAAAATACCATCATAATTAATAAAAGAAGTTAACTTCAAGAGTTGAAAAAATGTGCAATTACTTTTTAAAAAAAATCATAGAATGTAACAATGCAAAAATCAACCAGGATCCAGGATACTGTGCATCCTGAGAGGCAAGGCTCTCTGCAATATTGTTGGGAGAGGGGAGGTAGTGCTGTATCCTGGGAGGCAAGGGCCGCGCCCCTGCAAATTGTTGAGAGGGGGAGGCATTACTGTGCATCCTGGGAGGCAAGGGCCCATCCTTGCAATATTGTTTCAGAGGGGGCACTGTGCATCCTGGAGGCAAGGCCAGCCCTTGCAATATTGATGAGAGGGGGGAGGTGGTGCTGTGCATCTGGGAGGCAAGGGCTCTGCCCTTGCAACATTGTTGAGAGGGGAGGTGGTGTGCTGCATTCTGAGGCAAGGGTCTCAAACAAGAGGTGAGAGGTGGTGCTGTGCAAACAAGGGTTAACCTTTGACCCCGAGGTAGAGTTCAAAAGCAGAAGTGCCATCTGTTAGGGACCTGCCCAGACAAGGAGTCAATCATTTGATGAGAGTGACAATTTAGTGGTGTAGAAATTAGAAAATGGCCCCCCAGGCCCCCTCTGGATATACAAGAGGGTCGAAAATCAAGACAATTGGGTCTATGGCGGCCAGCGACACAATCCTACACCCGAAAACCGCACTAAAATATCAACAACCATTTCAAAATGGCCCTTCAAAATTTACAAAAATTGGCAGAAAAGCTAAAAGTATAAAAATACCCCCACAGGGCCCCTGTTGACCCGGTTGGAATGTCATTATTGAGATCGTGCTAGCTCGGCGAGTTGAACAAAAAAGGTCTCTTGCACTTTTGCTCTAGATTGTCAAATTAAAAAGTTGGAAAATTTCAGGGGGCATAAAACCTTTTGGGGGGACTTTCCAACTTTTCAGATTTTTCTGTTCATGTGCTCAACTCCATCTGCCCTGTTATGCACGATTTAACCACCCTTGTACAGACAACAACAGCACACAGTAACATATTACATGTTTTCTATATGTTTTGTATAGGGAAAAAGATCCTTAAGAAATATGAGTATAATTTTTTTCTTCAAATCATGAAATGAATCATCATATCAGGTTCTCGTCGTCATTCCAAGCTCTATGATGTGCCACATGACATATTTAAACCTAAAACTCACCCAAAAATACGCAATCTAAAAGTTGCAAAAAATTGTAAATCAATTTTTCACGCCCAATCTCATCAAATCACACATGGCCGCCTTGTCGAGCTGATCACAATGATATACAAGAGCATACACTTTTGTTGAAAAATAAACACACCAGAGCAAGAAAACTGAAAAACAGAAAAAGTCAGTTTTTTCCTTTATTTTGAAAGATAGGGGTTCAAAAAACCGGAAGCCTGTATTCAGAGGATACAGACTTTTCTAGACCAACTTTTTGAGCTGAATCCAATGGTCTACCAGTCGACATTTTCCGGGTGCCAAAAAAAAAGATACAGGCCATTTCATGAGTGGCCAAATTTGACCTACCTCCCCAGGGCCCCCCCTGGGTTTTCAAGAGGGTCGCGAATGATGACAATCGGGTCTCTGGCGGCCAGCGACACGATCCCGCACCCGGAAACCGCACCAAAATATCAACATCCATTCAAAAATGGCACTTGAAAATTTGGCAATTTTTTGCCGAAAAACTGAAAAATCGCAGAAATCGAAAATTTATTTCAGAAATCGAGCTATATCGGCGAGCTGATCAAAAAAGGACCAGTGCACGTTTGCTCTAAATCGTCAAATAAAAAAGTTGGAAAATTTCAGGGGGCATAACCCCCTTTGGGGGGGAACTTTTTCAACTTTTCAGATTTTTCTGGTTATATGCTCGCTTTCCTCTTTCCAACGATGTATGACAACACCCCCCACGATGTCGGCAAGTGGAAAATACTTTTTATGATCAATCAGTCACTTTGTGGCTTTAGAGATATAGGACGTTGTCAGATACATATAATAAAAACAAGTAATTATTCAAGTTTGATAATATTTTTATTATGTATCAAATTGAATATTGTAGACTTAACAAAAACAAGTGATTCAAGTTCGATAACAAACATTTTTATTTGATCAATAAAATTAATTATGTTACCATATATCTGTAGGCTACAATAAAATTCATGTATCTTGTTCATGAAAAGTATGACATATACACAGTTATTCCTTTATCCCATCTTATAATATAGATTAATATAATATTTTCAATATAATAACTCAGATTATACCTTATCTGTGCTCTGAGGTTATGATTTAAACTTTTTTATGTTTGGACACGACAGGGCTTAAAATGTAAATTTCAAAAATACTACGTGTTTTAAGTAAAAAACATCGATTTTTAAAGTAAAAAAACATCGATGTTTTTAGAGATCAAAACCACTTGTGAGATTTGGCATTGTGGGGATTGGTATTGAGAAGTAGCTCACAAACATCAGCGCGCTCAAGTGAGAGACAGAGGAACAACCTGGGGGGATTGAAGCTTGGTTATCATTGAATCAAATAATGTAAAAATGCCTGTTTTCAAACCCATCGTATTTGATAAATATTCAGCCAAAATATTCCAGTAACTTATAAAATCAAAGCTACGATATTTAAGAACACTTCAGTTGTCTCTTCAAGAGAAAAGAGACAAAGATAAGTTAAATTTGATCCTCTTTCCAAAAGAGAGTGAGATACGTACTGTTTGAAAACAGGCATTTTTACATTTGATTCAATGATAACCAAGCTTCAATTCCCCTAGGTTGTTTCTCTGTCTCTCACTTGAGCGCGCTGATGTTTGTTATTAGCCACTTCTCAATACACCCGACCACGGGCACAGAAGAAAAAAATTGTTTCTATCTCAGAGTAGACTCATAAATTAGCATGAAGAATAATTATGGAATATTGAATGACAGTCGTGACAAAGTTCATCAGATAAAAATGAACTTTTATTATGGATGAGTTTTCATCAATCACATGACATGTACAAATAATTTCCATGAATCCAAATACTATATTTTACAGAATGTCAGGATCCCTCTCATGGCTGTTCTTTAAATTTGTTGCAAACACGAATGACTAGTAATATGTGCTTGGTCAATCTTTGGTTTTGACATTTGATGAATCGCATAACATAACCTAAAATTTGATAAGTTCAAGTTCAGGTTAGTAATGGTTAGAAATTTATTATTTTCTCTCGTAGTAAGGTTGCTGTCAAGTAGGAGGATGTGTGCATTTTGATAACTGGCAGTATTTTTGTTAATTTGTCAACTTTGTATTATAATTCGCAATGTTTAATGACTCAACAGTCGCTATAACCGCTACCAAAAGTGACACTTACGCTTGGACTCAGAAAGTGAACTCTACAACTGTTATTGAGGGATTTTTTCTCTTGGCTATTTTGAGTGTGGCGATTGTTCTCTACTTTACTATCAAAGCAATCAGGTGAGCTACTAGGAATACATTATGATAGAACATTTTATTCGTTGAAAAAATCACATTCTACTTGGTATACTGACGATAAATATTATTAATTTTTGTCTTCCCATCCTCAAAAATTTGAGGACCGCCTAAACGAGTATTGGTTTGGTGTCACAATCTGTAACTAATGAAACTGAAAGATGTAACTACTTTATAATATACGGTACCGAACTGTCACTAAATTATCACACTGTCAAAATGTCACACTAACTTATACATCCATCAAAGAGGCGCAGTCTTGCTAGGCCGAATCACAACTAACTCACTGAAAACCTCTCTAGCCTTTTTATACAACTATAGAACTTTTTAGAAAATCCCATTCATCACAAGAAAAGAACAAACAATTCTACAACTTCCAGATTGATCTAGATGATAACATTCTTTACAGTTCTATAACTATATCCAGTACGCAGTTTCAATAGATTTAGGGAAGCGGTTGTCCCAGTGGTAGCAGGCGAGTCTAAACGGTGAGATTAGATAAGAGTCGGCGCCTACTACTCCTGTTGTAACGGCGACCGGCCATGGCCACCTAAGAACAAGGCTCCTTTGAATACAATTTATGAGCTTCAAAATCGCTTCCCGGTGGTTTGGAACCCACCGTAGGTCCATTCATCTCTCATCATCATCCTTCCTATCACCCACGCACAAGCCTGAGCTTATGTGAGGCCGGTCAAGTCAAGAGGCCGGAAGTGCTTTGTAAACAATCCTTTGTCTATGCTCGCTAATATAAACACTCTCTTCACCCAATCCACTGCTGAGTGCCCAATCCGTAACACTATACTTCTCCATTCTATGTGTAGACAGGTTCAGATTGTGCTGATTTCGCAGGTTGTATGTACTTGTGAAGGCTGCATCTTAGTGTGGGGTTTGTTCTCCTGACCTGTATTACTAATTCTAATATGTAGAGAGATACGGTATGACTAAGAATCTTGTTCCTGTTACTCTGGAACAGACCTCTGCAGTGCTCCATCCTGTCCATTCTCAAGATAGTCATTACTTTTTTATTTTCAGTATTTTGTCTACGCTTGTATGAGATGACACATTAAAGTAGTATTTTCAATTTAAGTGCGATCCCCAATGTCACAAATTATACCGTCAAATTACCTTCGTATAAGAAATATCAAGCCGTTTCCATAATTTTCACCAACCCTGTATGTACTATACGTATACATACCCAATTATGCAGTACCAAGCACATAAATATTATTGAACTGAGATTTCCCTCTTTGCTTATTTTTATTCTTTTTAGGTACTTTCATTTCCTCTTGACATTCTCAAATTCGATATTCCTTGAACCAATATGGCTACCATAATATGGTAGCCTGTATTAAAAATACACAAAGCTTCTAGTTTTTTACTACACAATGCAATAAAGCTGCTAGTTTTTTCATCAAATATTTTTCTGATCCTATATACTTGTAGGCTTGAAATACATACATGTTAATTTTTAAATTTTTAACGTTGTTCTGTTGTCCTTTTTTGTTGAAGGTTGAGAAGAAGAAGAAGCAGAGTGCGCAAATACGGTGTTCTGACAAGCAGAGAGGACGTTGAGATGACACCGCTGGGCGAGGAAGATGAAGATGAGGATTCCACTGTTTTTGACATCAATAATCACGCTCAACCATGACAGGAAATTTTGGCCTAAGCTGCCACAAAACATACATGCTTCCAATGGAATGAGTCCAAGTTGTGACTTTCGTATTTTGGTGTCCCAAATCCATAAACAAAGTATATTTCGAAGAATGTTTCAAATCCTTCTGTGTTCAAGAGTTCTACGCGTATATTTCTCCTGACTTTTGTGTGTGAAGGATCAAAAATAGTTTGTCATGTTTTCTATTCATTACAAGAATAATTGCTTGATGGACTGAATTTGTAACTTGAATAAGATTTAAGATCTTGCAATAGCTTTATTATTAAGAATATTTTTATCTAAATTACTGGGGATGTTGAATTCTACTCAACATCAATGAAAATAACTCAGAATTAACTTAATTTAACTAGTAATAAGTGGTTAGGTACTTATTTTCAGTGAATCTTTCCTCGCTTTTACTGGAGATTTCTACGTCCGAAAATCGGCGTAACTGTGGTTTCAAACGGAATTATATGTTGCATCATCAGATATGTATATAATTTGGAGTGGTCCGTAGCCGAGGGCGATAAGCGCCTGTCTGATAATCCAAAGGTTCCAAGATCGAATACAGTTGCCGGAACGGATTTTGACAGAAACGGCCACTTCGTCTTTCGGAGGAGACGAAAAGCCATCGGTCCCGACTGCCTAAAAACAGTCGTCATCTCTCATCATCACCACTCTCATTACCCACGCACAAGCATAGAGCTCGTGTGGACATCACCCTCAAAAAAAAATCGAGATATTAATTTTATTTATTGTTCAGCAACTTAAATTGCTCAGTGATTTTCAAGTGTTAGAAATCGCCATTACTGAAATGCCATATTATGTAGCCCATATATTGACCAAAAAAGTGTAACTTTGATTATACTAGCGCATACATGATTTAGGAAAAACATGCTACTTTCATAATATAAGCTTTTGTATGGAATAAGAGGGAGAAATACATAATATACTTTAAAACAAAATCTAGTCATAACAAAAACCAATAAACCCTCCTCGTCCGGCCTTCTTGTTAATTTTTTGTCCATACCTTTTTAAATAACAAGTACGAATAAGGGATTAAAATGCGGCAGCCTCAAAAATCATCTACCAAATAATCAATCCATTATGACAAAATAATGTAAATACCATAATTATGTGGAATCATTCACTATAAAAATATGTTATGTGTATTATTATTCTCGAAAGTATTATGTTGTGCCAACTAATAAGACTGTCTATATTATAATTGTTGTAAATGTTACACCGTTTTAATAAAATTGGTATTTTTAATTTTTCTTCTTACTGTGTATAAATAAGGGAGCCTATTCCAACCTCTATCTCTTCTACATAGTTTATTCTTTTGAGCTGGAACAAAAATTGAATGAATGGAATCAGTTTACTCGGGTCTCTCTTGAACGCTCAATACGACAAAAAAAAAGTTTAATGATGAAGCCATTCATGACTCATCATATGAAAGGATCAAGATGAAGCCACTTCTTCTAGTAAAAAACAATTCCTGGTTAAATCAAGTAGAATGAATTGCTGTATCAAAGAAGCATACCAGACCTTCTTTCTATATCACCAGAAGATCAGTTAGTTCAAACATTCAGTGCATTTAAGTTACTTTATTCAGTTAGCAAATCAAGCAAACGGTGAAATCATTTTGGAAACTTGTATGCAATGATGAAAAATTAATAATCAAAAGTTTAGTCCAAACACTGAATGTATTTGAAA
Organism: Laodelphax striatellus; assembly: GCA_017141395.1. Lineage (NCBI taxonomy): Eukaryota > Metazoa > Arthropoda > Insecta > Hemiptera > Delphacidae > Laodelphax > Laodelphax striatellus. The sequence goes on along the minus strand of CM029530.1, from coordinate 30,500,698 downwards.
ATAATTATCTGAATAGGTTATAAAAATTGAAAGAAATTAATTACAATCTATTGTTGGCTTCTCTTATAAGCATCGATTGATAAATTCAACACACAAGTCTGTAAGATATATAACGTCCAGCAGTTTCTGAAGATCTGATGATTTTCACCACCTGGAAGATAGAAATTCTCTGATCAAAGACTAAAAAAACACATTCATAGCGCTCACAATATTAACACGAAAAAATTAGAGAATGGAACATTTTTAAATACTAAACAAATGGGTATGAGAATCGACAGCGGTGTTCAAGACAAATTGTGGGATTAAATTGCAAAATCAGGGAGCTTGAGACCATTTCGTTGGATTTTTAAAAAATCAAAGACGTACAGAAAAAAATTGAAACGAGAATGCGGAAGGAATTAGAATAAATATATTTTCAAGGAATAAGAGTTAGAAACACGCGTTTTAGTTATTATTAATATTATGTCAATATGAGATTAGTAATGACTGAGTAAGCGTAGCATGAGAAAAACGAACCAAAAAGTTTCAAAATTGATTAAAAAGGACACATTGTTAGACGAATTAGAATCATATAGACAGTTGAGACGCTCAATATTTTATTCGAATAAAGTTGAGAATGAGTTAACATTTTATTGTTCATGTGAAAAGGATCATTATTATCAAATTGGAAAAATAGTGTTCAAAGAAATTTATATCTCTTCAGAAAAAAAACTAAATTGAAACCATAGCCTACTTTCTTTAAATTCTATTTTCAATTTAAAAGATGTTGTTTTTATTGCAGTTTTCCTTAAAGTATCCCATTAAGAGACTGTCTGTCTATTATAAATCACACAACATTCCCTGGTTAGTATTCTGGAGTTGTTAGCAAGCCTTCTGTTATATTTATCAAATGGGGTTCAAACTCATTTTCACAGAAAATCCAAATCCATTCCGAATTTCACATTGAATTCAGATTTTACCTGCCCGCGTCTGAGCCCGAAATATCTACAGATGGGATCGCCTGTTTGAATTCTAGGCAGATGATTCTCTTTCAGGTTACTTCGAACTAGTCAAGGAGAAAGACATTTGAAAATACAATACTATTATTTCACCAGGGCTTTCAATGATAAAATTAAGATATGAACTTAAATTTGATTTTGAACAATATCATTTCAGAAGAGATTAGAAAATTTTAGATTCCATCTATGCTTGAAGAGCACACAATCTAATTTTCTTTTTTTTCTAATGTAAATTATAGCCAATATAGTATTTTTTTAATTATTTGATGAGCAAATAAATAAGTCCAAAAAGACTGTTCAGAAAGAAAACTGTATAGTGTAAAAAATTTAATCTGAACACAGCTGAATAATAATGGTCTTATAGCCCTGAATAAAATCTTATATCCCAGGCGCATTAGACCAGAAGAGCGTGTCTTCAATAAAATAGCGCAAAGCTGGAAATAATGTGAATCCACTTTCTGTGCCTCCCAAAAATAGTATGAGTTTGCGACCGTTTCAGAGTACGGCAGAGAACTCGCGAAATTTCAGTTTCATTTCTAGTCTACTGCAATTTTCGTCAAAGCAAAGCGTCGGCCAGAAAAAATATTCTAGCTTTTTCTTGGTAGATAAAATTGATTTTTGAAAAAGTACGAAGTTACATTTTTACAAAAGAAATGTGAATTTCCGTGATTGTTTGTTTTCAGTTTTCGATTGTTTATAAGGCTGCGCACATACAGGAAGCAACTGGGCAATAGCAACGCAAACTGACGTTAATTTTTTTGCGCATGCGTCAATGACGCCGGACCAACCACAGAGCACTGTGATGATCCGGCATCATTGACGAAATTGAGAAAAATTAAAGGAAATTTGCATAGCTATCAACCAGTTGCTCCCTGTATTTACGCAGCCAAATTGACCGAAATGTAAATTTCAATGTCCCTCCTGGGATGATTGTGTTTTACAATTTGAGATCAAGTAAACCATACTCAGATTAGTTTTATTTGGGATGTTCAAGATGGATTAAGGTTATTTCCAGCTTTGCCTTATATTTTTGAAAAGAACTTCATCATATCATTATTATTCATACCATAGCATAGTTTATTATGTCCAATAAAAGAAATTAAAATGAGTTTGAGCTCAATATATGTAACTAGATCTCAGACTGTACTTGACAACTTGTACAACCCTGACGTTTATAAAGCTATACGGCAGTGGTTCTCAACCTTTTTTGGTTCGCGGCACATTAAGATGCTCTAAAATTTTCGCGGCACATCATATGGCGTTGTATGGCATACGCCGTGCGATTTGGCAACAGCGCGTACGCTGTGTGAGCTAAGTTTCTCGGCACTAATGAACATAAAAATAAGAAAAAAGAGAGACCTTTATCTGTTGATGAAGAAATGCGTGTGTGCCTCTCAACAATTCGACCACGCATTGAACTTTTGTGTAAGCAACGACAAACTCAATTTTCGCATTTAGCGTTGATTTTGTTATAATTTGTGTCATTTTAAAAATATGTATGCCATCATTGAAATTATTTTTTCTTAATTTTAACAAAGTGTAATGCATGGAGAAAAATTTTGAAATACATTATACTGTACAAAAAATAAATTAATCCAAGATAGACAAGTCTAACAATTGATATACAATTATACCGGAAGAAAGCTTCCTAATACAGCTCTCAGTGATTAAATATTTTGAGAGCATTATATTATATGAGCTGGGTATTCAATGAATACCCAGCTTATCTTTAATGAATTAAAGAAACCAAAAATAATTACAGACATTAATTTTCAGAGAGGTAATAGTTCTCTTTTTCCGGTTTGTTGTCGTTTTAATAACCTCACTCATTCTGCTGTTACATACAAAACTTGTCTACCTTGGTTTTGCATTTTTTGTATAATCCTTTTAACCTTTTATTCAATTCAACTTTAGTCAGTCGTATCGCGGTACACCTGGCCGATCTGGGGGCACAGTAGTGTGCCGCAGCACACCGGTTGAGAAACAATGCTATACGGTGTCACAACTTAACCATATAAATATTTATGGATTTTTATGAATAGATCAATGCAAAACATAAGAAAGATTGGCAAAAAAGTATCCAATTACCTGTCCTCTTTTCAGTCCAAAATACCTGGCCACCGGGTCACCAGCCTGTATCCTCATCAATTGATTTTCTTTTAGTTTACTGGAAACAGGTTAAGGCAAACACTCGCAAACGCATTACACACTCAAAACAATGTTATTTTCAAAAGTCAGAGAAAAAACATACAGCAAGATGATAGAAAATAAGATGGAAACAATGAATATTTGTTGAATGTTGGAAGTCTTTTATTCGAGTAGAATTTTGGAGTTAGGCTCCAAAATTGAGGATTTTTACATGAACTAATAACCAAAATAGCTTTTGAGAATAACTTATCATGAAATGATGATTAAGCTGACTTGATGAGCATGAGGACTGGAAATACAGTGCGTTCACTTTGCTGAGGCATCTGGACTGGCAATGAGTTTCCCCATTACAGCCTTTAAAAATGATGAAAGTGTATAAGAATTAATCCACTGTGATGCAGCTATATTGTATAGTAGATGAAATTCAATCATGGTGAAAATCTGTAATGAGTTGTAATAACAATAATTCATTTCCAGTCCAGATGTCATAACAAAATGAACGAGCAAAATGAATGATTTAAAAATTAATTTAAATTTGGACGATATTCCAAGTTTTATTGTCTCAATAAGTACGCTATGAAACTTATAACTTATTGAGAGTTTGACACAAAAAATATACGTTTAAAATTGAGGATATAAATTAGAAAAATTATTATAAATTAGGAAAAGTTTTAATTCACTGCTGATTGACATAAAATTAATAATCATAATTTTTTATGGTCGTTGGAAATAGAAAATGGAAGTGATCTTAGTTTATGAGGAATAAAAGATATCAACGGAATAAAAGATACAGAACGTAACACTTGAATCGCATACGCGATTCGAACAATGGAGTTCATTCTCAGCGCTTTTTCAAAGACTGAAGTATAATTACTGTATCGCAAGAAGGTTATCTTCTATCTTTTTATTCACTGCACTCGATGTATGAATAACAACAACAGCATGCTATTAGTATGAACTTATTATCTAACAAGAAGAATATCAATTTCACCCTAAACTCATTATTAGCATTCATTCATCTAATTAGCTTTCGATCAACAGATAAATTGGAAATTTAGAAGTGAAAACATTTCATTCGTTAGTAGGCTAGTATTAGCATATGCCATAACATATTTATGACAAATATGTTATGGCAGTTGACTTTAAAACATTCAAATTGTTGGAAACTACAGCCACTTTGTCATTATATCCATTTCATCAGTCATCCAATTGGTTCGAAAAGCATGATTTGGAGATGTGCAATTACCCATGTTTAACGCAGTTTTTGGACTTTTAATCAATTCACAACGAAATCGTATCAAGATAACGAAATATCATTCAACGAATCACTATTACATTAAATCATGTTATACTGTACTACATTCTACTGAATTACAAAAATCATGCTATTAAACTGTGTTATACATTCTAATGAATTACAAAAACCATGCTATTATATTGTACTATAATAATTATAAATTCTACTTAATAATGTATTCGAAAGTAAGGCATTCAGTGGCATGTCTCAATATTAGTTTTTACTTCCTCCCCGTTATTGCTAAAATTGGCTTATCTAATAACATAAATAGGATCTTCTCATACGCATATCAGATATTTGGAACGGGTATGATGATGATGATGAAGAAGAAGAAATTACTATATTCCATTTCTACTTGCTCTGTAGATAATTCAACGGCTGTAAGATGATATCATATTTATGGCGTTTGAATTTATTGGCTTTCGTGCAAACTGCCCTTTCCCTAACAGTAAGCTTTTACAGGAATTCTAATGAGTTTTTTTTATAAAAATCGATATTACGCATTTGGTAGTATGTACAATCAACAAAATATTTCCTTGTGTAATACTGTTATTTCGTTTTTAATAGAATTATGGAGAAATATTTACCAATGATTTTTTTAATGAAAGAGAAACAGTAAAATACTCAATCAGAGCCAGTAAAAGCCTTTGGGTCAATGCAAGTTAGTTAGTTAGTCAGCAAAGATACAATCTATAGAATGCATTAACTACGTACCTTTTCCAAGCAAACAGTTTTCAATATGGAACTGTGAAATGAAACAATTCATTCCAAAAAGTTTTTCTTATCTTCCCATTACGTAAAGTGTCAAAAAAGTATACTTGACAAAGAAGTAAGCAATTTTTTGCACCAATTGCACAAAAACCAATTAAAATTATGTGTCGTAAAGAGACTTTGCTCAACAGGCATTTCGTTGCATAGGCTGAGTCAAATGACGTCATTTTACGGCAGTTCTTTTCATTAGCTTTCATAAAATTACAACATCTCTTTTCTTGGAGAAAAGTTCTTACAACCTATGTTCAAGTAACCCTGCTGACTCAGGTTGTAAACATTTTCAACACTGCACGCAAATAGCTTATCCCCATAACTACTACACATGCAAACAACAATAAGTCATGAATATAACTGCAGTGATTCATGTGTCAACAGAAGTACCCCCTCTCCTGCAGTTACTGATTGTATGAAAACCATAACCAAACTTGAACCAACGAGTGAATTCCAGCTTGAATTAAGAAAACAAGATAATAAATTGAAGATTGTAAAGGATACTATCTGGCCAACAATTCTTGTTTCTCTTCTGGAGTAAGCATAACGTGTTCGGGAACAATTTCATGTTCGGTGATATTGATCAAGAGCTCAGACTCCAGGAAGTGTTCCAGAATGTACTTCGGCGCCATGTCAACAAGCGACTGGAATCAAAAAACTAATCAATTTAAACAGAAATGAAGAGTAATCTAAGTTTTTCAATAATATTGAAATGAAGTATTACTTCTCAAGTATTCTATTTTTAAAATTTGTTACGTCGAGTTGAAAATAATAATTAATTGATAGGATTACCTGTTTGGCGGATGGTGTCATTCCTGCCTGGACTACAATAATCGCTCTGTGGATATTTTCCTCCTGCATACGTTGGCAATAGGTCTTTATTGTTTTGATTCCAATTTTCGGTTCATCGGGGAAGAAAACGAACATTTGATCTGTAAATGAAATTTGAAAAAAATTATCAAGCACAATATCTACACTAACATGAATAATCAGAAGGAAATTTAATCAGGACCTGATTTAAAAAACTGATCTGCTATATTCTTCGATATGTATACATTTTTCTTGGGAATTAATTACCTAATTATAATTAATTTATTTCTATGAAATAATGATAAATTTCAAAAGATCGGCTTACACGAAGGAAATTTCGCTCAAAATCTGTTTTCTGGCTGGTGATCCTATATACATCCTTCTAGTCAAATAGACTAATGAATTATATGAATAAAATGGAGATCCAAAATATGAAAATACTCTCAACTTAAGCATAGCACTTAATTCCAGAATAATATTAGTACAATTGGCAACGATTTACTGATTTTCTTCGATTAAGTTACATTGGAATGATTGCACTCACCTGTGGGATCATCATTGTGAGCAACAAGTACAATCAAATCACTGCGGGCTGGCCTTTTTTCACTGGAATAAAAAAGCAAAAGATATATATTAATGATTATTTTATTATTAATAGAGCCTACAGCTTTGAAAGACAATCGAAATTTATTGTGTTATTCTTTTCTAAGTACAAGCTCTAGTGGGGGGGGGGTAATTTTTGCCACTGCATAAAACTATTCACAACTTGATACTCTCCTGATTATCAGACCAATTAGGTTTAGTTTGCACATGTTTTAAAAGGTAACTCATACATGGCACCACGATCTGCTAACACTTATTTAAATGTAGTCTGTACAATATTTTTCCCCCGAAAAATAAGTATTATTTATAATAAATGCATTATAGGACAATCAAGTCCCATTGTCATAAATTGAGTCCCATAACTATTGTGCATAGGTAAAAAAATGATTGGAGCTAAGTTATAAGAGGGTTTCGATCTACCAGGAGGTGAATTATTCAAAATCATATGAAAGAATATTATTGGTGCTGACCAAAAGCGGTCACACGGCCAATCTCAGCAAGCGGTCATGGCGTATCTATCTGATTGATTGGATACCAGCGCTAGTGATACGCCAACCACCTCCCCAAAACGATGGTAATCTAATGAATTTTTCTCAAAATGTCTGTAGTAGTATTTTTTTATTGACGAGTGAGTGATACATAATGTTGAGTCCTACCTTGGTTTATCACCAAATTGCTCTTTGAATGCATCCAGAGTTTGATCCAATTCATCCTGTGTCACTAAGTATCCTCTATCGTGACAAAGCTGTAACAATAAAGAATAAGTTCATACAAATTTCATTGTTCATTGGTAAACACATTAGCCTATTGAAAGAACAACACGTGACAGGAGGGAAAAGGTAAAAATAATAGGCAGCCTTAGCCTACTCCAGTGGTTCCCAACCTTTCCTGGTCCATCGCCCCCTAGCAAGAAATAAGAAACTCACATCGCCCCCCTTTATTCTCCATATCCATTGTTATTCCTATTTCTTATTCAAATTTTACTTGTCTGATGTGAGTAATCAATTTTGAGTAACAGACATTTTTAGAACTTTCATTTAATTGAGATTAATCAAATATGAATGGAAAATTAAAATAAATCAATTTCAAAATAATTTGTGTCTTGAATCAAGCTTTTAAATGAATCCACAAATAATATAAGACTATTGTCTCTATTAATCCTAGTTATTTCAGGTACAAATGTTAATTCGACTCATAAGAATTATTTTTAAGTAGAGATAAAAATTACAGATTGAAGGAACGGCCGTTTTTCTGCGGTTGACATGCATCATCAGGCTGAATTGAAACTCTGATTCAATGTTTGATTTGGGGGTTCATCACTTCAATCCGTGATTTCCAATTTCTACTTGAAAGTTATTCTTGTCTAATTCAAAACTCAAGTTTGAACTTATTTCACTTGTCTAATTTTAAACTAAGCTATTCTCCATTCTTGTCTTGTTATTCTTGTAAAATTTGGAGAGGCAGTATATGAGTGGATTTATTGCTGGTTTGATGTTTAATCCAGTCCGACAAAAGATTTTCCTCAGGCTCAGGCCACTCCCATGTTATGGAGGACACGAAAAGCCATCGGTCCTAGGCTGCCTAGAGTTGTTTAATAATTGATTTCGCATCATCACCCTTCTCATTACCAACGCACAAGGCTCATGAGTGCATCATGCTCAGAAAGAAATGTACTAATATGTAAGAACAAGACAGATTTAACATTCAAATATTGATAAGATTAATTATAGGCAGCGCTGTGAGCTGTGCTCCGGCCACGTCACGATAGCGAGCAGGAGCGGCTAAAGTTTTGCTGCTTCAGCCAAGCAGTATTACTCTGCTGCTGGATTCCATTGAATTGCATGCGAGTCGGCCGACGTCTCCATAATAATGTTTCTGATTATAAAAATATGAAGATATGAAATGGAATTGTTCTTCAGTCTGTAATTGTTCTGTGGTCTCGACTTTGTGTGCAAATTAAAATAAATCTTGGAATAACTATTGAATCTTTCTTTATAAATCCACATCACCCCCCAATCGCCCCCTCAGTAGCTCAATTCGCCCCCAGGTTGGGAACCACTGGCCTACTCAAACAAATGAGCTAAGTGCAAAACATTATTTATAGTATCAAGATCATTGACTACTCGAAATATATGAATAGTTGAACAAAAAACTTATCACCTCTAGCCTTGAGATCCAAACACAACCCAAAATTCTAACTTATTTATGTTGGAGTTTGGAGTTAGTAAGGTAACGTTAAAAAAGAGGTTGGGTAGTTGGTTGAACAGATGAAATGTAAGCCATTTTATTTTTTGTTGATTTATCAGTATCTTGAGAATAACATGTAGCCAAAATATCAAGAATATTTTGCAGGCTCATTTCAAAGTAATAGAAAATTTTTAAAAATCAGAATATAAAAGTTGTTTACTACTGTACCTGCATTACAGTTTTTCGAATTCTCCATAACTTGTAAGTTTCTGCTTCGTCATCCATGATATGCAGAACAGTTTCAGTAATCAAATAGATTAAATTTTATACAGTTATTATTTATAAATATAAAGCATTCAAACAAAGATTGTTGCGAGCACGCTCCACTGTCCACACTCCTCTGAACATGAATACAAAATAACATAACCTCAACTTCAAGGACTCATTATTAGTTCGAAATTCATTCGCATGTATCGCTACTATATGGGCCTCAAATTGGCGGTACATTTGAAATTGAGTTCTACAGTCGTTTGTAATTTTTTTTGTTTTTTAATTTTGTAACGTCTTTTCGTAAATAGACACAGTAAAATAATATTCTCTGCATTTTACAGTTATTTCTCAAGCATTCTCTGCTCTGGATCTTGAATGATCGCAAATTAATCATTTTTCAACTGCTAACTCACTCATCATAGATTGCAATCGCGGTAATTTTACAGTAACTAAGCAGGTATAATGTGAAATTATTATACACACATAAAAACTCTTAAATATAATTATATCATCTGACTGTCATATGTAATATTTTTTTTTTTAAATTGAGTAGGCTTATAATTTTTATTATGATTTTTTTTTTATCTGAATAGGTAGAAGGTTATCTAAATTGACTCTGATTTGTCTCAGAAAGTGACAGTTTATTTTATTGGACTTTTACCTTGAATAGTGTAATGGATAGTTTCAAGTAAGATAAAAACAAATATTCTTGTTTTGTATGTGTTTTATGAATAAAGGAAAATACCGGTAAAATAAAGTGTGCTACTCCAAGTTAATACGCAATAATTATTATATAATTTCAGTAGTATTTCAATTTTTACAAAGTGATGAATGCAAATCAAGAAGGTGTGGTAAATACGTGAACCAGTTTGTATTGCAGGTGAGAAAATTAGACAATGAGGAAAAAAACAAAGAGCAAAAACGTATTAACACAGAAAATATCACAAAAATTTGAAAAGGTCTGTATAAAAAGTTAGTTTTTAAATCTCATCTTATTTAAATTTTTGAAATGCATGTTAATCATATCCATACACACCATTTATTAAATAGTTATGTAAGGTAGGCTACCTATTACAGTGGCGCACTCAGAAAATAATTGTGAGGGGGGCGGAAAACGTTTTAAAAATTCCTTAAAAAAACTGTATTTAAAAGTATTACTGTAAGTTTATTTTAGCTCTTTGAATGCAAGTTTTGAGTAGGAACACCAGTATTCAGTATGCAATGTGTCTAGTATTGGCGGATTTAAAAACATAATGTAATAATATTTTTTTGAGGGGGCTACAGCATCTTTAGCCCAGCACGTAAGTGTGCGCGCCTGAGCTATTAGCTAATTCAATACACTGCAATCGATGTATATGGAATGGAAATACTATAGAGAAGCTGCAAAACTTGAATGTTTTTTTTCTTGTAGTTGTAACTTTCAATTCATATTTCAATAAAGAATAAAATACTACCTATATGATGTGACGATCTTATAAAATATAATGAGTTCTTTTTATACTTTACAAAAAAGAAGGCTCAAAAAGCAGTTTTCCAATGAATTCTAAGTCAAATCACGCAGTATCGTATGAAGTAGGTACCGGTAGGTAAATCCCTACTATGGAACTTTGAAGATATAATATAAGCTATATTTCAACAGGAAGAGACAGTGCAGTCAGTTATTTGCATTTATGTATAATTTATAGATTCAAATTATACACATAGCAATAGTGAATGATTGATTGCTTAAAATTGACATTACTGATCTCTACAGGAGAAAAATCTTTCCGAGGCAGAACATTTTGACGAAGCTCAACAAGTAGTTACGCTTGAAAAACAAAAGGAAAAATTGCAGGTCAGTTTTGAGCATTGAATCTTAGACATTATTATGACTTACCTATATTTTGAACTCTTTACACATTACAGACACTAGAACAGTGTTAAAGCTGAAACTAAAAATACTTTTTCAACAATTTAAATGAATATTTCAATTTAATATTTTATATACTGTAACTTACAGATATAATTTTATCAGTTGAATATTCATTTTCACACTCATAAACAAAAATTCGTCATACAACCTAACTAACGTTCCTTACCTTTTTGTAAATCGAGAGAAAATCGTGAATAGAATCCATTTCTAGGTTTCAATATTATGATATAGGTTGGCATGGGAGCCCAAGTTCTGGAAAATCCAAAAAATAATTGAGAATACAAACAAGAGTACCAGTATGCCTAAGCTTGATTACCATAAGTGGATGTTTCGATGTATTTTATACAAAGTAGGCAACGTAATGCATTTGGTAAACAAAAATCATTTAAGTAAATTACTTAATATCAAATATGATAATTCATGTTTAATTGTTTCTGTGACAGAATGATAACGCAGATCTCAATAGTGAATTACAGAATATAATAGCTGAAAAAGAAACTGAAACTCAACAGAAAATTGGCATTCAGCAGGAGCTAGAAGAATTGCAGAGAGAGTGAGATATTAATTACAGTTCCATTATTTTAAAATACAATTTATTATATTTTTGAGCTTTCAGACTATTGAAATATTATTCCAACACTCTGTGATAATTATAAGATTAGTCGGGGAGTTAGAGTACAGTAGTATGAAGTACATTTCATCAACCATTGAGAAGTTTGATTTCTAACTTGGACATGAAAAGAATAAATGTTAGATGCTGAATAACTTCATCAATTAATTCATTTCTATTAAGAAATTATATTTTGATATTCATTGTATTGATTTTCAATTTCTAGGAATAAGTTTCAGAGCATGCACTCACTGTGATGCGTTCCATCTTTGAGTGGCACTGATGAAGTTTATAATTATTTATAGTGATGTTATTTTACACAATTAAGGCTCGATTAAAAAATTGTATTTGGTTACTACAGTAAATAGGCTACATTATTCTATTGATAATAATTATTAATTATAATTGAAATTAATTATAGTATTAATCATAATCTTTGATGAATTATTTTAACCTGGAGCTAGAAATAAGTTGAGTCTAAGAAGAAATTATTTTAATTACAGGGTGAAATTGTCTGAACAAAATAATGAGTCACTTGAGCAAGAAGCCTTCGATCTAGCTGAAAAAACTCAGGATGCTTTAATAAGTCTGGACAAGCGGCTGGAAATTGCCGAACAGAGACAAAGAATATTGGAAAACGCCATAATAAAAATTAAACAGTACCAAGAGAACAAGACGGCTGAAGCAAGAAAACAATTGGACTCATTATGGAGCGCAAAATGTCAGGTAAATTGATTTTATTCTGTCAAGATAATACAATACCTCATAATTTTGAAGTTTTTCAAATACCTCTTGATCATATTCGTCTTGTTTTTTTAGAGTAAGACCCATATACTATACGGGCAGAAAAGTAGCGACCGACAGTTTTTTGTCAATAACACAGCGTCATGGATCGTCGTGATTGGCCCGTTGCCATTGACCCATGCGCACAATAATTGTCGGTGGTGATTTTTCTGCCCGTCTACAGGTCTATAAAAGAATACAAAAAGTGAAAAGAAAATGGATATAGGCCTAGGTAAATCAGAACAAACACTATACGGTATCCAAAAATTATGTTTCAACGGTAAAGTGATAAAATCATTACTGAGAAATACGCCCCTTTTGACGGAAAATTACTAAAAGTTGATAGTGCTTAATTGAAAATTCAACAGTTGAAAAGTTAAATTAAAAACACAATAGATATGAGTAAGTTGGTTGAATGTAAGAAAACACTTAAAATGTTGATTGTTGAATGTTGATTTGGTTATAGATGAATCCATGATAATCTTATATATATATATATATATATATATATATATATATATATATATATATATATATATATATATATATATATATATATAAATTATGATAATCCATAAAATTGACTATTTTGTATATTTCTACTTTTTATCATAAATATTTCTATAGAGCAGTAACATCAAGCCATAACTAATCCAGTAGGCTTATAATTTTATAATCAAATAGAATGCGTATAATTTTCGAGTTGAACTTATGAGGGATCAACTGTTGAACAAGGTTTTTCATTATTTTTGAAACTGGGATGCCTACTTGACTTCTTTATATTGCAGGCAAGCTTTGTTTGATATTGATCATTATTTAGACACAATACTTTGGAAAAATAAACTAAATTGATAGCTTTTTAAATAAAGTAGATAACTTAGTTCTAAGCTTAATGAGAAAATCAATTTAAACTGCTCCCAAACATTCAATATTAAGTATAATTAAGTTAATTCTATGGTTATTGATGGTTTTTAAAGGAAGTCGAAGAAAGTGAACGTAAGGAAGAGGAGGAAATAAAGAAGTTGATGAAAGAAGAGTGTGAAGAGTTTACAAATAAATTAACAGCCACAAGTGATGACATCGTAAAGAGAGAGAAAGAGGTAAGGCACTTTACTGCCAAATAAGCAGAAATCTACAGGCTACAACAGATATTGCATTAATTCGACTATTATATTGGTTGTCCATATTTGATTACTGTATTTACATTCTTTCATTTTATGTAATTTCATCAATTATTCATTTTAATATTATTAAGGTAGAGGAATCGAGATAGGAATGATAGGAGGGTGAGAGAGAAAGAGAGAGATATTAGTGTGTATGTCTTATACTGTATAGGTACTTGAAGGAATGGATGGTACTGAAGGAAATGCTCACTAACAATGAAATTTTTTGTCACTACTAAGATCGGTAAAATATCTACCAAATAATTAAAGGTCCAATAATTTTCATCATTGAAACACAATACACAAAGACATTATGTGAACAAGATATTGGAGTGGTCCGTGGCCGAGGTCGATAAGCGCCGGTTTGATAAATCCAAAGGTTCCAAGATCGAATACAAACTTAATGTTACACTCCTTGCCTCTTAAATTGACTTATTATCATCCTTCAGTCTTTTATAGTTTATTCTATGAAGTCCTCAAAATTTTCTTAAGAGATTCCTCAATATTTAAGATCAATATTTCTATTATTATTGCGTATGGATCATGTTTTATCATGTTTCTTCCACCGTAACTAATGCAGTTGAATTTTACAATAGTTGATAAGTATTGTTGAAATTTTCAAATTCCACTTTAGTGAACACTAAACTTTTCACAGAAACATGATTTCAAATTACACTTGGGCTAAGGCCACATTACAAGGAGCTTTGCTTGGTGCTAAGAGCCAAGTGACTCGCATAGTGAGTAGTGACTGATCCTGGTGAACAAACGCATTGCGTAGGTACTATTGCAGATGGCCACACTGCGACAGACATGCTAGGAGCTAGTCACCAAGCGAGTCACGTCGCTTGCAGTGTTGCCATCTGCTGATCTGCAATTCGTTCACTAGATCAGTCACTATGCGAGTCACTTGGCTCTTAGCACCAAGCAAGGCTCCTAGTAATGTGGCCTTAGCCTTACGGTAACACATCATCAGCTAATAATGTTCAGACACTAAGTGTAAAGTCTGTTTTTGAAACTTTTGTAAATAAATAAATTACAGTACAGTATATGGAAAGAATGAAAACTTTTCACTAAAGACAAAGAATAACTTCTGAATATCTCAGTGACGAATTTATTAAATTTTATCCACAATAATCAACATATTGATATAATACTGGTTTTTAAACTCATTTCAGATTGCAAAGCTGGGGAAGAAACTACATGAGCAAGGTTTGCAGCTGGCAGCACAAGTAACCAATATTGAAAATGATATACAGAAAGAGAGAAGAGAATATGAACTACAAATGAATGCCAAGGTGAGCTAAAATCAAATAATAAATCTAGACTAGAAATATGGGACCTTGATTGCAATAATTCTAATAAATATTCTCTAGAAATCACTTCAATAAAGAAGCACATTTTATGTAGGCTACCGTTCACATTCATTTTTATTCCAATTAGAACATCTAAAGATATTTTCCTCGGTCCACTCTCGTATTTTAGAGGGGTACTAAGCCGTCGGTCACGTCTGCGCTCTCATCATCACTCCTCTCGTTACCCACGCACAAGCTTGGAGTTCATGTATTAGCATATTATAAGTATATAAAATACTTATATAAAATATTACTTTATATAAAATATGTATATCCTACTTGTGTAATTTATATGTATAAATTTTAAAGAAAAAATACTGTATAAACAGAGGGTTCAGGATACCGATGGAAAAAGGATACTGTATAAACTTTGTATACAATAGATAGAATAGATTGTATACATGTATTGTTCTTCATCTATAACATAATTTATTGAGAAAATTTATTTATTTATTGTCTTTCAAAAATTTGACTTCCATTGTTACAGCTGGCATTTTACAAAGCGGAAGCTAATAAATTGGCTTGTATGAATGAGAAAATAGTCCAACATTATAAAACTAAGATAAGAACAGATAATAAGGCTGCTGATGTGGAGGTGAGCAAATTATTGGCTAAATCTTGATACAGAAGAACCAATAATTATTAAAATGCTCAATTGTAGCATAAATGAGCCTATTGATCGCTTTGATAGATTTGAATTGTATTTCGTGAAGAGCTCGAGATTTACATAAGAAGTGTGCGAATCCGACAGGCCACAGCATTCAAATAAAGTTTAATTCCTTCATTTTCAAATAAAGTAGCTTAGAGCATATTCAATATTGGCTTCACTGTCCTACACATTACCTCATGGAATTTTTGCAACAATTCTATTTTGAATGAATTTGATTGACTGAATAGTCAGTTTTTTTGCAATTAGATTGAAAAAAAATTTACTCTTATAATGATAAGCGTACTGAAATTTCGTTTAAAGTACACAATGAAAGAAAATAAGAATGTTTATTTTTCACAGAAATCAGAACTAGAGTGTTTATTCAAAAGCTGTCCCAAAAAAGACTTGTTTCAAAATTCGGTCAGCAGTCTTGAAGAGAAATTGATGAAAGATGTTAAGAATACCATGAAATGGGCAAATCATTACAGTGAACTAGAGAACAGAAAGAAAGCGGTAACAAATCATTCAACCTCAAATTCTTCATGATTATTATTAGATTATTCATAGAGTATCCTACAGTTAATTTGATTCTTATTAAAGCCTAAGGTTTGTGTTTAGGTAACGATAAAATACAAATATTTGGCCTGTTGGAAAATAAGTTCGGGGTCAAGATAAGGAGAGAAAGGCTAGAATTTTGTTTTTAATAATATTAGATACCAAGAGTATAATGATCTTCTTTTTTCTTAATGAATGTTCAAAAAATAATGATAAAATTCATTATTATGTGTGCTTAGTCTTTGCGAAGATACAATTGATTATAAAACAATATCATGCAAAAAGAGTAGGCCATTCAAGATTTCTTCCTTCTAAAAATTCTAAACATAAGACAAAATATATTTTATTATATATTATAATGTATTATTATAAAGGGTGGCGGAGACCAAATGACCACATTTGAAAAGAACGTCTTACCTTTAATTTAAGAGGTATCCAGATGAAAAAATCACAATTTGTATATGAAAAACGGAAGTTTTATTGTAATGCACAAGAAATACAGTATCAATTGTGGAAGATAATTTCTGATAAATGCTGTCCTTCCACGGTTACGCATTCCTGAAGACGATCTTTAAAGTTTCTCCTCACATCGCCCAGCATTTCAATCGGTATTGCCATCTTATGGTTTCTTTTAATTGTGGAATAGTGCGTGGTTTGTCTACATACACTTATGACTTCAGATACCCCCACAAGAAGGAATCACAGGGGGCAAGGTCGGTGATTAAAATGTGTCCGGAAAGCTCGACGCGTGGCCTCAAAAGAATCATTTTTACGAAAAAATGCCTCCACGGCGAACGATCGGTATTGAAGACTTCAGCGAGCCATGGCAACTAAACTTCCCTATATGGGTTACAGAATGTGACCTTGAACGGTCTTCCCCCACCAACCATTCATAAGCCAGCCGTCTTTCAAATGTGGTCATTTGGTCTCCGCCACCCTTTATTATATTCACATAAATTTAACAATTGTGTCTAATTCAATAAACATTACCTCTGAAAGGGATTGAATTCAACCAATGCTATTGCTATTTTTTTTGACAACAGCACAATAAAGAGACTGAGTAAGAAAAGTTTAGACTACTTTCGTTGACTAGTCCGATTGTTATTATTGAACATAAATTTTATATCTTCTATTTCAGGCATTGAGTGAACTCGAGGAAGAACCTACTGAAATTTGCAAGACCGTTGAAATCATAGATGATGAGTGAATTTGAGTGTATCATAGCTCAATAAAAGTCCACATTCCTTATTTATTTATGAATTGCAATCCTTAATTGAAAATTATATCTGGTCCGTATAAGCCGAGGGCAATAACCGCCTGTCTGATAAAGTTGCCGGAACGGATTTTGACAGAAACGGCCACTCCCGTCTTTCGGAGGAGACAAAAAGCCGTCGGTCCCGACTGCCTAAAAACAGTCATCATCTCTCATCATCATCCCTCTCATTACCCACGCACAAGCCTAGAGCTCATGTGGGCATACCCCTCAAAAAAAGTTATCAATTTTAGCAATATATACCACCCACGGGTACCTCGCAATCCAAAAACAGCCAAACCGCACCGCTGTCGCTCATGTGTTTATAATTTATAATAATACTGTATTACCCAATTATACACTTCCAAAAATTCTCTTTAGGACCAAGTGATATCAACACAAGAAAATGATTCTGAACGCTATCATCTCTTTTACAACAACTCACACAGTTATTTGAGAGTCAACCGTACTAGAGAGGTGAAAATCATAAAAAAATTGACACAGCTTAATGAGTATTCAAAAACTGAGTTGTACAAGAAGATCAACAGTAACAACAGAGAAGGTCTGAAGATTGTTTATGTCATTTATCACTATTGTGCTTCCAAAGATTAAGTTGTATTGAGAAGCACATTATTTGTAAGGGTTTGTAAACGATAAAACTTTTCATCATATCCCCATCCAATAAAAAACCTTGAATTGAAGTAGGCTACACATACAACAGACATGCATGTCATCATCTCAAAAACAGTGTGACTGGTGTATGAGTACTTTACGAGTCAGCTGTTCAATTCGATGCTATTTTGTTGGATGGGATTTGATTATGTACTTACGCTTTTAGCAGACTAGTATTAATTGGATGACATTAAAATAAAATTAATAAAATTTATACTACATAAATTACTTTTATTTACAAACAGCACAACTTCAAATTAGATTCAATTATCATTCAATTTATCTTTCTGTCTTAGAAAAATTGATTCCACTTCTCCTTCTAGCTCTTTAGAGTGGGTGTACTTACGCCATGGTACAAATCCTTTTAAATAAAATAATCCTGCAGTTAAAACAAACGACACTTTCAAGGTTGTACGAGAGAACAGTATCTCAGGAATAGTCACATTTTTCTTCGCCATTATTGGTTTTTAGTTCGATTCTTCGCTTTTACACAATCGAGACTTTGATCACTGCTTTGGTAACCTGTAATGATAAATTAATTATATAGTTTCAATATTAGTGATTTCATTAATACGTAGCCTAATTACAGACATTATAAAAAGCATAAAGATTATTCGCTATTTTTAGATTGCAGTACATTTTTATTGTCTTGAGGTATTTTGGATAGGAAATCCTCAACGGTGACTGGTGATAAAACCTGAATTAGAGCAGAGCTAACAGCAACAGCAGTGCTCTTCTGCAAAAGAAGTGGACCTATTTGGAGCTGATAGGAAACTGAACATTTTTGAAGTGAAAATTTGAGAACTATAGGAGTAGCTCCCGTTTCGCAAAGCTATATTCATACTGTATATAAAGAGTGATTCAAAAAGAATACCACAACTTTAAAACTTTGTATTTAATGAAAGAAATATAATAGAACCTTCTGTTATACATCATTTCAAAGAGGAATTAAAGAAGTTTTTTTCCACTTACAAAGAAGTTCCGAGATGTTCAATATGACCCCTCCAGACACTCGAGCAATATCAACCCAAAACCTCCCTCAAACTCTTTCCACTCTCACTGTAGCATATCAGGCGTAACAGTTTGATAAGCTGCTGTTATTTCTTGTTTCAAATCATCAATATCCATCCACCATTGATGATTTGTAACAAGAAATAACAGCAGCCATCCAAACTGTTACGCCTGACATGCTACAGATAGTGTGGAACTAGTTTAAGGGAGGTTTTGGATTGATATTGCTCGAGTGTCTGGAGGGGTCATATGGAACATCTGTGAACTTGTTTGTGAGTGAAAAAAACTTCTTTAAATACTCTTTGTAAAGATGTATAACATCTTTATGTATAACATCAAGGTTCTATGATTAGAGAATAGAGATAGCGAATGAATTGCTTCTCAAACAATTGGAACATCATCATTTGTATTAGCCTACTTGATACAAGCTATACCTACTAAAACTAGCTATTAATATAACAAGCTATACCGTTACACTAACTCAGCATTTTTAATAGATGAATGATAATCTATAGCTATAGGCTACTCAAATCGTATCATAGTAGAACATAATAATTATCATAGAACAGCATCATGTTTTTGCATCATAGAACATAATTATATGGTAGGCCTATTCTCTAAAATTAACAGCAAATAAACTTACTTTGAAAACCGCTGATCACTGTTCCTGTTCCTTGGCTTTCTTTTCAGCCTCTGATAATTCTTTTTGATACACAGCAAGCAAAGGTTGATAAATGTATACACCAGAAGCAATGCCAACTATTGTTGCAACAGTAATATTTAAATTCGTTAAGCCCTCAGGTCTTCTTAATCTGAAACCGAAAAACTTCATTCCAATTAAACTACAAGTTTAAGGAACACAAAGTATTACAAAAATTAAAACAAAATCTAAAATCCATTCAACTCCAACATAACCTCATCTCAATCTCATAACCTTCTTCAAATCAATTCAGACGGTTCGATTAGTGAAAAATATCGACTATCGACTTTATTAATAAATTTTTGTAGAAATTTGCGTTTGCACGTAGACTAGTGGCGCGCTCAAGTGAGAGACAGAGTGAACAATCGGAAGGTATTGAAGCTAGTATCATTGAGTCAAATGTAAAAATGCCTGTTTTCAAACTAATCATACTTGAAAAATATTCATCCAAAATATTCCAGTAGCTTCTAAAATCAAGGCTGTAATGTTTTAGATCACTTCAGTAGTCATTTCAAGAGAAAAGAAGCAATGATCTTTCTAATTCAATTTCAATCCTCCTTCAAAAACACTTCCCTGCTAACAGAAAAAATAAGCCAACATCTAATATTTTTTTAGGCAGTCCAAAACGGGCTCCCCACCCGACAGACTAATTGACTCTGACGATAGTGATGCATGATTTTCCCTGTGATAAACTGTCATTTGACTTGCTTTTTTAGAATGTGCAATGCCTTGGAAATAAAGAGAATGAACTAGAATTGTTTCTTAGCTCAAACATGAAATTTAAATTGCTGTGTCACAAACAATATAATAAAACCTCATATCAGTAATCCTCGATTCGATTTTGTTTTTCCTCTAATGTGTCCTCTTTTTCAAACACAGGTCTCTACCTGAACGTCTACTGGAATCGTGAAATCCAGCCTTTAACTACACTAGGTACCGGTATACTAGTCACTTTCCTACTGACTTCCGGTTGCCTCTTGAATCCCAGTCTGGGATCTGCACTTGACCCTACCATGTAGGTATTCCAGAGTCCGCGCTCCCATCTATTCAAATTGCGAAAAAGCCTGTTTTTCAAACAATCGTATTTGTGGATTATTCAAAATATTCTAGGAGCTCTTCAAAACAAGAATTCTATCAGTACGGTTCTCGAAGTTTATCATTATAGAACTCATTTGAAATTATTCATGTTAGCTATTGGCAAATTATGCAGACTTGACTTTATATTAACTACCAGTGGCAGTGCGCAATACATTATTATCCATCTTCTATAGTGGAACAACATAAAAAGACAGTTGATAAATTTAGTTTGAGGAGTACCGCACATCCAAAGTGACTTAGTATTAAAGGACACTAGCGTTTATCCACCCATCAACCTTACAGTCAACTTTTACGGATCATTTATCTGGAAATGCACAATTCGTAATCGAAATCATGTAATTTTTGTTGAATAGTACTCTTTAAAATAGGACACAAAACAAGATTCAATCAAATGAAATAAAACACTAAAAGATATTGTCAATTCCACTGTTGAAAATGTGACTGGTATAGCCATGAAACCGCGGTCCAGTGCTGAAAATAATAAAACAGTGGAATTGACAATATCTTTCAGTGTTTTATTTCATTATGGAGTTCCACAACATCAATAAGATTTCTACAAATAAGATTCAATCAATTCAAAAGTCTGATTGAATAAATAAATCAACCACAAATTCAATTATTCCAGTTTTTATTTGGAAGATACTGATTGTCACTTCACTTACAAAAAAGAGGAATCCAGTTAACTTACAGTTTAAATATTTGAAAATTCAACAAGGTTCAAATGGATATACATATATATTGATACATAAAAATAGAAATACAGCTTTTTCAACTTTGCTAAAGAGCAAGATATAATGACACGCATATTGCCATCCTAATCCTTCGGATTATAGCCTGATAGGCCTAAGTACTTTTTGGGTATAATATCGATTGAGATTGATTAAAAATTAATAATAAAAAGCCAGAATAACGTATAAAGATTGAAAAGTAATGCAAAAACCAGAATTTGATGAAAATTCTTATATACTCCATTACATTAATTTTTATTTCCTTCACAATAATTCATCAATAGTAATATCATATTCATATGAGTATTTTAGAAATCACACATCGTTTCAAAACAACAATCAATCAGATTCTGATCAATCATTATTCTTCGATTACAACTTTTCATAGTTTTTGCATCTCATAAAGTAAAAGAGACGTTTTTGATAATTAATATTTTTGCAATGAAATTTGAGAGCTTAAAGTGAATTGTTTATTGAAAACCGAAAACTAACTTTCTTATTCCTTTGATCAATAATGAAAGTTTGTGGACACTACACTGTTAGAGATTCTGCATTTATATCAGTGAAAACAATTCAAGAGAAAAATAAATTGAAAAACTGACCTCCAGGTGAAATAAAATACCAATTTTATTATATGGCTCAGGGAACATAAAATTTCCGCTGAACTCTCATTTCAACACAGAATATTTATTTCAAAAAATAACTACTTCGAGCGCTGATACTTCACTTATAATCAATAAATTAAGAAAGTATTTAATTCAGTTGTTAACACAATAGAAATTGTAGATTAATTTTTATTACAATATAAATTAAGTTTTCAATATAAATTAAACACTTCATTAACTTTGGAATGGAAATACTTAAATAAGTTGAAATAGATATTTTATTGGTTCATACAGTGATAAAACCTCTAAATAAATCATGTTAGTCTCAATTTTAATCTTTTTAGAACGAACTATATATTATTTTTCCTCTTAAAGTACATCAGTATTTGTTCAGGCTACATAAACATAATATTAATTGAAGATAAACAAAACAATGTGAATGAGTTCATTCGTAAGAAATCCAGGATAACATGTTCTTTTAGATTTTAATCTGCTCCATACAAGAGCAGATTTTGGCCCACTTCTTGAATGTTATCTACAACTAAATATCATCTTTCGAGATTCTACATGGAATATTTTTCAAAATTTTGATTAAATTATATTTGACGGTAATAATTTTCTAGAACGCCTAACTTCCAAGTTATTTCAGTCTATGTGAAACTTTTCTGAGTTGGTCCGCCAAAGAGTTTCAATTTTTCTTTAAAAACACAATGTTCAATTCATTTCTGGCTAGCGTTAGTTCTGAAAATAACATAAGTGGCTAAACTAAAACTATAATTTCAAGTCAACAGGTTTCAAAATATAAATTCTTTATAATTCATTTCCAGTCCAGATGCCGCAGCAGAGTGAACGAGCTGTAATCAATCATTGATTAAAAATCTCTTGATTTCCTCATTTTTGAATTTGACATGGAATTATCATACACATCCACCAAACCATCTCTCGTGTTCTGTATTCAATTTCGATATAATTCTTGATCGATAATAGGTTTCAAAATATATTGAAAGCGATGGATTAACCGGTTTATAATAAACACGTCTTAATGGAACAATATCAAGACGTTGACACAGAATCATTAGCTGTTTCAAATTTAGTAAGGGAAACAATTATAAGTAACTATTCTTTTGGAATTAGTTTATGACAATGAATTAATGACAACTTAAAAAAAAAAAATTCTGATTTGGAGGAAAAATAAATTGTCAATTTTCTTTAAAACGATAAAATTTTGGAGTAATTGGAATTAAATAAGAATAGTTGGACATATTAAATACCAGGAGTATTTTTTCTATTAAGAATATGAAATGACAATATGAAATTTTATTATAAATTTGAATTGACCCCAACAGTAATATGAAAAAGTTTTAGAAAACACAATAAAGTTCAATAGCTTGAAGATCAGGGTTTGGTAATATTTTTAGGTAAGAAAAAACCTATGTACACATTGAAAATGGGTTCAAGTCTAAGTTTTCTATTAATACATTTGTAGTAAAAATATACATCACATTGATAAATGCTCATAGAAACTAATAACAGTCGTGGTAGATAGTGGAAAGACCACAAAGATATGTGTTCATAATACAGAATAATATTTTATTGGATAGGCTATGGTTGTCAAGAGTTTACACATCAATTATTAAAAAAATAAATATAAATCTGACTGTTTATTCAATAGAACTGGTTAAATTCATTCCTTGTACAATCTTTAAACGCTTTATTGGTAGAATTTATTTAGGTTATTACCAATACTAGGCCAATATTTTAATATTAATAATTATACTATACTCCATTAACATCAATTTGAAAATTAATACCAATTCTAATATCAATTCTTGGATTAACCGGTAAAAACTGACTTGAAATTACTAACTTGACAATAATTGTTGTCACTTAATTATATAAAAGGGAATCTATAAATAATTTATAAATAGTACAATTATTTTGCAATATTATCTATCAACAACAATAATTTATTACATTAACGGCAACTATGTCTCATAATAATTTACAGTTTTAACCAGGGTGATGAATTCGGTATCTACTAATAATGATATTCCTAAACGGTATGTTGAAATACCTTCAATAGTAAGGTACATTGGATTACTTTGGTGCCAAAAATCTCCCCACTTATTAATAAAATTGTAGTCACATACTCAGTCAACTAAGTTGAGTGATATAACACTCTCAACTCATTAGCATTGCTCTAATTATTGTTAAAATTCGTAACACCTATTGCTGATTATTTACAGATGAACACAATGGCCTCCAAAACAAATTGTTTATAAACTGAAAGTTAACGAATACAAAATGCATTGGCGTTCTCTTAATTTTTGTGATTTTCTAAACTACCAGTATTCCAAACCAGTACCTGCATCCACTGCTTCCCCTTTTGCTGAAAACTGCGCAATTCATGTTAGAAATTGACCATCAATTGGAATTAAAATTAGAAGTAAAGTGTTAGAATGGGATTCTCATCACAAAGAAGCAGAGTTAGGCTAGCAAGATAATTCGACTGGATTTTTGCCGATGATTGTATGATAAGTATGAGCCTTTAATTTATTGTAAATGATGATGTTGATACCAGGTGCAGAAACGGCAATCAAATTCATAGCCAGTTAAACATACCGAGACTGTATAATCCGTATATGATTATACAGTCTCTGTAGTAAAACAGAAATCACCAATTTACATTTTAAAAAATCACTTGAGCCGAATTTTCATTAGTAAAATTAAATAATTATAAAGATCGACAACATAAAAACTAAAGAAATTGGCTTTGGGAACAATCCTTGTTACAATTTTCAAATAATACTTATCCTTTGTTCTACAGTTAAATTGCAGAGGACTCTGTGTTTTCCCATTATTTGAGTGATATGAAACTATTTTAAAAACTTAACAACTAGTATTGATTTATTTTTCTAAATTATTATCTTTCTTCATTTATTATTATTACTTCAATCAACATGATATTACATTATCAACTACCAGAAAAATTATAATAGAAACTTTTTACAATCAATCATTTTTGTTTCAATATTGGAATATTTACATCCTTTACAAAAAAATGTTTTTCAACAATACACTGTCTATAACTCATCCTCAATTCTACTAGTTATTTATTGAACTCTACACTATATGTACTAGTATCATATTGACTACCATTTAAAAACATTCATTTTACAAAAACAACCAACCGAAATGTATATTTAATTAATTTCAAAAATATATTGAACTTTTGAAAATTGAATTTTCAACAATTTTGACTTTCTGGAAACTGTTTTTGGTCTACTTGGGCCTTTATTAGACTATAATAGTTCAATGTCGTATATCTATTATCAAATATCTGTGATCAAAACTACGGTAGTAAATCTATTGCTTATAGATCTGTGGACCAACTATAATAATAGTTGAAATATGATCATATTTCTATTAAAACATATTCTTATGTTCTCTCCTAGGTAGAACATATTATCATAATTATGTTTGATAATATATAAATGAATGACATAGAACTATTATAGTGTTACCGGCCTAAAGTAAGTTTTAGTCTTTTCAAGTCCAACTCAAACATGAAAATTTAAATATTGGAATTGTAATCATGAATATGAATCTGAATGATGATCTATTTTGTAACTCAATCAATCCAAAAGCAAATGAAATTCACATTCTTGTTCAGTTGCAAACGATTTGGGAAATGAGAAAATAGTCTATCCATCAGGGCCCGGATATTCGGTTTGATCAGATTTGATATATGAGTTTTTATTGTTTCTGAAGTCTCCCAAATTAAAGTTCATAAAGGTGCGTACAGACTTGCGCACCTCACACCACGATAGCGCGCGCTCCGCTCAAGCGCACCATCCAATCATGGCAAAATCATGTTCACGAGACAAGACGCGCAGCACGTAAGCCTGTATGCACCTTTAGACGTACTTACTGATACTGAGACATGAGATCCTGAAGAATGTTAGTGGGATATTTATAACTAATGACTCTTGAGACTGGTTTAAAAGTAGATTTCCAACTTTCATTCATTAAATGAATAAACAATGATTCATCAAGTTGGAAATTTAAAAAAAAAATTATATAAGTATGAAGTTATTCTTTGAAAGAAGGTCAGATTTGAACCAAACTTGAAATGTTTATTCGTATCACAGAGAAAAAATATTAATTTCATCAAACTCCATATGCCCTGTGTGCAGATCACACATCTATTGACAATCAAAAATTATTGTGACAACTTTTGTTTTACCATTTAATCGAGGGCCGCACTGCAAGTAATTGATGTATGTTGGATGGTTGACACCTTTTATCAAGAAGGCCGTGATTATTTTCCACATGCTCTATTATTATGGATGTTGTATGAGCTATAGATAAACCATCTACTATCCAGGTAGCAACCCAGCAGTGCGGCCTAAGCTTAGAACTGCACAGAGTGATCTAAGAAGGGCATTGCAGCAAAATTTACTCATTCAATCGCTATTAAACTAAGTACTGAAGTTAGAGCACATACAAATGTGTAAAAAGGTGTGTGCTGAAAAGCAAGCCGGATGAATTGGGGTCTATCTTGTTTGATAGGGCCTAAACCATGGAGAAAGCATACGCAAGCAGATGATTTATCCCTGTGTTAAATGGTGAACGACGGAAAAACGACGTGATGGTGGCGATATCTCTGGGGATTCGAGAGAACTTCAAACACTTGCTGTGATAATCAAGTGGGCGATCGGCGAGACCTCTGAACTCGCCTGACACGAACTATTTTCACCACACAGTAAAAATGTAAATACCCCTCCCAAAGTAGATGATTCATCTACTTGACGTATGCTTTCTCTATGCCTAAACTGTCCTCCTTGTTTGATGACAATGATCAAAACTACTTTGATCCTCTTGATACTTGATCCTCAATTTTTCCGGCTGGCTCAACACATTGTCTCTGGATTACCAGGCAGCAGACTGTTTTGTGACGAAGTTTCAAGGTCGTGGTGGTCAGGTCGGTCCTGTGACTGGGACTGCGTCGACGGCTGATGCGATAGAGTGCCCACTGAACTTTGGGTCTGCGTGGGTGGTAGCACTGTCTCTGTGTCCGGTGACTGCAGACTCGTTCGCTGCGAGTGACAAGGTGTCGGAAGATCGCCCTCGATTGCGCTGCTACGACGCAGGGACCTTGACTGTTGACACAAATGGAAAGCCAATTTTAAAACAGGAAATTCAACAACAATATCATATTATCTTATTCGCTAATGGGTTCCCTTTTTTTGGAGAATGAAATGATGGAACTACAATGATGATTTTGATTATTATTGATGTATTCCTTTCATAAAAGAGAATAGATGGAATGAAGCAACATTTTTTTGTGAGCTTCATGAATGCTCAAGTTGGATTTAATAAATGATTGTGAAATCAAACAAGTCGTTATTGTATTAATACAATACATAACATACAGTTTTGTACTAGATTATTTGAGATATGACTTAATAAGCTTTAATAAATGAGCGAGTGAAGGTAGGTTTTCACTTCAGAGGATGCGCAGCCGATCTCGGTTCAAAATAGTGACTAATTAAAACTTGAAATAGAAATATACAATAATAACCATGTATAAATAGGAACAATTTATTACGAATACTGTTAATTCACTGAATTCATACAGTATTTAAGTATAAAATATACAGTATTTAATATACGTGTAGGTACAATGTTTTGTTTGAAAAAGTTGCTATTTTGATCCGAATTCGGCTGCGCTTCCGCAGAAGCGAAACCCTACCTTAAGTCAAGCTACAATTACTATGTAAAGCATGACAAGCTTAAAATTTCTCATGATTTTTACGTTTATGACTCGACGTTCACGTTATTGTGATGAATGAGCGAGTAAGTAGGCTTGTGTTTCAATTATTATGTGCAGCATGTCAAGTATTAAAATTTTCTATTAATTATTTTTCCGTTTATGATTCACTTGGAAGTTTACATACTTTATGTACGATAATGGAGTGAATGATAAGAAGTTATGATTGACTAGATAATTGTGAAGCAAAAAGTAATAATTTTTCTGAGTACGCCTACATAAAAAACATGAGAAATAGTGACTTCACTTCTCCACAATGAAGTCAAACTTCACTGTGATCTGTGATGGATGTGAATCAATGGTAATAATTCTCCAAGGAATCTGTTGTAGCTAATTAATAATTAATACAATATGACTATACATATAATTAAAATAATAAAGGTACCCAGCGGTTCTAGGCTTTCAAGCGATTGTTTCCGAAATGTTTTTTTTTGTTGTTGTGAATATCCATAGTTCAGATTTTTTTCAAACGGATAGCGTAGATTCTTTAGAAAACGTATTTCTTATTATATTGGAAGTTAGAGAACTTTTTTATGGTAACTTTACATTCTATTATACAAATAAATGAATCAAAGACTGGTATCATATATTGGTTATCAAGTAA
Source organism: Laodelphax striatellus (assembly GCA_017141395.1). Classification (NCBI taxonomy): domain Eukaryota; kingdom Metazoa; phylum Arthropoda; class Insecta; order Hemiptera; family Delphacidae; genus Laodelphax; species Laodelphax striatellus. The sequence goes on along the minus strand of CM029530.1, from coordinate 30,472,096 downwards.
TATCATATGCATGGAATATTGAAGGAGACTCCTTCTATATACCTTTCATCATATGCACATCCGTTAATGTTCAAGTTGTCAATAGGGTTCGAAATACTTGACCGTACCGTACCTACTTCATGTTGAGAGTGGGAACGAATATTTATTAACCATTGATATATTGTTTTCAATTGAAATAAGAAGGTGACATTGTCAGAATGAAGAGTGACTGCTGATTTTTATTCTACTTTATCTTAATTTATATTGATCGATTCAATGAGAGGATGTTTTATTAAGACATGCATAAGTGATCAAAGTGTGTGAAAGGTGGTCTATATACGGGGTAATATGCAATTAAAATTAAGGGTAGCACACGGTGAAAAGAAAATAAATCTAATTTATCCAAGGTGTTTGGTAAAAATAAAGATGACGACTTAAAATATTAATTTGGGATTTACAACTACAGAATCTCAAGTTACACACTGCAGAATAATAATAGAATTGCAACAAAATCATAGAATAAAACGTGCATTTGACTTGAAAATCAACACATTATTTTTCTATTTGATGCATGGTAAACAAGAATGATAATAATTTTGAAACACCATTGCATGCAAAAATAAATTTTTGTCTCAATAAATATCATAAATAAGGTGTCAACTTGTGGGGAAACTACAGTTTCAAAACTCACACTTGTACAATATTATTTTTATTGCCATTATCTAGCGTGATTATTTTGGGGTAAGCAATCTTTTCTACGCAATATTTTTGTCAACAGTTTGACCTCATCTTACCGTTAGAAGTTTCCTGGGGTAGGGGTTCACAGTTTCTGGGGGCTGAAAAGTTTCTTGGTTTAATAAGAATTCTAAAAAAATCTACAGGAGTACAAGTTTTTATGGCAAGGGCCAATTATTCAATTGATGTAACGTCATTTTCATGAGAATTCTTCGAGGTTTCCACTCTATTTTGTGGGGAACATTGGTTTTTTATAAATTGAAAGTCAATAAGACAAGAAAGATTTACTTAATAATTTTCCAAGACAAAAATAGATTAAACTTCTCCTTCTGGACAGAATGTCCACTACAACAATAATTATTAGTGTTCAGATTATTGATTAAATAACTCTCAATGATAGAGGCTTAGTTTGATAATCCACTTTGAAAGTAATCACTAAGGAATTAATAATCTAAAATATACACACACATCAATAGGATCATGAAGCATTATCATGAACACACATAGCGAAAAGCATTATTATTATTTGTGAAAAATTGTTCCATAAGCTTAATTTCCAATAAACAGAGTAGAAACAAAAACACATGTAGACAAGAAAATACAACATTTATAACATAGACATGAAAAACAAAAAACTTAGGTAATGATTAATAAAATTATGAACACTAAGAACATGATGAATCGAACCTCAAACATTGATAAAATCGATGAATTTAACAACACTCAATGGAATTAGAATATTACATCAATAGTATAATAATAAAACAGTAACATTCCTTTTGTAAAATTACATGAAGGTGTAACAATCAAGATTAACAATATATGAAAATGAGGTGTATAAAAGATGAATGTGCTGATAAAATTGGAAATTTAAAGAGAAAAATTCCATTTAAAATCATTTATAATAATCAATCACTTCAGAACGGCCACTTTTATTCATTATTTTTCTCCAGGGCTTCTATCACACAACATCAAGTTAACAACTGTCAGCCGGATTAAACTACTTGACAAAATTGATAATCTTCTTTTTTAAATTTCAACTCTGGGTTCATCACTCTTCCACTATAGCGTCATTTGTTTCAAATTAGCTCTTGTGCGTGATTCATCTCATGAACCTGAAGTGAACATTCAATTTTCATGCATTAAAATTTATCAACAATTTAAAATTTCCATAATTTGGAACAGTAATGGTTTCAAAAACTCCTTTACTCTCTCTGCTTAATAATTTAATTTTCACAACTAACAATTTTAACTCATAATTCCAATTTGACGTATGAAGTGCGAATAGTTATACTGAATGTAAATAATAGAAAAACCACAACACATATAATGGTAGACAAAAATCTAAGAAAGAGAGAAACACATAGAATGCTGACTAAAAAAAATAACAGTCAAGGCTACTACTACATTGACAGCATAAGGTTAGTACGGGCCACACAAACGATTCAGTGAGTATTGTCCCTATTTTATTAGTAAAGGAAACGGAGGGTTTCAAGTCAGCCGATCTTTCTTGGTTACCGTACTAAGATGCAAAAAGCCTATGATCACTTCTTGATGAATTCAACCAAAGACAGGAAAATAAAATGAAAGCAACAACCTTGTGTTAGGGCCTGGTCACATACGATTGTGGTTTGCTTTACTTGACTTCATTTCCCTAACAAAGCTAACTGGTTTATTTCACTTCACTTCACTCACTCGCATTTAATCGTATGGTATATAGTAAGTGAAGTGAAGCAAAGCAAACCACAATTGAAGTAGCATTGTAAGTGAAGTGAAGTAAAGTAAAGCAAACCACAGTCGTATGTGAACAGACCCTAAGACTAATAACATTATGATTCAGTTGAAAAAAAAACTCAAAAGCAATTTTTCACAGACCTCAAGCCACATTCACATGATACAAGTGGACAGGATATTTGACCCTAGTGGATTAACATAATTATTCTATTAGAAATGTTTAATCACTACTATTCTAGTATTCCCATTTCATGTGCAAGTCATATAGAAGTCAGATATATTTCATTGAATTCGTGATTAATTTATGGTTTTAAGTGATTCAGGTGTGTTTCGAGCAATATATTTGTAATGTCTTAAATTTTTTGAATGAACTCCTCTGGATGTGTTGTGATCCAGAGAAATTATCATTTCAGACCATTAGATTATTCAATGGCATATGCTAATAAGATTGGAAGAAGAATTCTCCTGACCATGTAATGTTCCGGTATGCATGTCATCACATAGATTACCATTCTGAAATTAAAATCATGGTTTGATGGTATAGAAGGAAAATACAAAGAATTAGAGATACAATGAAACGTAGTAGAGGTCTCAGTGGTCCGAAAAATCATTCAGTTTACGGGAAAAGGCAAAGAAAGATTCTCAATTGAACAGGGGGAGTTGTAAATTTATGAATTTATAAGGGTGACCACATTCAGTTTGAAACCTTTTTCCGCTGAATGTTATCAATTCATAAAAATCAAAATCGCTTCCCAGTGGTTCGAAACCCACCTAAAGTTATACTCATCTTTCATCATTATTCTTCCCACTATTACCCACGCACAGAGCTTATGTGGATATCATAATAGGAAAAGAAAAACATGTAAAAGGTACGGGAAATAGACCTCCTGTTCTCTAGTACCATCACACGATCAGCTCCTTCAGAGCTTTGAATAAACTGAGAAGCGGGTTAACACTACCTTGTCTTTTAATGACCTTGGGTCAAGCTATTCACACGAACTACAGAGCCTGTGTAATAACAGTGAAATTATATTGGTGATTTTACATTGGTGTGAAAAGGTCCACAGCAGTGGGTTGGAAAATTTTTTATTCACTTCACCGCCATACTTTTGCCAAATTTTTAAATTCTGATGTGGGATCACAGGCAAGCATGAACCCATTCACTTATTTTTCAAACTCATTTTGACAGAAACAATATAAAAAACTTCCCTAACACTAAAAATAGTCTCTCTACTTTTGGTATTGTTTTAAAAGCAAAAAATGATGAAACCAATACCGGCAAAGCAAATTGACGGACGTGAATCACTTCAAATTCAAATTTTCAAATTTCAAATTTATTTCACACACACAAAAGAATACAAAATATAAATAATACAAAATAATTACATCATGTGACTGAACCACTGGCATAAGATCAACTTGTTCGCCAGTGGGAGTAGGATGATAAATTAAAGGTTACCCTACAAGAAAAGCATCAACGAAAATAGAATAAAAATACACATGCACTGCATAAATACAACAGAAACATAATATAAATCGTCAAAAAAAATCAATGATGGCATTCTATGTTAACTAAAATTATGAAACTATGAAACTAAAAACTATGAAACCAAATCATGGTCAATTCAAGACGCAGTCCAGAATCCAAAAGCATCAAATAATATTTAAATCAAAATAAAACTTTTCAATAATCCAATTTTTGGTAATTAATGGAACAGTTTTTGTGGTAGGATCCAAAACAAGTTCTGTTGGGAATTCATTTATTAGCTTTGGAGCAATGTAAATAAGCTGCTTACGTATTAATGTCAGATCCGAAACATAGCATTCATATTTTCTTGTATTATATCTGGTTCTATGGTTTTGATTATCCATTTTTAAAAATTTGCTCTTGTATCTCAAAAAGTATTTAAAAACATTCAACACATACAACTGGCGGATTGACATGACTCTAATTTCTTTGAAAGCTTGAATTGAAGGAAATATTATTGATTTATTTAATATTGTTTTTACGATCATTTTTTGCATTATAAAAAGAGCTGACAAGTGTGAGTTGAATGTACCTCCCCAAACAACTAGACCATACTGCAGTAAGGACTGTACTATTGCAAAGTATATTATTCGTAGCATTGGCAACTGGAGAACCGACCTCAATTTGTAGAATTTATACGAGACAAACTTTAATCGGTCACATAAATAATCAATATGCCGCTTCCACTTGAAACCCTCATCAATTATTATACCCAGGTATTTCATATGGTTGGTCTTTTCTATTGCAGGACAATTACAGGGAGCAAGATTAGGCCCATCATCAAATCTATCACAATTCATGTGGAGTTTAAGTTCAAAGTTAGTGTTTTCCTGTCCAACAATACTCCTTGAAAAAGCAATATACTTTGTCTTTTTTATATTTAAACTCAGGGAGTTAAAGTCTAACCATTTTTTTAGAGTGGAGAAGCCCCTGGAGGCAGCTCCATAAGACTCCTTCCAAGTTACACCTCCAAATAATAACACTGTGTCATCTGCAAATGAATATACTTCTCCTCCATTCAGGTCTAGTCTCAGCAATTCATTCACATACAACAAAAAAAGAATAGGAGATAATACTGTTCCCTGAGGGAGACCATAGCAAGAAAGAGGCTTCTCACTAACAGTATTATTGATAGTTAGAATCTGGGATCTATGTGCAAGATAGCTCTCAAACAATTTCAAAGGAAGTCCTCTTATTCCAGCCCATTCCAATTTCACCAACAATTTGTCATGAGCCACTGTATCATAGGCCTTAGCCAAGTCCAGGAAGATAGCCAGTGTTTTCTTTCCCTTGTTCAAATAATCCGCCACATCATTTGAAAATCGGATCAAGGCATCATTTGTACTTTTGTTGTTCTGAAATCCAAACTGGTTATCTTCTATTATTCTGTGTAGGTCTAAGAATTTAATTATTTGTTTTTTTATTAACTTTTCCATTATTTTGGTCAATGAACTCAACAAACTAATTGGTCTATAGTTTTCTGCAAGCTTTTTATCCCCAGATTTAAATAGAGGTTTGATCTTGGCCACTTTGAATAACGACGGAAAAAAACCTTTTTCAAAACATTTATTTATTATGAAAGTTAATGGCTGTGAAATATAGGGAGCTATTTTTTTCAAAATTTTACTATTTATGTTATCAATGCCAGGACTGGTGTTGTTTTTGAGACTAAAAATAGCAGTTTTTACTTCGTTCTCATTGACAGGCCTCAGAAAAAATGAATTAGCTAATCGAGAGTTATTCTTTTTATAATTAAATTTAAATGATGTCTGGTTGTTGTATTTTGGTATTTTATCTGCATACATCTTTCCAACATTTACAAAGTAATCATTCATTTCATGTGCATTCAGTTTTATGTCACCTGCTTCCTTTCTGCCTCTATTTAAAAGCTCATTTATGTAATTCCATATTTTTTTTGCATCATTTCCACATTCATTTATTTTATTCCTGTAATAATCATCCTTAGTATCGGTAATCAGCCTATTTAATAAGTTCCTGTAGGACTTGAATTGATTTTTTAAATTAGCATTGAAAGGCTCCTTTTTTAATTGGCTAGCCATTTTATCTCTCTTATTAATTGATTCAATCAGCCCCTGAGTGATCCAAGGTTTGAGTGGTTTCTTTTTATGTTTCAATTTTACTTCCATTGAAGAAAGATGTATGTAATTTTTAATCTTTGAAATAAATTTTTCTACCATTAAGTCAACTTCATTATTTTTATTACCACTATTAGTATCACTGTTATTTTCAGCAATATTATTTCCATTATTACTATCACTATCAGTATTTAAATTATTGTCACTGTTATCATCATACAAGAACTCCCATTTTTCATTTTTTAAGTAAACTTCAAGTTTCGTCAAATCAGTTTTAGTAATTATATGACTCTGAACAACAGAATTACCAGCGGTTATAGTTATATCATTAAAGCCTAAGTGCAGAGTGGTTGCAAAATGATCAGTAACACTCATTTTAAAAACATTAGCTGCTGTAGGTTTTATTGAATTAGATGCATTTCTAAAAAATATATGATCGATGCAGGACTGACTATTATCTACAACTCTAGTTGGTTTGTTAATGAAAGACCTAAAACCATTTCCATTCATTACGTTTAAATAACCAAGTGAACTGCGGTCAATGCTCAAAATGTCAATATTAATATCTCCAATGACAACAATATTCCTATCTTTTGGAAGTGTATTTAGATAGTCGTTAAAGTTACTGATAAAGTTATCTGTATTACTATTGGGTGACCTATATACTGCTACAATTTGCAAGATTAGACTCTTTTCTAGTTCAACTACAATACTTATTACATTAGCATCTATCAGCTCACAATCCAACACACTGAAATTATAGTTATTTTTCAAATAAATGCATAGACTATCACACTTGTTTAGCTTTGTAGGCTTATTAACTAATCTATAACCATCTATATTAAACTCAATAGGTTTATTACCGGAATACCATGTCTCTGTTAATACTACTATATCCATTTTTAGTTTCATGCTATTGAGTCCAACAATAAATTCATCAAAATTTTTATAAATACTTCGGATATTCATGTGAAAAAGACTCAAAGAATTCACAGAACTTAAACCCCTACTAATAATATTCAAGTCATAGTTCAAATAATCATCTATCTCTCCCGTTGCAAACACATCGTCTTCCAAAATCTCACACAGGTCGTTGAAAGTATTCATAACAAGGAGAAAAATTAACCGGATAAGTCCTTTTCAATGTTCATTTTTCCTAAGTGGTCTCTTTATTGAAGATCTGTTGTAAATCATTCACATTAGAAATCCTTATTGCTCTGGTATTTTCATCCTTTCGTATGTAGATTTTTCCGTTTCTTGTCCAGGTGAACTTATACCCATTCTTCTTTATGAACTGTTTTGCCTCATACAGAAGTTTCTTATTGTGTGGAGATAAATTATCGTTAATAAACACCGGCCTATCTGCAAGATTTTTATTTATATTGGTAGATCGGAGATTAGCTTTCGGGTCCTTTTTTGTTTTTCTTATCTCATCGCGATACATTTTATACCCATCTATCCAATTGTTCTTTGTTATCCTACTATGAAATGATAAGATAATAGGAGGCACATCGTGTTTACCTGGTGCAAGACGATGCGCAGCATTAATGTCTGCTTGCTGAAACTCAATTTTTAATTCCCTAGCTGTTGCACTAATTATTTCAGTAATATTTTCATTTCTTGTGACTGGCAGTCCATGTATTTCAATATTATTTCTACGTGTATATTGTTCCAATTCATAAACTCTTGATTGCATTTCACTTAAGTTCATCTGAAGAATGTTATTACACTTTTTCAATTCTAAATGTTCCTTTTTAATTGATTCAAAATCACTAGTGTATCCGTCAATTATCGCCGAGAATGTTTCTACCGATTTACCAAATTCAGCCATACTAGAGTTCATTTTATGAAATTCCTCTCTTAGTGATTTAACCTCTTGACCTATACCACTTTTGATTTCTTCTCTTATAATGTTCTTAATTTCCACCAATAATTGCTCTTTGAGATTGTCCGTGAGTTTATCCATTTCGCCGGTCGACTGCTTATTACCACCGGCTTTACAGACTGCACACTTCCACTTTGATCGAGTTTCTTTTGATAGTTTTTTAAAATTCGCCTCACTAATATTAGTACAACTGTAGTGAAATAGCGATTTACAGTCCGCTCAACGAATCGACAATCTTCCCTCACTAACACTGTTACTGCAGTTTAAACACGCACATTTTTGCATTCTCACAGAAACCAATACTTTACGGAAAATAACCTCTAATCATTTAGAGGTTTATCACTTAACATAAGATATCACAACATATCATTTCATTGCAAATCTTATAGGAATCGGCAAAAGTATGGTGGATTTGTCCGAGCTAACCAATCGGCAAAAGTGTCACATCAAATTTGATTATACAGTGAAATACTATGTGTAGTATACTATGAAATACATAATATTTCATATTTCACATCAAATGTAAAATACCACTGTGATTATATAGTCTCTGTATCTCGAATGGTATCTGTCCTTCTATCTATCCACTTGTATCATGTGAAGGCGGCTCTACGGCATTCATCGAAGTGGAAAACCAAGACAGATCAGCCGACCACCGTTTCTACACCGTTGGAGCTGTGCTCAATGAATGCGGTTAAATGCGACGAAATAATAAGAAAATAATTGTAGGGCACTTACAGTTACCTGTGTGGCGGTGAGAAAGAACGCGTTGTTGTGGAACTTATCGTCAGAGTCGCTGCGCTGCATGCGCCGCTGAATGAGGCCCTCCATCAGATGATAGTCGCTTTCCTCGGCGTCCTTCAGATGCTCCTTCTCGAGGAACAGCGCCATCTCGGGATTGGACATTTCCGAGTGATGGCGGCTGCGTCGGGAGCAGCTGGCTGCCGCAACGGCCGACGGCGGACCGCGCGGATCCTCGTGCCGCGGCGGCGATAGCAGGCTCGGCGACCGCGGCGGTGAGAGCAAACCGCACATTGTCTCCAGCTCGTCGGTTATGCTAGCAAATTCAATTCAAACCAATAAATGAATACAATAATATAGATTGATTCTGAGTTTTGAAATTTTTTATCATAGCCAATCATTATAGCATAGCCAAACATTACTATAGCTATTATTTGAGTGCGATAAGCGCCGGTCAGCTAATCCTAAGTTTCCTGGATCGAATCCAGTTGACGACACGGAATTTGACCACTAAAACGGCCACTTTCGTAGGAGACGTAATGCCGTCGCCCGTCAGTCCCGACTGCCTGAAAAGTAGTCGTCAGTCATCTCTCAACATCAACCCTCTCATTACCCACAGACAAGCGTAGAGCTCATGTGGGCATCACCTTAAGAAAAAATAAATAATTTTTTGTCATTATCGTTTTTCTATTTTTTGATATTATCTTCTTACAATATGTATTAATGACTGTGAACTTTTGTACATTTGTATGGTATTTTATTTATTGGGAATATTATTTTTTTCATTTCTGAAATAGAGTAAGTACAGACAATGAATACAGAATAAATTGGAGTGGTTCGTAGCCGAGGCGGCTAAGGCGTCAGACTGATTAAGTTATCAGCAGTCAGATAAAATCCATTGGGCCAGGGTTCGAGCCTGGTTGACGGAAAAGGATTTTGACAAATACAGCCACTCCGTCTTTCGGAGGAGACGTTAAGCCGTCGGTCCCGACTGCCTAAAAAGTAGTCGTCATATCTCATCATCACCCCACTCATTACCCACGCACAAGCCTAGAGCTCATGTGGGCATCATCCTCGAAAAAAAAAATAGTAATTTCTGTATTCATTGGTAGAAAGTAGTATTGATTTCAGCAATTAGTAAACTTTTAAACGTTTATTGTTTGGTGTGTATTGGTAACAACTTGGTACCGATTTCATAACAAGTTGACTGACCTGGTATACTCAGTGTGCATGGCCATGAGCATGGAGCGCGTGCCGGGTGGCGGAATGACCTTGATGCGAGGCTCGGCCCACGTGACCGATCGCTCGACCAGCGACGGCTTCGAGCACATGGGGTCGTTGACCGAGTTGTCCGGCTCCGAGTGCGTCTGAGACAGCTGACGCGGCACTATCGGGTTCAGGTACTGGCTGCCAGTGACAGTGCCCCCGCCCCCTCCCGCCCCCGGCGTCGATCCTGACGAACTCTGGCGGCGTCCCGTGGCAGCTCCCATGTCATGCACTGATACCGCCATGTCGCCTGCTTCGCTGCTGGCTACTGATATCTTGAAAACAAAAAACAAAACATATACTTCTGTATCGGCGTAAGATAGGGAATACAACGTATTCCATTCCAATATGGAAGTTACGGAAGTTAAGTATAGTTTAGCTTGCAATTGATGTAGTGAAATTGTGCTTGATGTACCACCAACTAATCGAAGTTTTAAATACTCCCCATTACAAATCGTTTTCTCATGATTACTTATTCGATATCACAAGTCCCCAGACTTGTCTATGAAAAATTAGATTAATTGACAAAAATGTTGACAACGGAAGGCAGGGTTACTCAATCGCACAATATATATGTAGAATTTTTTCAGATATTGAAGTCTTCCAGAATTTTGTAGCCTTTTTGTCTGCCATTTTTATGTTACCTCCTTCCTTCCTATTAATTGGTTCATTTGTTTTTCTATTCACTTCTAACGTCTTTCATTATACACAACATTTTCTATTGATTACATCATTTTTAATCTATTCCTTTCCAAATTATTTCCTCCATGTATTCATTATTGAATGAAAGATAATTATCTGGAATACTATTCAAAAATCTACAGCTGGTTTAAAAATACTCTCGATTCAATATAAAAAGAAACTTATGTGTATCATCATCATTCATGGAAATAACTCGATTATAAGTTACAAATAATCGAAATCTTTATCTCCAGCAACGAAAATAGAATGCATGTACCATATTTCAAAAATTACATTGGATCTCCTCATCTCCAGTACCGTCACACGATCAGCTGGCTGAGAGATTCGAATAAACTGAGATGCGCGTTAACACTACCTTGTAATTCTCTACCTTCTAATCACCTTGATCATACTATTGCTATCATTACAGTGTAATTTCATACTAAAATCTATGACTGGAGTAACACCTGAACTACACATTCTCAACTACCGAGAGTGAAATAGCGATCTCTACCTCAGACTGTTTATTCTCATCCTCCTCAGGCAATGTCTGCTGAGTCTCAGCTTCAGCTAGAGCAGACCGCTTCACCTGGAACGAAAGACCCTCGGAGAAGAATGGCGGATCGGGCCGGACCTCGGTGAGCGAGCGTGTGGGTGGCCGCCGCCTCGGATGCGGGGGCAGCACGGCCGGGGGCGGCATCGACGACGGATCCGACACCTCCGACAGTCCCGCCTCCGAGCGGTCGCTCATCCGGCGCAGTCGCTCCGGCAGGAAGTCGGGATCGATGCCGTGGATCCGGTTGTGCGTTGCCATGAACCTGTGAATCACGCCCAGTGTCGACAGCGTCTGCTCTGACAGCTCCTCCAGTTTCCTGATACGGAATTCCACCGCCTGTCATAAATCACAGACGAAGAATGTAAATAGATTAATGAATAAATAACTTTTCATTTTTTGCAAAGCTTTCACAACATTATTATATAACTCAGAAATTCCAAATATTATTTAAATGATTTTATATTATTTATAATCTCTGTAACTATCTAGTAATTATATCATTCAAAACATGAATTATTGAAAATATTGAATAGATAACATTTCATATAATGTATTTGAATCACTCACAAATATTGTTTAAAATCCGGTGACATACTCTCTTTATTTGAAGTAGGGTGAAGAGAGAACTGATACTTGTTTTGGTGATTAGCAACGTGGTAGAGGGAAAAGCTCCATTGACAAATGATTATCATTATACAATTATTTATAAATTATTGGTACAGGTTAACAATCAAACATAAAATAAGCAGTTTCATACTGCCCTATATCAATAGAAAGAGATTTCATAAAATGTGAATTAAAATAGCACGTAATTAATCATTTTGGAATTCAATTAACTACATTTTTAAACCTATATTATTTCGGCTACCTCTTCAATAATCTACATCACAATAAAAATTCTAGAAAAATTTAAATTTAAAAATGAAAGTTCAACAAATTTTATAATCTAAACTCTATAAACTGTATTGAATTATGCATAAATGGTATTCCACAGTACTGTAATCGTATTTTATTGAGTATCCCACTTGTTCTATAATGATAACTGAATATAAAAAACTTATTTCCTCAAAAATACATTACAAATGTAGATTCTATCGTTGTATGTATTGTAAAGGATATATCTCGTTCTACAAAGTCGATTATAAACTTACAAATGTTAAGTAGTTGAATAAATAATGTATTTGCTGACCTGCAGCGATGAATTCTGATTGTTCTCCTTCTGATTGATGTCCTCCACCTTCTGGTACATGTTCTCGACACGCTCGGTGGTTTGCTTGATACGGTCCTCGGTCGACATGTGCCGGAGGCTCTCTTTCTCGCGGAAGTAGCCCTCGACACACTCCTCCTCGAAGTCGTACAGTCTCTCGAGGTCCTCGTTGTCCAAGAACAGTTTCAGCCCGTTGTCGTAGGTCTCCTGAATGCCCTGCACTTTGCGCTTCAGGAACTTGAGGATGAGGTAGACGTGGCAGAATGCAATCAGAGGTGGAGGCAGCACTGGCTTCTGCTCGTACTCCATCACTACTGTGAAGCGTTGGAACATCCAAACCTAGAAGACAGTTTCAAATCGCTTGCAAATAGAGTTTGGCAATGAGAATCTGCTATGATCATAATTTTCAATTCAACCACTTTACTACATCTTATCCTAGAGAAATTATCCTTATCTTTGCGGCAAATTGTACAAGCCATTCATCAGTTTAAATTAGGGAGCTGCCTATTGCCACAGAAAATGAGAGGTGATATTCAGATAAAAATCTAAATTATCTTTGATATTACCTTATTGTCCCCTTATTAAATATAAAAATTGAAAAATTCACTAATGAATGAGGATATTTATCAAGTGAGTGAATATTTCACGACTGGAAATCATAAATGTTATAAAGGGTAAGTTTGAACAATATTTATAAAAATATTTATAAAAATAACAGTATTTATAATAATAATCATTGTAATATTGGTAAAAATAAAATTGTTTTGATCTAAATTTTTACAGGTGTGATTGTTTAAACCAGGCCCCTGGACTGATGGATTCATCCAGGTGATAGGAGAAGCCATCATTGTTTCTTTCCTAATCATTGTAATCGATGTTTGATTGATATATTTGACTGGATATTTGCAGGTGTGGAACCACTAATTTTTTCGTGTCGGGGAAGGAACTAAAAATATATTTGTGGGGGATATCCCTCCTTGGTAGCCTATATTGTAAATACTGTATATAAGTATACTATTCCATTAAGTTTTAAAACAATGAAATAGTTTTGAATAGCTCTGTTTCGGGGATGGCATATTCTCTTTACTCCCCCTGGATATTTGTAACCCTTACATTTAAGAAGACCAGGTAACTTGGAATCGAGTTAAAACTTCTGTAGTTCGAGAATAAGTCATTCAAATCCATTCCCTATGTCCACACTTTGTCGATTTTGTATGCTGCACAGCATCCTACTAATAACAATATTAACTATAGATTAATTAGTTAACTTGTCTTCCGTGTATACTTATTTGGTCATCGCTGTAGGAAATATACCCGGCGATGACCAAATAAGTATATCACGCTTCGCCACTACTTGTCTTAGATTCTGGCAATACTTAAGCATTGACCGCATGCTGTGCAGCACACAAAAATCGACCAAGTGTGGACATAGGGATTGTGTGAGTATGTGAGGTCTCAGTCGACATAGAATTACATGGTCAGAAATTTTTTCGCATAGCTTTACAGTTAAATTGATATTTTCTGTGATATTAACTTCCACTCCAACCAACCTGATGTGAAATAGCGTTGACCTCGATGAAGATGTTGTTGAAGACGGCGATGAGCAGATTGATGAGCAGAATGTTGGCGATGAGCAGGTACATGGACATGACGAAGGGCGTGATCCAGCGGCCGGTCTGGCACTTCTCCATGCCGGGCTCGTCGCCGCACGGCGGGTCGATGGTGTCGGCGAACACCTCTCCGTACAACATGAAGTAGGGCTGGTAGAACACGTTGCGCACCAGCGTCCAGTTCGGATCCGAGTCGGGGAAGAGGATCGCCTGCCGGCACACGCCGAAGCTCATCAACACCACCAGCAGCAGCACCACGAAGTAGATCATATTCTTCACCATCTTGCCCATCATTGTTACCAGAGGTCCTGTAGTGTGAAAGATTACATCAATTATTATAATGAAGCACAGAAACAAAGTGAATAAAAAAGTAATGCAGATTTCAACAATTTAGGGGTGTAGCTATACCATCTAGATTGTTATGTTTATGTTGATTTTTTACATTTAGGCCTACTGTGTACAACACATAGAAAAAACGTTTTTTAATCTACAGAATATCTCACGTAGAGAGATAGAGAGACTGGAGAGATAGAGAGCATTGGCGAAAGGGATGCAAGAAGGGACCTTAGAGTTGCAAATCTTGCTTGGAAAAAAAATATCTTACGTTAAATTAACAGTTGAATAACAACCATTCTCCATTTTAAAAATCTACTACACAAGCAAAGAGTGAGCAGATGGCGTCTCTCTGTATCGGTACAGATGCTGCGGAGGCTCTGCTGTATAGATGAAAATTTATTTCAAAATAGCATTACATTTCTACACAATTCCATGATCAGATTTTTGTCTATCTGATAAATTATGACTCCTCCATGCAAACGGAAAAATCATCCTCGCAAATAGAATATATTCATGTACTATAATAGTTTTACTGTACTTATGCTTTATTGATGAGTGAATTAAATTTAAATTTGAATTAAATTATTAGAGAAAAGGATAGACTAAATAATAAGCAGTGTTAAATTTTTATGTACACTGTGGTTTTATGATTAGTTGGGAAATTTCAGAATTTTCAGTGCTATATTTTCTTGAAACAACATTTATAGAATTTTATTTATGGCTTGGTTAATTGTGATGTTTGTTGAAAGATCGTTTATAAAATGTGTTCAACTTCAACACAATTTTTAGCTTTCAAGTGGGAATATATTGAGTCTCAGGTTGGATTCCAACCAGGTGAAACGGTCGACACTTGCAAAGACTGTGAACTATACAAGTACTTAGGAGTTATGTTTCGGAATCAAATTGTGTTTATTTTTAAATTATGATTTTATTTTTCGATTCTTCAAGCATTCCAGTCATTTGTAAACAACTTTCAACGGTTCCAAGCAGTTGAAGATTTTCAATTCTTTATTAAACTACAGTATGTACAAGAAATTCGTTTCAATGGGAAAATCTCTTTCTCAACCAAATTTTTGCAAACAGTAGAATCTAGGTGAAAACATATTCTATTACTACAAAAATTGGACAATAGCTATGTTAATGTTATTGATTGATACAAGTCTTTCGAACTCACCTAGATATTTATTTACACCGAGAATGTTGAGAATCCTCAAGTACCAGTAGATGATGTCAACACAGAAGATGACTCGGCCGACTGACATAGACGATGGCTTCAGGCGCAGGCTCAGACCGACCAGGAAGAATATCACAGCGGCCGCGTCGCACGGATTCCACATGTTCCACGCCCACACCGCGAATTTATGACTGCAGAAAGAACAATTTCGAATAAAATCCACTTTGAATTTCATGCAAAAAGTTAAGAAATATTTTTCATTGAATAAAATAACTCATTTTTTCAGAGGATAAAATTGGAAAGAAATTGTCAAAAACTATCATTGAAATTATTATATTAAATATCATATCATATCATTTTTCCTAAATTGCAATTATTATATTAAATATCATATCATTCTACCTAACATTAAAGTTATAACAGCTCATTATTATCAACTTTAATTGACATTTTTTTACTGAGTGTGATGCCCACATGAGCTCTACGCTTGTGCGTGGGTAATGGATGGATGATGATGAGAGATGACGACTACTTCAGTACGACTACGGACCACTCCTCAATATCAACACTAGTTGAATTACTGGAAAAATTAAAATATGAACAATAGATTCAGACTGTTTTGTTGAAAATTTTGAATAGAGCCAAGTTTAGGGTGGAGCGCATGTAGTGTTTTCCTGTCATGTAGTACTCAATATCAGTCAAGAAATAGAATATGGAACAGCAGACAGTGCTAATAAATATCCAATGACTTCTTAAAGTAGTGCCGTCAATTAAAAAATTATAGAAACACACAATCTTCAGTTGTGTCATAGGTGTAGGAGAATGGAGTGTCATTTATGAAAGTAAAAATGTAATGACTACCATGTCACGTAGATGAGTCGGTAAATGAAATATGAAAACAGTACGGAGTAAGGTACTAGATTCAATATAAGTTAGTAACTATTCAATGAATTCTAGAAAGGTTTATTCATTTTCATACCAAAAATATTACATGAGATGAGAAAATAATGAGTTATTTTCATAGAAGTCAGAATATTAATTTGAGTTTACTTCGATTAGAAGTTCACCGATGATATAGACTAACCTTATTGTTGCTGGTTCAGAAGAGACGATCTCGCGAACCTTTTCACAGCCTAATGTAACAATGTAAGCAATACAGTAGAGCTCCTGCCAAGAAGGCGATGGATCCATTCTAACAAGCACCACATAACTGAAGATCACTAGAAATACAATGTACGCAATCTGAAAGAGAAAAATATTCAAATAAAAGACCAGTTTATCAAGCGTTGATATTTTTTCAAGCCTTCTTGTTCTTAATTCATCTCTACAATTCAGTAATTTTCTAAATTTCTCTGTGAACGATGTAACGAAAATAAGGAAAAATAGAATAATGTTGCTTGATTACGCTATTTATCTTTAGAATGATGTTTTCCACAAAATGAGGCTATGTAAAAGTTGTACATAACAATTTCTGTAGCCCTTCCTTCTCAAAAAACCTGAAAATCGTCCACAACGAAAATTACGAGTAACCAACACTTCAGATTTGTTGCATATATTCCGAATACAAAGTAAATAAGATTATCAATAAACAACAACTATTATTGGAAGAGTGAATACATTTAAAACCGATTGCTCTCTTAAAATAAAGAGACTGTAAAAACATAAGTATATTATTAAAGGATATTAAAAAAGGTGATAAATCCATCTATCTTCACTCTTGAACAAGTCTTAACTAATAAGGGCATCAACCTCTTAAAAACAAAAACGCATGTAAAAACATACTATTCAAGTATATTTTAATTAAGTCTCTGTACCATCGATAAAGGCAATATTTCTATTGCCTTTAACATTAAGTCAATTCATCACTATATTATACCATTAAATCATTTAATATCCATTTTTTAATAATTCTTGACTAATAAGGGCATGAGCCTCCTAAAAACAACCAAACAACCGCAAAACTCACCGAATTCGCCCAGAACTTTGTGATGGGCGCCGAATAGAATTCGTAGAGTTTGCGTTTCAGCCGCAGCGGCCGATTGTGTTTGATTTCGAAATAGTCTAGCGGCACCGGAAAGAACTGACTGCCGCACTCGGAACTGCCCCCACTACCCGGCAGCGGCTCACCCGCACCCGCACCCGCAATCACTTTCCCGTTCTCCGTCACCACCGTCTCACGCATGCGCTCCGTCACGTCGCTCGTTATAAGCGCCTGCAAGAACAACGCAATCAAACACTTGTGATGGATGTTGAAAGAGCAGAACGTTATGCCCAAAAATACTCATTATTTGGGTGTCAGACGTATAAATAGTCCCCTAGAATTGACAAATTGATAGGTATGCTATTTTTGTATCAATGTAAACAAATTTATTCTAAGGATTGTAAAATGACTATTTTTAACCTGCTTCAGTTTATAAATTTGCATGATTTCTATATCGGGGCGGTTTGTCTTGTCATAAAAGATAAATAATCAAATTTTGTTCAGATCCGTTAAAGGTTTCAAGGAATTTGGGAACAACCAGTAAAACTCTTATCATCTCAAGATACCATTTCCTCAAGAAAACGTTTCAAGGTTCAAACGATTGAAAAACAATTATTAAGACCTTTTAATTTTTCAACTTAGGCTAGTATGGGTTTCGTTTACTTCAATTCCTACCCATTGAAAGCGAATTAAGTAATCTCTTCATTATTGAGAAATTTGAAAACGTGATAGAGCTTATAGACTTGAATTATTCACATTATGCTCTTGATAAAGCATAGATTGGAAAAGTTACTTCGATTTCACACATTGGAATGATTGAATATTCTGCAACT
The DNA here is from genome assembly GCA_017141395.1 of Laodelphax striatellus. Classification (NCBI taxonomy): domain Eukaryota; kingdom Metazoa; phylum Arthropoda; class Insecta; order Hemiptera; family Delphacidae; genus Laodelphax; species Laodelphax striatellus. The sequence continues at coordinate 30,453,754 of CM029530.1, read as the reverse complement.
GATAATGATTGGAGTTTCTCCAACACATTTGAAGAATAAGATTGTTTTCAAAGGAACGGTGGAAGGGCAATTTTGTAAAGCAGATAATTTTCACTGTGAAGGCTGTTATTTGCATTGTGATTATGTAAGTTTTGAAATTGGAAAATTCATTGATATAGGAAGAGTAAGACAAAAAATATTCTCTTATAGCAAATAAATGTATCCACTCACTAAACTACTCTTTTGTTGTTTCGTAGAAGAACCTACTTATCAAAATCACAGAGGCACATGGAAAACCAATGGGAGATTTGATGAATTTAAAAAAAACATCAATTTTCAAGATGAAATGTCAAATAGAGATGTAGAATCAATTTCGTGGAAACAATATGGGAATATCCTTTCGGAGATGAATAAGATTTCAAATAAATAATTGTGTTACGGTCGAAGTTCTGGATAAATTTAATTTCATATACAAAGCTGAGGCATTCATGCAATTGAAGCTAGCTTGTGTACAGCCGTGTCTGAGATGAAAAATGAATAAATTTAAATTTTGAATAGCAAAAAATGTTTTGAAAAAGTAAATGATCATAAAAATTGAAAATACATGTATTGACGTATAAGATGATAAATCTATTCTATGAAAGTGAAAAATGGAAAAGCTGTCTAATTTGAATTCTTCAGTGTCAACTTCAAAGTTCAACAGTAATTAAATTTATGAAGTAGGCTACAGTAATTTGAATGTTGCAAATATTCTACTAAGTGATTATATGCTTGAAATTAACCAGATAGAAGACAGTCTTAAATGAATCAAATTATAGAGAGAATCATATTTCTAATTTATTGAAAAAAAAACCCAGAGTAAATCGGTTTGCAGAATGAGCTAGAATGAAATTATCATATTGTAAAACAATTTACATAATGTATTTAAATATAAATTATATTATAGATAGTAGATAGTAGCTTCGTAATAAAGCTTGATTAGAAAAAAAAGGGTTGAAACTAGCTGACAGTCCAGTTCAGAGAAACTGGCAATTACTTTCTAATTTCAACCATGGAAAACATTCATGATAGAAATGTTGATTCTGTGGGATCTTCCAATATAAGAAGTTTGAGGCTACGCTGCGGATAATTAAATGATAAATTTTAAAATAGATCAATTAACACTAATTGCATGCTTAAGAATACAGACAAAGAATTGGTGCAAGTTGAAATACACCACAGAAAATGTATATCCCATTTATTAAAGAGGAAATATTGAAAGATGATTTTCTATATTCAAGAATAATTAATTAGTCCTTTATTGGAATTCATTATTAAGATAAATTATAAATTGAATGGAATGAGCAAATTGCGTTTGTATTGCCGGTTGAATCACATCATAAGCCAATACATACATATCAAACATATTCATGCACATACACCATTTTAGACGAGTTCAAGCATTCACACATGAAACACAGATAGGCTCATCATCCATCATAATTGAATTTATTGTAGTTGAAATTGACAAATTATCTTTCAAACCAGGAGCCAAAAACAATTAACATAATTATTATTTAGTGAAATTGGATTTCTACAAGTTTAAAATAGAAACTTTAACGGTGAGAAATATTAGAGTAACCTCTGACAAACATTTTTCAAAGCCATAAAGTGAGATCAAATATTTTGAAATTCTGTATATTGAAGAGAAAATCAATTAAGTACTAAACTTGAAGTCTATATTGCCAATAACAACAACAAAACGAAATAATTATCAAAGTTCCATTGAAATAATTTATTGTTATCAAGGATCACGCTTATAAAACAATATCATGTCCAATGTGGACATGACTGTAATATGGTTGACTGTGGATGGTCTAGAGTGGATTCCCGATTGAATATACAAATATCAAGCAACAGTTTTACAACATTGATTATGATTACTGAAAGAATATGAATTGAAACATATAAGATACAAAAAATGTTCATATATTCATATTTAGTTGAAAAAAAGTGTTAAAATTCAACATCGATCACAGGAGTGCTGAAAATAGAGAAAAACCACAAAATTCGAAATAATGATCAGTACCTTGATGCCTAACTGTTGACTGGTCGATTTACTGCGCACACTCAGCCTCTTGGATTTCTGACAGAAAAAAGTGTGATTATGTATCTCAGTAACTCAACTGGATGATTTCGAAATCTACTAGAACTTTCAGAAAGTGTTTAAAAACAAAAACAAACTGTACACTGCATGAATGAGTTTTGAAATGCATAAAAAAAAACTTTTCTTGTCAAGTATAGCAATGTTTTTTCAGGGCAAGTAAAACCATAGACATAAGAATAGTGTGACGAATCCTTCAATTATAAATTATCATGGAACCAGCAAACCAAATTGAGACGAAAATAAAACCACTTCACACATTCTGGTTAAAATAAGAAGTATGCAATAATTTACTAAAAAATTACAGTTCTCAGTTAAGATGAGATATATGTTTGTCTTTGTATATGTTCATTTGTTTTAGTCACCTCATCAAAATTATTATGAATAGTGAAAGTCATGTCTAAAAATATACATGATTCCTTTGTTTCTAAAAATATTGTATTCCAAATTGTTAAATAAGCAAGAAATTCATCTCTTACAAGATGTTGAGGTTTCTCAACAATTAATTTGAAAAAAGAAATTATATTACACCAGAATTGACAGTTTTTGCTAAGATAGTATTGAAATGAGTATGTAGTTTTTATTTAATTTGTTGAGATGAAATTCCAGTAACTGGTAATGTACAGCAGGCAGATAATTATTGTAAAGTGTAGACGTAAACTCTATGTTAGTAGCCTCCACCGATTTGATAATAATAACAAGAATATAAGTAAATTATGAATCTATAAATCTAACTTACAGATAACTATTTATCTATAAGTATTTATTAGAGAAATCCAATACGGAAATAAGTTGTACAGCATACCGGAACTGTTCAGTGTTGTAATGTCCTGGTTTGCATAATAATCCGTTTGATAGAAATCAATAGAATAATTCAATAATGGAATACAAATAAGATATTATTAAGAAAAGAAAGTGATCATTTCTTACTTCCACACACAAGAAAACAACAAGACGATATGATGCAACGTTTGCATAACATGTTAATGGTTTCAGAATATAAAGTTCAACACAAAAATGTATTATGACTTTCGAAATGTATAGATTCATCTCCCAGTGTAGTCTCTCTCTTACCAAAGTGTAATGGAATTGGAATGAATAACTCATATCTTTTGGCACTCTCGATTCACAATAGTGTGAGTACATCATTTTATACTGGACGGAGCTAGAATGATGACTCCTGGAAGGAATTCCTTGTGTAATCAAAAAACAGTTCTGTGAGAGAAGTTTGCATATTCAACACATGATAATTGAATAATAAGAGCTGCTACTGCATTATCACTCCCCTCCCTTTCAGACGTCAGAGAGGTCATCTTTTCAGTATCAATCACTACAGTTTTCAATACAATTCAAAACCGTTGCAGTTCAATAATAGTTAGTAATGCAGCTCCTTCAAATTCAAATAAAAATGGCTCCCAATCTTAATCATCTGTTATCATGAAGCAAATGAGAGAAAAATGAGGGGTTTGAATCTATCCATAAATGCGCCTCAAATTAAAGAACTGATTCTGCCCATTAATATGAGTCTCAAATTCAATTACTGATTCTGCAGTCTACCTGGGTAATATTGACAGGTAATCAATGGGTGGTATTGATGTACCATTATTGACTGCATTCTCACCTCTACATCGGGCTCTCCTGTATGATGATCCCCCACTCGACCCTCCACACTGTCGTTCTCTTCTTCCAGACCGATCAGATGTTCCTCTTCGGTCTGAGGCATCAACTGCAGTTCCTCTTTCGACTTGAACTCCAGCTTCGCTATGTAGACCGGACAGAAAAGACCGAGAACAACCTGGAAGATAAGAAAACATTCCCTGATGTATTATTCCTAGTTTTCTACTTATGACACTAAGCCCCTGCGCCCACTAAGCAACTGCTATCTGATTTCAGTCAGCAACCCAGCGTTGCCAGATGACTTTGGCTGATAGGTTAGATTACCCGATTACCCGAAAAACAGCCAAATGTCATCTGGCAACATTGGGTTGCTGACTGAAATCAGATAGCAGTTGTAAAGTGGGCGCAGGGGCTTACGGTTTTTGACACGATCTAGTTACGTTTTTTGCCACTTCATGAGATCGGACATTGTAGTGTAGAGCTAGTGATATTTAATGTTTAGTGCTGGCGTATGATACCGTAAAGCATAATATTATGGAAGAATGAGAATCATTATTTGTGCAAGTCAAAATTGATATAAGAGGAAAATAAAATATTGTCAGCTTGAACGATAAAAGGAGGAATAGGAGTCAGCATAGTATTCAATCAGAAGTTCCAGCTGGAAAACGAGATACTGCAAGGAATATAGATATTTCAAATGGAACGACCCTATAAACACAAATATTCTTCAATATTTTATTATTATGCAAACTTATAAATATATAAACAGACAAACATCATTTAAAGAAACATAATATTTCAAATAAATAAGTGGTACATGTTTAATTTATTATTTTCCAATAAAAGTCAATTTATTATTTTCATATAACTGAAAATGCATTGCTTCATTTTATTCTAAATCGACCTAAATCGGGAGAAAAATATTTTTGGCTAGCCTGTTGTTTTCTCAAAATCATATGTCAAATTGTGTATTGATGAATAAATGAAAAATTATTATTGGTGCAAGTAATAATTCATATAAAGGAAAATAAAATATTCCCTGATGTGACTGATATAAAGAGTATAGCAGTGCTAGTTTACATCGCACAGTCGTAGATGGATCAAGAAATCATAATCTTTAACCGAGAAATACACTTAAGCAAAAATATTCTCCCTCTAACTTTAAAGTGTGTCTTTTTTTAAACATCTGTTAATAAGATGATTCGACAATAGAACAGAATCTGTATTAAAACTGGATTAAAATAAAAGAAAACAGTTTTGGACATAAGCCTGTTGCACTCTCCTCTGTAGCCTAGATGGTTGATTGACACAAACCTTGAGGTTGGTATTTTTCCTGGTGCGCAATCCGCCCATCCAGAGATCGGCGAGAATGATCTGACTGCAGGGATGGGCGAGCAGCGGCCTGTGATTGGCTGCCACCGCCAGACTCAAACAGGTCTGGCCGCTCCAGTTCTGCAGCTCGCAGGTCAGCAGCTGCTGCGTCTGGTCGTCGTCCTGGCGGTAGCAGAAGTCCAACAGTTCCAAAGCTGCAACCAACATTTGAAACATTCCGCTAACTTAGTTGCGTCTGGGATGAGAATATTGTAGAAATTGAAAACGGTTTACTTTTGATTGTGCCTAGCATGAGAAACTAAGTTATTGTATGATCTAGAAGTGAGGACGTAATAATGGCTTTTCCCATTCACAAAAATGTAGATTGATTGCATTTTGGATCAAAAGCTATTGTAAAAAGTGAGGAAGGCTAAGTTACTGTATGATCTAGAAATGAGGACGTAATAATGGCTTTTCCCATTCACAAAAATATAGATTGATTGCATCTTAAATCAAAAACTATTGTAAATAGTGAGGAAGGCTTCTCCCAATCACTAAATAAAGATTGATTGCGTCTAGAAACTAGAACTATTGTGAAAACTACAAGTGAGAAAGGCTTTTCTAAATCACAAAAATATAGTTTCATTGTTGGAACTAAGAATAAGGATGACTTTCCCTATCGCAAAAGTATAGTTGGTTTACGTGCAGGATGAAAAAAAACTATTGTGGATACTAAAAGTGAAAATAAGGATGGCTTTTATAAATCGCAAAAATATAGTTTCATTGTATGAACTCAAAACGAGGATGTCTTTTCCCAATCACAAAGATATATCTTTGTGAATGATTGCGTGTAGGATAAGAACTATTTTGGTAAGTGGAAGTAAGTGGAGAATGTGAAGTAAGTGTTTGGTAAGTGGAGCATGGATATTCTCCATCACAAATGAATATTTAGATTGTGGAAGAAAGAATAACAATAACTAATTATTACCACGAAGAAACTGTTTTTATTCAATGGTTAAGCGAATCATTATACATAATACAGTATTAGCAATCACAAAAATAGAGTTTCATTTTAGAAAAAAGAGTAACTGAAGCGAGTAGTATTTTTGTGATATAACGAAGAACTGTTTCAAATCAATAGATAAGCGAATAAAATCCTACTTTAAATGAAAAATTGATAAGTCAATCTTGACATTTATTACATTTGAAAGAATTTTTCATGATATTATAAGTTTCATAGATGTATAATCAACTTCAATTCTATCTCAATATTCTTGATCACACACTCACATGAATTACAATTAAAAAATTATTGTAAGTTTCTAACATTAATTAATTGCGCAGCAATATTACAATACATTGAATATGTATATAATATTATAATACATTGAATATGTATTCAAGGAACTGCTACATGAAAATTAGTTTTCCTGTAAAACAGGAAAGAGGCGAACGCACACATTCCAATTTTATTGATTAGTACGCCTTGCTATTCAAGTCAGTCTTCTTCCTGTATTACAGAACTTTTTATAAAATTCTGATCATAAATTCTATTATCATGATCCCTAAGTCAACACTTGGTCGATTTTGTATGCTGCACAGCACACAAAAACTCGACTTTCAAATTCAAATCTTTATTCAGAAATAATGCAGAAAACATTACATTTGTGAATTGTAAACATAGATAATGATGAGGTAAACTTGAACTGACCAATGTTCTCGAATTCCTTGCCATAGTTGCGCAGCTCTTCGTAGATTTCAGTCTCAAGATCGTCCTCGGCGGCTTCGTGGGCCATCGCCTTGTACAGTTTGCAGGCAACCAGCGACTTGGCAAGCGCCTCTTCGCCATGCTGCCACATCAGCAGCGCCATCTCTTGTCTTTTCGTCAGCACTGCCCAAGTCTGGAATAATTCCATTCAGAATTTTAGAGATAACAATAAAAACTAGTCGACTAGAGCTCTAATCAATTTGACAACTTGTGAACAAGGCCTTTCATAAAACTCTGATATCACGTATAAAACCATTTTCAGAAATAAATGAGCGTTCCCATTCAGAAATAACACAAATAATTCATTCAGAATTTCAGAAATAACAATAAAAACTAGTCGACCAGATCTCCAATCAATTTGACAACTTGTGAACAAGGCATTAGGAATACCTTTGAAACTATAAAAACGGCCATAGATTGCTTTCATTCGGGAAAATTCTAAAAAATCTCTAGACTTAGGACTTACCATAAGTTCGTTAAAAGGGTAGTCGAACAGAGGCATTTCCTTGGACGCAGGAAGTGTCTCAGCTAGCAGACTCAGTGTCAAATTTTGATTGCCATAGTATCTGATAAAGGAAGCACTGTTTCGATGCACATGCGGTGATTTTTTCATTACTTTAGCGTAAATTAACCGGAACTTTCTTCTTGTATAGTTCGACCTGGAATAAAGAAACTTTTTTATGTGATTCATTTTCATTAACATTTTTCCATTAAACAATACAATATATATAAAAATCGACTAAATTGCCAATAAGGAAGTGATAGATTGAGTCCTCAAAACTTCACAGACTAATAACTTATACAATGATTAATTACATAATAACGAATCAAATAACAATATTACTAATTAAACTGATGTAAGAATTTATTTTCAATTAAGTTACTTCCTTTTGTCAAAAATAACAAATACATTTTAGTACTTTGAAGATGAACAAGACAACACATCATTAAGTAAATGGATGTAAATAATTAATTAATGGATGTACTGCTCACCTATAAGCACCTCCCATTAATTTATTGATAACTAGACCTATATCGTGTAACGTATATACATAGCCGCGAGGAATGTGGGGCCTCACGTCCCTTAATATGTATCCCAACGTGTTGGCTGGACCTTGTTTCTGCAATAGAAATCAGACAATTTTCAGAGATCGACAATAATAAAGTCATTGATGATAGTAATAGAGTTCCAAGAAATTTTTAGTTGAAAAAAAAATGATTCAAATGCAAAGTATAGCCTACTACTGGTTACATGAACAGTCAGAGATCATTTCCCGAAAAGCGAGCATAATTCTTCTTTTATGGGCGATCAAACTTGGTGGCAATATGAAAACTACAAACGGTCATTGATTCCCAAACCACTACTGTATATGTAAAATTACGAGGCTCTTTTTCCTAATTTTAAATCATAAAGAACTCAGAAGCATTGCTCCCTGTATCCCGTGCAGAATATAATTCACCGGTGTTGAAGAATCGTATTAATATTGACTTTTATTCTGGTTGTAAACCCTGCCTTCTAGGGAACTTCAACAAGGGAGCTGATGAACAGTATATATTATGCAAGTATCAAGCATTTAAGCATTGACATGTGACCTATCATTTGAGTGAAACTCAAAACTTGATGTATCGTGACAATTGTGAATAAATAAATGAATAAATTAGCTTAATTTTTACATATGAAAAAGTTTTAAGCCTCAATTCTCAGCTTCCACTTCAAATTTCATGTGTAAGAGATCGGGTAAAATATAAATAAGTTGAAAGAACAAATATGAGCTTCAAAGAAACGAATTTGAAAAGAATATGAATTCCATTCCATCTAACACCTAATCTATATGCAAGTCTCTTCCTCATAAACACAGAGAATTTCGTGAGAATTTCCCAAAAATCCATTCAGTATTTTCTTGTTTTTCAAGTAGTACAGAGAAAAGCATATTTGTATTCATAAGCTTATGAATACTGATTATGAATGTTCAACTCACCGTATTGTACAATTCTTCTAGCCTTGGAATAGTCAAAAATTTTCTCATACTAACTCCGTTCTCTAATAATAACTTAACAAAATCTATCCTATCATGCTCCAGAGCTTGCATCATTGCTTCATCCAGTGCACCTGTGAAACAATACAAGAAATCAAAAATCTTATCCAAACCTGAAATCGATAATGGTAATCAGTAATCAATAATAAATTAGAAACTCAGATAATATGTGTATCTCATCCTAGTTCTGTGATTCGCAGTTCACGCAATAAATTTACGATTCCGATGTGAATTGATTTAGAATATCTCGATCAATAAGATCTTATGTAATATGGTGTTAAATTATTCAAAAGATTAGCTGTTTTAGCTGAAAATTATTGAATTCGACCACACAAATTTCCTATTTATATTGATTAATCTCGCTTTGATTAATGAAGTCAAATCATCAATGAAAAATAGATTTTTTGAAGCTGAGGTACTGCTTTAACTAAATGAGGTCAATTATTGACTTCATCGCTTCTCAATTTTCTTGACCAATAAGTTACTCAGAGAATTAACAATAGAGTTAATGACATTGGAGTTGACATTGTTTTGTATGAGTGCTTTAAAGAATCCCATTCTATCTGCAGTTTCTATCTGAATGGAAAGCTAAGATATGAAAATCATAAAAGTTTTTCTTCTCTCCTTGGCTGTGGTACAGCTTGGAAAAATGAATTTTCCATTGATGATTTGACATTTCATTCTTTATACTCATCACTATGATATTATGATTCTAGGACTCGTCTAATGAGTCTGATATGTATCCAATTGTTGTAACGGAGTTTCGTATGCTCTGTGTTGCCAAGAGTTTTTTAAATTTGTTGTTGTCAAATTTGTCATAATGTTAATTGTGAATGTTATTTCCATATTGTTTACTATTTTTTTATTCGTTTTTCTTTTTGGCAATAAGAATTATATTGAATATTATCCATATTGTAATAAATTAGGTTATCTACGAATACTTTCGCAACTCCGAATAGCCTACTGGAGCAATTGCAAGTCACACAGAATAATAAATACAAATTGGCAAAATTGTCTTTGAATTGTCAAAAAGTTAAATTCAGATTGAATCAGACATTATTCTAATCGTAATACAATATGATTATAAAATTAAATGAAATACCCGAGGTTATTGTACTTTATGGGGGTAGTAACAAGATATCATCATCCTTGAATACATGAAAATAATTAGCCAATATTATAATATTGTAAATCGTATTCATATAAATAAATAAATGATGTAAATTGTTGACTGTCTTACCGACAGGCCACTCCTGGCCGTAGACGAATATTTCGGAGCGCGCGATGTCGACGCGATTCCAGGTGAGCGCTAGGCTGAGCTGCTCTGACGGCGACAGGTGCTGGCTTTTGAACAGCGCCGTCAGAATCGTCTGATCCAGCTCCTGCTCTTTGCCTTCCTGCACTTGCCGATCGCTTATCCTAAACACGGTTATCTGCGCAAACAAACAGAATAACAGAAAATATATAGCTGAGAAAAATACTAGTTCGTGAATAAGATCACGTTAAAAAATCACGTGAATAACGATGCCAGTCGAATGCCGCCAGCAAACTAGCTTTTAGGGTTATTTCTGAAGTTTTAGGTGAGGAAACGCTTATTTTTCCTTGAAAATGGTATTATATCACATTAGAGTATTATGGTATCATAAATGTCATTCATACTTATAAATTATTTATATATGTAGTTCTTATAAATAAACCTACTTTTTGGTGAGGAAAAGCTAATTAGCCTTTAGGGTATTTCTGAAGTCTTAGGTGAGGAAACGCTAATTTTTCCTTGAAATGGTATTATGTCCCATAAGAGTATTATGGTATCATGAATGCCATTCATACTTATAAATTTTATCTATATAATTCTTATAAATAGACCTACTTTTTGCTTTCCAGTCGACTGGCATCCAAAAAGTTACAAGTCGACTTATTTATGAGAATTATAATAAGAATAATTAATATGTATGAATGCCATTTATGATACCATAATACTGTAATGTCACATATACCATTTTTTATTAAAAATAAGCGTTTTCTTACCTAACATTTTATAAATAACACGAAAACTAGTTCACTGGCCCATTCGTCTGGCATCGTGTATTAGCACCTTTAGACCCACAGATTCTTTTCTAGAGAAAAGAAGCAGGAAGTTTGGATCAAATAATATGATTGAAATTATTTTAAGTTTTATCGAAAATGGAAGTTAAGACTGTGAGCCAAACAATTGAATAATAGTTATTAAAAGACTACTAATATTGTAGATATTTTCATATTGAATGATAAAGCTGTTAGTTAAAGCTGTTAATAAAGTACTCAATAGCTGGTGATTAAGGTTTACCTATTTATGGTTAATAGAGCTGTTGAGTTTAGCTCTCTATATTGTTAAAGATATATTAATAGGATGTGAAACAATTAAACACTTTGATAACAATGTTCACGGAAAATACAGATATAAAGTACCCACATCCCATTTAGGAGTAGGATCTCTTCTTACTTGAAAATGTAATTTCCTCACCGACCCAGAGCTTCAACAATTTTTATAGAGAAACCCCAGTGATTTAAAAAAAGAGAAAAATGATAAGTTTGAGCTGAAAAAAATGAAGAAGGAAAACTATTTTCAGAAACTTGTGCAAGACAAGCAAAAATTGAATCTTACCAAATTCTTTTTCCTTGTGCACTGAAGCAATTCTACATAAAGGCACTCTGCTTGCTCCACGCCGACCTCAAATGTCCTTTGAATCGTGTTGATCAGGTAGTCTTTCATGCTCTCTAGCACCGTTTGTTCGCCTGTTTCTGACGCATACCTGAAAATTAAACATTTTTACTTCATATGCGATAGAGAGAGCACAGAGCATTGATAATGTATTCTACTACAATCCGACAGATAGGATATTTTTCTCCAACTTTTTCGATGTTCATCAAACTTTTATTGTGTCTATCTATTGGAATTATTTCGACTTTCATCTCAACAATGAAAAATAATGAATACGTGCCATTTCTACCTTTCAAACACCGTTCTAAAATCGTGAATGAACTGAAATTTTCTAAATATGAACAAACCCAGCACAGAAACAACGTATTCCTTATAAATATTTTATAAAGATCAAAGAAATTTAACGGTGTAATTGTATGAGTGGGAAATACTTATGAATTGAGAAAAAGATTATCAAATCAGAAACATCATATCATCATCAGAATCATCAAATAGATTTTTTATTGACAAACTTACAACATAAAAACTGGAATATCGAAAATTTGTTGTCAAGTGTAATTGAAAACTCTGCTTTACAAAACAGACAAAAAATAAACCCATAAAATATTAAATCCTCAAGCATTCTATCGTTCGCACTATCTGCTTGGAATAAAAATAATATCTGCTAAAATTCTAGAATAAGATGTTTAAAAAATATACCGGTATATTCGTGATTTTTGATTTCATAAATTTTACCGATTACAAACAAAAAATAATTCTAAAATTGTTATTGAATTATATGAAAATTTCATGTGATGATGAAGATAATAAGAGAACTCGAGGCAAAATGGAATTAGGGTATAAATGTGTTAAATTAATAAATAATTATTTCAACACACCAAATAAATCAAGATTATAGGATTAAAGTATGCATCTATCAATACTCTACACAAGTCTTAA